>OX459095.1:15043321-15378597 GCA_949775045.1 Metridium senile
AATGAACAAACAAACAAATGATTGATTGAAAACCACAAGCAAATGAATTAAAAATACCTTTTCAAGTCTTGCTTATTGATGGACTCAAAACAAATTGGGCATTTTCTCCACGACTTATCACTCTACAAAAACAGTCAAAATCTTATAACAGGTTCCCATTTAAATCTGTACATTCCCATTTAAATCTGTATGCAAATTTTGTTGATGTGTGCTTAACACACAGATCAACCAATCAGAGAAGTTCACTTCAGAAATAACATACTCTGATTGGTTGATCTGTGTGTTTAGCACACATCAACACAATTTTCATAAGTACAGATTTAAATGGGAAAGTACAGATTTAAATGGGAACCTGTTTTATTTAGTTTAGTTCAACAAATCAGTGGATCACTATAATCAATAGATTTGTACTTACCAAAGACAAATAATGAAGTATGCATGACCAACAATATACATGGCCACATCTTGTTATCTTAGCTGAAAAATAAATTATATAATAAGGACAAAGGATTCAAAATGATTCTAAAGGATTCAAAGAGGATGCAACAGAAAGGCTTTCAGTAAACAATACCACATTAACTATGCTGTAAAAACCCACGATATACAAATAAATATCATCATTATTATTATATGCATCATAGAACAGCTATTCCCTGAACAATTTTTTTGATGATGAACGTTTTTAATCAAACTTTTTATTGCATTGAACTGATAATAATTCAAATGACTTTTATTTGAAATAATTTCAGCACAACAATTAAAATAATTATTGATTTATGTGTAGTCATACCTGCTTTGGGTGGATAAAGGCAGATAGGACAAGAAGGCACATCATGGCTGAATATACGCTATAATAGATGAAAATCAATAAATAATTGGCAGTTCCTTTTTATAACCAAGGATAAAGATGACACCTTGTGGGCCTTTCCATCATATACAAAGCAAGCGTTGTAAAGCAACAGAAATAACAAAGGACTGGAACAATGCTAACATATATAATATCTATATCAGATTTCTAATTCATGACTGTGAAAAGTTCAATGTCATGTATGTGCTTTCAGTACAAGGCAGAGTAGCTCACTTGTTTCCATGATTACCATAGTCAATTACATGATTTATTGTTTAGAAATACAATTCATGCAGCATGTACTGGCAATAATACTTCTAACTTACAACTTGTTCAATAAAAGACCAGTCCACAAGGATATCAGGATCAACACCATAAACAGTATAGTCAGCAGAGTCATTTACCACAAACTGGCAACTGAAACAAATAAAATTAGAAAGTGAGAAATCATGAAAATGTGAAAATGGTGGGAAAATAACATGTGTCAAAATCTTGGGGATGGCTTAGTTATAAATGCTGTATCAATCTTTATAAAGTTGATAAAACTTGTCTCTACACTAGTAACTCCTTTCCTGGGCTGGTTAAACACCAGGGGTGAATTGTTTGTAAGATGTATGCAAATTCTAAAATCCCTACTTGCTTCTTTTACAACTGCACATAGCATGCTGGGATGTTTTCTATTTATTCATTAATAATACAACTGAAGTGCACAGTTTGTGTGGTACTTGACTTACTTTGCCTGTAGGAATCGTTCTTTGTTAAAGTTACTGTGTCTTTTACCAGTGAACCTTACATGATGGTCGTACCCTCTTTCTCTGGACGCATATTTGAAATTCAACAAATAGTTCAAGGAGTTGGTAAGCTTTTTGGAGCCTGTACTTCCTTTCTGAGCATTAACTGGCATGTCAAGTTCACCATCCTAAAGAAAAGTAAGTAAGTAAGTAAGTAATCTTTTTAGAGATCGAAACTACAGAGTAGACTAGTATAGCCTGCATCAGTGTTTGATAAAAATGATAGGTTATAATAGAATGAAATTTGTAGCACCTTAAAAAATGTTAACTTTAGCGACGTTGCAAGCTTCAGCCCTTCGATACACTGACATTTGTTTAAGGTGTTACAAATTTCATTCTACTATCAATCTTTAATTGCATTTAGAGGGTAATATGTATATGCTTCTGGTGGGAACCCTCTGGGTGAGTAGCTTCTAATTAGCATTAAAGATGGAGATCATAATATTGATAACAATCACCACCATTGTTTTTTGTGGCTACTGCATTCTGGGAATGCGTAGCCACTATGTCATCGAGTCGTGTAATGTAAACTAGGTATAAACTCCATGTAGGCTAAATTTTCTTACATATCATTATGTATGTTTAGTATACATATATGGTACACGGTGTACATGAAGTTTATACCCAAAACTATACCACAGGAAGCCCACTCTGCACCGGGTAGTGGTACGTTGATCTTGCAATCGTTTCCAGTGGCTTTTAATTTTAAAATGGCGTTTTGTGCAGTCGTTTCGGCGAACGTTGAGAGAGCTTACGGCTCAATACCGTTAGCTAGTTTGAAGAAATTAGCATGGATTAATTGCTGAACAACTCCTTCATGGCTCTGCGAAGTAATTTTCTAATTGCAATTGTTTTTCGTGGAAAAAAAAAGTGTCTGAAGTGGCCGGTATTTGAAGTGCTGGTTCAAAAAAATTAGCATGGATTGATTGATCGCAATTCTTTTTCGTGGAAACAAAAGCATCTGAAGTGGCCGGTATTTGAAGTGATTTTGGTCTTGTCATTTATGATTCATGAAAGTAAGTTATGAAAAAGTCGTGACAAACATCAAAAGATACACGAAAATACATTCTATGTTAGAAATGGAAGTAAGATTATTACTTTAAAAAATAATTGTATTCAAAAACCTCAAAAAGTTGGGCTACCTGTGATTCAATATGCAAACAATTCATTGAGTTTACATTTCTATTCAGTAGCCACATGCGCTCATTGAGCGTCTATTTTTTTGAATTCCTATACTTACATTGTTGTTTCTGTTGGCAGTATTCTGGTACTCTGCCCTTGGACTGGGTCTCTTTTCATTTTGCCAATACTGCTGGTTGCTTCTATTATTATATCTACCCCTTGATTGGCCGTAACCTGGGTTATCTGGGTAGTACTGCCTCCTTGATCCTCCTCGCCATTGTTGTTTACTTTTAGAAACTGTGTGACAGTTAATTTTTTTAATTGTTAAAATACTAGATTGATAAAAAAGTAAAAAAACAATAATATATATAATAATATATAATAATTATAATAATAATAATAATAATAATAATAATAATAATAATAATAATAATAATAATAATAATAATATAATATATACTTATTTATATAGCGCTATTACAAAGCTCATAGCACTTTACAGTATATATGTGTGGAGGACTTATCGGACTGCTGTAAACCAGCAGCTTACAATCATGAGTATAGTTAGTAAATGCCTCCGAGACCTAACTGTTGTACCAGGAGACAATCCCCTATTCTTTGCGAACATAGCACAACAAAATCTTTAACATCCACCTTATATACAATCGAACCGGACCCAGGCTATTAGGCCCAGAATTTGGTCCCCTGACCACTAGACCATCACGTCTCTCTGATATATAATTATAACATTCATAATTATAAACTGCTTGAAAATTACTGACACTTTGGTCGTTTATAATTTGTAGGAGTAAGAGATAATTAACACTTACTAGAATATAGCAATTCAATAACTATTGTTGTAATTAAAAGTTGTCTGTTGGATATTAAGGGTTCTCAAAGTAACTGATGTAAGCAAATTTGTGCCATTGTGTGAATTAAAAAGGAAAAGCAACAAAATAAAAGTTTTACACATTTTACAAGGTTTGTTTTGTACGTGGTGTACAAAGTTGTGCTTACTAACGAAAAATATTTCACAAGATAAAAACATTTTATAGGAAACGCTGATATGAATAATTGAATAGTAAAGAAATGTGAAGAACTACCTGTTTCTTTGCTAGAGCTATTTCTTGACGAAGAAGCAGGAGCAACCCCTGGAGAGACTCGACGCTCCATCTGACCGCTCATATCCTCGCTCATTAACGGTAATACACTCAGTATACAACTGAGCTCTTTCAAATAACACGGGAAACCAACTGGAGTTCACTCCAAATGGAGAAAAGACTTTGTTTGACAGCTTATTGTACATGGCGTATCGACTTACAAAGTGAAGGTAGCCATATTTGCAAAAAAACTTTGTTGAATCGTTGACTTTTATGTCGCAGAATTAAAGTGAAGTAAGGAATAAAGGAGTAAAAAAGTGACACTTAACTACAAGGAACACTTGCCCCTTGTGTGAAGTATCTTGTGCCCCTTCAGGGACGCTTTTTACGCGTTAAAATTTGCGATCCAAGTTCAAGTTTGGCTGCTGGTTTCAGCGCCAAAATGGAGGAATGAAGAAAGAAAATGAGGTCACGTGATATAATAAACTAGGAACTGGGTACTAACAGTTTCTAGTATGAACGCCTGGTTGTTTTTGCCAGAAAGTTGGCAAAATTTTTGTTTTTGTGTACTTAGTTTCCTAGAAACACTAAAATTTATGCTTGAAAAGCCAGCAGTTATTCGCATACGTAATTTTGAACACGTCAAGGATAGAATGAAGCTATCAAAACAATCGAGATCGAGCAGCTTTTCTCCCTGATATCAAGGAATCATGAACAAAGACTCCAACAAGCTTGAAGCTGAAGACGATTCTTCAAGAAATGAAGTTCAAGTTCTTAATTACACCAATGGAGAAACAATTGATTATCCTTTTGTGCTTCTAGAATGTAATGTAAACGTGCCTGAGCTTTCATCTGTGAACAAACTAACGGATATTTCTGCTGCGAACGACCATGAGGCTAAAAGTGTCGTCTTTGACAATGATTCTGTTCTGGTTGAAACGGGTAGTGAATGCAGAAGCTGGCCTGTGATACATGGAGGTTTTAAAGCCCTTGTGCAGCTGAATAATGGAACAAATGTGATCAAATTCAAGATTTGTATCAATAGAAAATACTTTGTGCAAGATTTCAATTTAATCTATATCCCCTCAACGCTTAAAAGGTTTGACACATTTAATTTCAGATTTTTTGACAAAAAGCTTTATCTATTTAATTTATTTGTACATATAATAGAAATATTGGTTGATATCATTAGTATGAGTCAGTCACTTATAGGGCTTATACATACACCCATCTCAATAATTGTTGTCACAATCAGTCTACGGTCCACACTATATATAAAGCATGCAAAGGATGATGGTATTTCTTCTCTTGTTATGGATTCATTTATAATGTATTTTGATTGAACATGTTTATGTAATATGACCATACCCAAGCTGTGACAGTGGTTGATGGTAAAAAAAAACGTGTAATAAATCAGAAACTATGTTCATATCGCTGACATCCTTTGCGGTGGACTGTAGCTTTGGCTGCGACAATGATTTTTGAAATAGGTGTACATATCATGCAGACTTTGTTGTTATAGACTTCATATGCACACTTCAGGGTGGGAAATAAGGTGTACCATCACCAAGCATGCCGGGGGGGGGGGGTCGCCGGTGGGGGGAGGGGGGGGTACTCCCCTATTTTTGCTATACAGGTATGTGCCGCCTGGTAGGGTATCATGGTTTTTCAGCTTTTAGGTCTGGGGTAGGGTATCATTTTTTTACAATTTGTCTGGGAATGGTAAGGTTTTTGTCTGAGATATTTTTTGACATTTTGTCTGGGTAAATAGGCTTATATTTTAGTTGTTTTAGCCTGCTTGGCTACTTTGTCTGGCGGCACAATTCTTAGGTTTAGTCTGAGGTAGGATATATGAAATCAAAGTTCTAGGTCTGGGATAGGGTCAGAGTTTTGAGGACCCATCCCCCCCCCCCCCCCCCCCCCACCACCACCACCATGCAATCATGGCTTGTTTTTTATATATTTTTTTATAAACAGATCACCACTATGTTGATCTATCTGCTGTGGAAAATATTATATATTATATTATATTATTATCATATATTATTATATTTTTTGGTTATCAGAATATAGCTCAGGATTCTTTGTGATTTAAAAAAAGTTGACACTGATTTTTAATAATCGGATATATTTTGTCAAATTTAAGTTTCCACCTTCATCAGCAGTGATATTCTTATTGATCACAAAAACGAAAGCGCAGGCCTTCACAGTGATATTCTTATTCACAAAAACGAAAGCGCCTTCACAGTGATCTCAGTGATCGTAGCGATGGTTATATGGAAACCAGGCTTAATGGAGCTTAGTAAGCATGCATACTTTGTCTTTTGGCTTGTGTATTTTTCCTACACCACCTCTACACATGCATACTTTATTCACCTGGACGATCAGATCACATTAAACCATGCATGCACACTCATTAAGTTTACAATGAGTTGGTATTTTTAGTATGAGTAAGTCACTAATGTGGCTCGTAGCATGCAGACTTTATTGCTAGACTTGTGTTTTATTTCTACACCACCTTTACCCATGCACATTGAGTAGCATACCTCTGAGTGCATGTATTGTGTTGATAATTTCTATATTGTCATAGGTTTGTCCGTGTTGTATACATAAAGTGCTCTGATGCAGACGGCAGCTTTCAAGCACCACCTGGAGTCATCAATGATGTTAACATGGCAACCAAAAAGCTTGCATTCAATGCACGCCTGTTGCAAACCTTTACTGCTCAGGATATGTATAAACATGGCTTTGGTCATAAGACTTTCAGACTGGATGAAGACACTACAGGATACCCACTGATAAGTGTATTCACAAGTTCTTTAACCACAGCTGAAGCACTGAAGATGACTGGAGGGCAGCTCTATGATAAGTTTTCATCAGGTAGGATTCAATAGCTAACATCCTTCAAGACATTCCCCTTCACAGTTTCCAGGACCATCTTGACAGGCAGCCTAGCCTTTGCATCAAAGCAGGGCGATTGTTGAGCTTGCAATAATATAGAGACGTTTTAACACCTTGCAGGTCAATTATTCATGTGTCTCTATCATTGCAAGCTCAATGTTTGTCTTGCTTCAATGCAAAGGTCTTGCTACCTTTCATGATGGCACAGGGAACTGTGAAGGAGACTTTTGGGTATATCTATAATGGCTTGGCTTATAACAGTGTAACTTGATTGAAACAAGAGCCAAATTGTATCATTCATAAATGACTGGTTCAGGGTTTTTTTCTTTGGAGTAACACAAGAAAACTATAAACTGTAAAAATTACCCTTTTTGTCTAAATGCAGAAAATATAATACATGATCTAAAAACATTCCCCACTAGAGGTAAACAACTGACAATAATATAAACAGGTTCCCATTTAAATCTGTACTTTCCCATTTAAATCTGTACTTATGCAAAGTTTATTGATGTGTGCTAAACACACAGATAACCAATCATAGTATCTGTATATTATTTCTGAAGTGAACTTCTCTGATTGGTTGATCTGTGTACATGTGTTTAGCACACATCAACAAAATTTGCATAAGTACAGATTTAAATGGGAACCTGTTTATAATGATTTTATTGGACTATGTTGATTTCAGAAAGGAAGTCTTCTTCATCAGACAGCTTAGCTTTCACAACTCATCAACATCACTTACACCTGGGTTCAAACCACCCTCTCTTTATATTATTTAAAGCAATTTTGTTTATTTACAGAACTGTCAAAATCTAGTCTTCACAGTCCATTATGCAAGTTTTGGGCATTCATGAGTTGCACTCGCTACGACCCCCCATCTACTGAGGAGTTTGATGACAAGATCTTTTCCTCCTATGTGAAGGCCCACACTGCCCTTGGGGGTGGCCAACTGGCCTTATTTGGCACTGGTAACCTGCATACTTGGGCTTCAGAAGTTGATGAACTTGTTTCATGTTTTACAAATACCATGGTGATTGATAGAAGAACTTTGTTTGATGATAGTGCAAAAAGGTACAACAATGCTGTCATTAAATAAATATGTTTTATTGCATTATTTTACATTGTATTTACTATCTAGAATTTGAGTCTTCAGTTAATTTTCACACGCAGACAAGGTTTGCTAAATTGTAGGTTGTTCCCTTAAGGCATTGGCCAAACATAAATATCAATTTATTGTTGTTTTTGTTGTTTTCTTCCTCAAAAAAAATGTTCAACATGAAAGGTCATTTTCATTTTGACCTCTTCAATTACTAAATATAATCAAGCTTATTATTGCACAGGGAGCCCGGCTTTGTGTCGCTTTTATATGAAATAAATTATACAATGAAATAAAATCTATTATAATCATGAGAGCCTTTGGGTTTCCTGTGCTGTATTTAATCCTTAGAGTTTCCGGTAATCAGACGGTGTGTAGCCATTGGTAACTTGAGAGCACTTTGAAATTCAAACCTAACGTATTAGTGTAACGCACATATTGGGTGTGCGTTACTCTTAATACGTTACGCTAATGCGCTCTCAAGTTACCAACGGCACACACAGGTCAGTAACGCTAATCCATTACCGGAAACTCTAAGGATTAAATACAGCACAGGAAACCCAAAGGCTCTCATGATTATAATAGATTTTATTTCATTGTATAATTTATTTCATATAAAATCAACACAAAGCCGGGCTCCCTGTGATTATTGTGATCATTTTGATTGTGAATTATATGTTATTGGTAATCATTGTAATTTTAGGTCATTTGCACAATCACTCAGCCGTCAATATTTATTTATTATTATATTATTTATTATCATATTGTTGATTATGATTATGATTGTGTTAGAGGATCATACTGGGCCAACTATGCCACTGGTTTGGGTGCTTCCATGCATGAACTGGGTCATTGTTTTGATTTGGCTCACACCCCAGGTGGAATCATGGGAAGGGGATTTGATGATTTCAACTGTGTGTTTTCATTGTGGAAAAAGCCTCCTCCATCCACATGTCAAGAATCTGATGTCAATGTCACAGAACATTCTAAAGGTAATGCACTTTAATTTTATTGTAGATACATATTTATTATTTATTAGTTTTGCCTTAGTTTATGGAATTATGATATGATAATGGTCATGGTAAACTAAGGCTACGTTTACACGGTACTGGAAAATGTTTTGACCGGTCAAAAAAACATCTGCTTATAGGGGCTCCGTTCACACGGGACCGCGCTAAACGTGCAATAACTTGGACGCCTAACCAGTCAAAACGAAAATATTGTAATGATCAGTTCTGTTTTTCTGGTCAAAAATCCATCTGGTCCTAGATGTTAACCTAGATGGCTAAGCTATTTAGCAATAAACCTTTCTCACAGCTAATCATAATGCAAATACCCAGCAAGTCTCATTGACTTAATAAAACAAAATCACAATATAATGAAGCTGCTGTTTCAATAAGTCAGAGCCAAATACAAAATACACGTAGAATTTGGGAGTTGCAACAATGATAATTACAGCGGGAAAGTAGGAAAATCGTATCGTGAACCCTGCTTCAGTAGCTTGTGAGACCTTTTCAAGAAAGCTGCCATATGATAGGCATTCACCATAACAATAACTTGTGAAAGTTTGAGAAAAAGAGGCTAAATTTACAAGAAGCTTTAAGAAT
Organism: Metridium senile; assembly: GCA_949775045.1. Taxonomy (NCBI): domain Eukaryota; kingdom Metazoa; phylum Cnidaria; class Anthozoa; order Actiniaria; family Metridiidae; genus Metridium; species Metridium senile. The sequence goes on from OX459095.1 coordinate 15,052,786, forward strand.
TTAAAAATAAAAAAACGAGACCTCAACAGAAAATTACATTACAAATCCTTACATTTTTAATTTAGCATAACTTTATTAGTATTTTGCACAGAGCAGCAAAACTTTCCATGAAATTTATGCCAATTTATGATAACTCTTTCATATGACTGTGCTAAAATAATGAAATATTTGTTTAAAAAATATTTGTAAAAGTTATTTTCCACCATTTGAAAAAGGTCTATTTGGAATAATTATTGTTTCTTTAATCTCAATGTAGCCATCACCACCAACAAGGGTCCCAGTACATCGGTTAAGATGGACATTCCACAGCAGTTGATTGACAGCAGACCCCACCTATCTGTACAGGGTTTGGTTGAGCCATCACATCAAAAATCTCTACAGCCAACTGATGAACGATTGATATCACGTGATGACAAGCTTGGTGATTGGATAAGTGACAAAGCAAACCTGACAAGCCCTGGTGATTGGTCTCATGGTGCTAAATGGTTCCGTTCATCAGCTGTGATATTATGTCATCATAAGTAAGTCTACCATCTCACCCCACCCCTAATACCACAACCTAACCACCCCCTCTCAACAACTCTATAAGTCCCGTTAGACTGAATATTGTGCATATTTAAGGTGTCTCCTAGTAGTTTTTTATCAGCCAACAGTTTGCTTTTTGAATTTGTTGTTACATAAAGTTACCTTAGCCCAATGAATCTGAATTTTACACTAGATGTCAGTCTTGGATGAAAGTTTTGAAATATATTCTTGTTATGCTGATCAGAGTTTCCATAGCAACAATAAACAAACTTTCTATGTAAAAATGTTTTTTCTTAAATGTCTTTTGATTTGGGGCTGATAGCGACAAACTAAAAAATGTGCTACAATTAGCCCCGTATAGCACACGAAATGGGAAATCGATTTCAATTACACTCGAAACACACATTGAAATGTTTCCGTGATTTATTCGAAATCGAACAGATAACTTTGCTTCAAACGTTCCCATTTGGTGTGCTATACGGAGCTTATCATAGATATGATATTTCCTACGTAACAAGACATTATTACTGTATTTTTACTGTTAGACTAAAGTATAATTAGCCTCATTCATTTGACTATTGCAGATGGTTTAATGATGGTGATGACGTCAATAAAGAACCATCCAATCAGCCAATAGTTCACTGGAGTAGTAGTTTCTATGGTCCAGTTGGTAACATGTCCGATAGTTATAACTGTACTAAGACCTCTTTTAATGACATCACATGGTTAGCCGATAATGATGCCGTGTTGTGTGGTTACGTCATCCATGCTGATGAATACGTCAACAGCATACAGACCATCGCACGGATAGTTAAAGTCGTGGACAATGGTAAGTTGTTTTGCCGTCAATAAATTATGATTCATGTGTGTGTAGCCCGGGAGGATGGTACTCCCTTTGTCCAAGTGGTAGGGGTGATCGGCGCTCCTTTTAGGGTTGAAAATGTTCCCTGTTCGTCCCTTTTCTCTGTATCTGTACGGGTCATTTTATTTGGCTTACTAAAAATAAGCTTAGCTGGCAAGAACATCGCACAGTCGTACCTTTTAGGGGTTGAAATTAACAAGGCTGTGCCAGTTCTCTTTATTTATGCGTACCTTTAGGGGCCATTTGCAAAATCGGCCGCCAATCACCCCTACCACTTGGACAAAGGGAGTAACTCCGGGGGAGTGGGGGGAGGGTCTGTAGATTATACAGTCCGTCTGTAGCATAAAAAAGTCCTAGCTCTCTCTATATTCCTAGTAGCTTATTTTCATCTTTTTTGCTGTAGTTGAGGAAACACAGGAGATTTTCTCCGAGCCCCAGGGACATATGGTGGGTCACAAATACGTTTTCAAAATCGATACTCCGGATGAACACGTGACAGCTATCGATGTACGCGCTGGGGCCTGGATCGATGCCATAAGAATTCACACAAACTACAAATCATCTGTCCTGATGGGGGGAGAGGGTGGGTGTTTGAATCACTTTCAGCCATCGGAAGGACAGAGGATTGTGGGAATGTTTGGTCGTGCTGGAGACTTCTTAGGATCTCTTGGGATATTTCTAGAAAGGTTAGTTTGATTTGATTCAATAATTGATCGAAGGCATTGATGGATGACTGACTGACTGACTGACTGACTGACTGACTGACTGACTGACTGACTGACTGACTGACTGACTGACTGACCCATTGATTGATTGGTTGCTTTATTGATTGGTTGTTTTATTGCAAATAATCAATCAATCCGCAATCAATCAATTGAATTGATTGAATGATTGATTTATTGATTACGGATTGAATGTTTGATTGATTTCATTTATTAATTGATTGATTTTAATTGATTTTGATTGATTGATTGTTTTATTAATTGATTGGTTGACTGATTAATTGATTTATTGCGGATTGAATGCGGATTGATTTATTGATTGATTTATTGATTACGGATTGATTGATTGATTTAATTTATTAATTGATTGATTAATTGATTTATTGCGGATTGAATGCGGATTGATTGATTGATTGATTGACTGATTGATTGATTGATTGATTGATTGATTGGCTGATTGATTGATTGATTGCGGATTGAATGCGGATTGATAGATTGATTGATTGATTGATTTGATTTGATTCGATTTGATTTTTCCAAGTGAAAATATTCATGGCTGTCAACTTATTGGTGTTATTAACATTTCTTTCAAACATAACAGTTCCAGTGATGCAGTTCCCGCCATTGATACAGATAAAGACCTTATCATCGTCGCTCCAAACGGGTTGAGACTCATTGAGCTACATGACAAGAAACACGGGGAGGTGTTTAAACACTGGGAATTTCTTGATTCGCCACCACCAACACGATTCACCCTCGATAGAGACGAAATTATAGAACAACAAGCTAGAATCGTTGTTATAGATGATAAGGGCAACATGCATTCATCAGGTCCATTTTGTGACCTAGATAAAATCTTTGCTCCATCAACTGAGGTAAAGAAAGAGCTGGAAACACAGTCACAGATGTCATCCTTAGAAGACGAAGAAAGACCAGAGGACGGTGTAGAACTTTCTGACGACGTAAAGAAGGAAATATCTAGAAGTGAAACTTTAGAAGGGAACAAAGAGAAAGAAACGGCCTGCGAGTCGAAAACTGAAGAAACTCAAGATGAAGAAGAAACTAAGCAAGAAAGGAATAACTTGGAGAAGAGTGGCGAAGAGAAAGCAACAAAAAGCGACTTGACGACGGACGACATATTAACACAACATGAAGAAGAAACTAAGCAAGAAGAAACGGAGAGGGCCTTGACAAAAGTAACACAAAATATAGAAGTACTCCAGGAAGAAAGGGGTCATTTGGAGAATGACTGTGAGGAAGAAGGGACGATGGGGGAGAAGGAAACAGAAGTTCAAAACGAACTTGCAAAAACAGCTGGAGGATCACACAGAACCAAACGAAAGCAAAGTCACCCAGCAAGTCAATGTAAAGACAAAGGAAGTGTCACAAGATATTACTAACTAAGAAATAATGAATGAATGAATATATTAATGGGGTCTAAATGCCCGCAAGAGAATTGGCCTTTTCCAAATCGAGTAAAGTACTGGGTACTAGTTTCTCTAATTTATGTAATTGCAAAATGAATAATTAAATAGAACACATCAAGATATGTAAGATTCCTGAGTTAGGTTGCATTTGGTTGTTTTCTGACCAAGCTACAGCCTAATAAAAATGCCTAGAAATAGAGGGAAATGTATGAGGCGTCCTTCCAATCCATACATTCCTTTGTAATTTTGGGCAGTTTTGAATGGCTGTAACTCACTCAATATCCAACCAAAAGCACCAAATCTCAGGAATCTTACATATCTTGATCTGCTCTTTTATATTATGAGGTTCATTTCTTAATTGCATTAATTAGGAAAACTAGTACCCAGTCCTTAAATCGTTTTGTAAAAGGCCTATACATAAATTACTAATAATGGGATACACACTGGTTATAATGCAAGTACAAGTTATTTATTTGAAGGTTTACAGGTAGGCTGATATTCAAACAAACTAGAGAAGTTCTACAAAGCATGGAATATTTAACAAAATAGAGGTAGCATTAAAATATACTTTCTTCTGTCGTTGATGTTACTCATTGTTATAGCACATAAGTTTGATTGCTGATTGCATGATTAAGCTATTAATTGCACGATTATTAGGCCGACAGAAAGAAGGGAAAACCAAATGATGACGTACAGTCTTGGACCAATATATTTGACATATTCTGGGTGAGGGGGACACTTAATTGCCGTTTTGCCCTATTTTAGGAACGGTTTTTTTCGGTAATTTTTGACTACGATTTCTTGCGTATCTGCGGTAAGCTGTTTTTCGCCGTTTTAGGCTCCGATATTCGGTAAAATGCAAGACTAATTATGGTATTCCCAAAATAAATTTATTATTTTGTAGTTTTTCCGTTTTTGTTGAACGTTTAACGGTATATTTCGGTTTTTGTCGAACTGATTTTTGTGCGGTATTGCACAGGGAGCCCAAGCTCATCACTTTTACAGTAAATGTATGGAGTCGCGAGATATCCTTTCGCTGTGCCTCAAATATACAATAATAAAAACTTGTTTACGTAGATAGTTGTGTATAATTGTTTTCTAGTCTGTGACCGAGTTTTTGCTCAATTAGAGCGATTTTGACGAAAATACCCCAGAAAGACTGGGGTATTTTCGTCAAAATCGCTCTAATTGAGCTAAAACTCGGTCACAGACTTGAAAACAATTATACACAACTATCTACGTAAAAAAAAGTTTTTATTATTGTATATTTGAGGCACAGCGAAAGGATATCTCGCGACTCCATACATTTACTGTAAAAGTGATGAGCTTGGGCTCCCTGTGGGTATTGCGGTTTAATTCTACTATACAAGATTGTATAGGTCATCACAATTTTTTACCACACGTTCGAACAAGTTGGATTGCATGAAAAAGAGCCGCAATCCACGTGGATATGAGAATTAGTACGAGAAAAGCACCAATTGCTGATTGCTTGTGCAATACTAATGCCCTTTACATACACATCTGTCCATGTGTCGTCATACAGACTCTGGGAATGTTCCATGCATGACGTCAGGTATAAACCCGAACCACGTGACATGATCACCGGTGCAAGCGCGCGAAGGGTCAAGTTTCTAAACTGCAGTATTTCAGCGAGCTCTCTTCTGGTGCATTCTGGGGGCTTACAGAAGATACCGTGAATGTGTTTATAAGCCCAGGATTTATGGTCTGTCTGGACGGCCGCTGAGCTACGTTTAGCAATGCGGGCTCTTTTTTGTTGAAACAAGTCGTAATTAGGCACTTGGCAGTTAATACCCCGTATGTGAATCATTTGCCATGCGTCGTAGGCTGATTGCAGGATGAAAATAGGCGTATGAAGAAATCTTAGAGTATGTTGAGGAAATAGGCATTTCCATCGATAGCGTGGTACCGCTGACCGTACACAATCTTCGTTGATACCAATCGCTGAATTGTGGACATCAAACATTTTCTTAAAATGTCTATTGATAATATTACCTCCATTAAGGGACGGGACATCTACGAAGTAACCTGAATCGGAGACTGCTCGGACATCAGTCGTTGTTGGTAATAAGCTTCGGATAAAATCGGAATGAATAATGACAGCGAGACCGCCAGCCGAAGTACCAGTCAATAGCACCCTTTGCGCGTTACGAAACTCACTCTGTAATAACTCATCGAATATTACTTCTAGAATTCTTCTGCCCCGAATATAGATATACTCGTTGTTGACTTTAACGGGCTCTCGACGATAGCCAGAAAACGAAGCACCATCACAGTAACACATCATAACGAGATTCCAGTTATAAAAATCGGGATTTGTTTTGGGATTACTGGATAAAATACCTTGTAGTTTAGGTGGATGAGCGGGGAAATAATCGGATGATCCTAACACAGTCTTACTCCTTTGCAAACAAGCCTCTTCATCAAAGCACCATGCTCCCCCAAAGAAGTGCACAATCCAATTATTTACCCCCCTGCCAAACCCTTCTCTGTAGTAATATCCGGGGGGAGACCCATCAAGGCAAACTGCACCTTTCTTAGCTGCATAAGGCAGTAGAATTAATTTTGCTTCGGTAGCATATGAACGCTTAGTCCTCTGTTCGGTATTTTCCGATTCAGTTCCGACTGGCTCCGATGTTGGTGATGGCAGATTGTTATTAGTAAGATAGATGTTTATAAAAGCAGTGTTCCGAAGAAGAAACGATATCACAACAATAGTGATAAAGCTACCCAAGCAACTTGAAAAAACCATTGTTTTGATTTGTCCTGTAGTGTAACCTTTTTGTATTAAAGTCCTTTCTCTTTCCTCTGAAGCCATTTTTGTACTTCTCTAGTCTGTTTATTCCAGCAACCGTGGTTCCGCCATATTTATAAACAATATTGAAAATATTGTCTTTGGATAGTATTGTCGCTTTGCTCACAAAATAACCCAGATTTTCCTTTCAATAGCTCCTTAACAAAGGATAATCTACTCTTCTTGAATTCGAATACATTTTTCCTATTATAAACTTGCCATTTCTGGTACAAAAGGGACCATTTTAGTCTCGAAAGGATCGATTTTCTTCAAATTCTTCTGGCAATGTTGAAATTCCAACTTGTGTTTAACAGGTTGAACAATGCACGCATGACGTCACACGGTACCATGAACGTCAAAGACTTTTGTGTTTTATAATTCATGAATAATATACTACAGATAGACAAATTTTATTTACTTTGTGTATTATAATCTGACAATAATATTTAATTTTGTGGGCTGAACTACATGATATTATCTTATTAATGACAATGCGACTCCTAAGACACAGGAAGCTCGTCACTAATAACGGTTGCGAGGCAGAACTACTCGAGGACTAGCGGTCTCGGTGTTTCTTAGAAAACAATGGCTCTTTTCACACGAGGACGGACACAACGAAATAGCTATTTTCGTACTAAGAGGTAGAGAAATCGTCCTAACGGAGAAATCGTCGGTCTTATGGCGGACAAGTCGTCAGGTGTGTGAGAAAGCGGGACGAACACTATTTGAGACGAAAAATCGTCTTCAGAATTTGGTCATCTAATATGAGTTCAACAAAATCAGACAAATGTTTTGTCTCAAATAGTGTTCTTCCCGTTTTCACACACCAGACGAATTGTCCGTCATAAGTGTGTCTTCTAGTGTGAATCACAGAATTTCGTAAACAATAGTCGTGAAAGTAATGCATAGTCGAAATAAAATAATTTCAAGAGTTCATCCCGCCAAAGAATTCAAGTACTGCAGTTTTCTGCGAGCTCAGACATTCCAGTGCCATATTACATAGCCGTATTACTTGCCAATAGGCCCTTTAGGTAGGTGGGTCACGTTACATTTTTACAACTAGCCGGTCGAATGCCTGAGTCTAGAAAAACTGCAATAACACCAGAAACAGAAACCAGAAACATCAGTAAGTAATGCTCTCTATCGCGAATCTGTTATCGGACACATGCATTTGAAGCTAACTTGTAAACTATACATTTATAACTTATTAAAGAATTTGAAGCATTCAATTTGAACTTATTTTGTACATTTTAAGCATATTTCTTTTTCGATTTCCTAGCGCTAGATACAGAGTTAGATGGGTCTCTTCTTTCAGCAGACCCACGCCTTTCATTTGGTCCTTTATCAATATTCCCATTCATTCTGAGCTGTCTGCTGTCACTACTGGACTGCGGTTTAGCACCGTCAAAAGACGGAGCAAGTCGAGATAGTTGTTGGCGGGATACCTGTGTACGTGGGGAAGCTCCGTTTGGTGCGGGAGTTTGCTTTCCTGCAGAGCTTGACATTTTCTTTCTCGTTGACGATGTTTTTGAGGCTGTAGCCTTGTTTTTGTCTAATAATGATCCTTTTGAGCGGTATTTAGACGGCTGATTCGTCTCTTGTAAGGGCTTCAACACTCCCTAATCAAAAAAATCACAGTTACTCACAGCAAAAATGACTGAGTAGTGGTTACTTATACATAACTGAGTAAATCGATGCATCTACAGTTACTCATTCTAAAAACGACTGAGTAGTGGTTACTCAAATAACTGAGTAGATCGATGCATCCACAGTTACTCACTGTAAAAACGACTGTTGAAATGATCAGTAAAGCACCTAAAGACTATCAAACGGAAGGTGAGATTCAACGATTGTAGGTTTGTTATGATTGACGAGAAAATACTCTCTCAACTAATTTTCTGGGCTAAACTTCAGGGTCTTCTCGATAAAGTAAGACTTATCGGAGTATGGAATTTCATTGCTACTATTTCACCGAAAATGGCTAGGACTAGAAACTAAAGAAACAATTGGAGTATCAAATAAGAAAGGGTAAAACACGAAGGAATTACAACTGAAACTTAATTTTTTCTGTATAATTAACTAACGAATAAATAATATTTACCATAGCTTGTCCACTAATAGGTTTTACCCTATTCAACTGAAACCGTCCATCATCAGAAACAGACTCGGAGTTCTTCTCGTCGTGTGTCTCTTGTACACCAACGTAATTCGTTGACCTAGCCCTGTCTGCATACTCGTCAACCTTCACTGTTGAGCCTCTGCTGGGCAAAGCGATCTCGTAGTTGTCGTCGTCTTCAGAGGCTGGATGCGCATGTCTTTGGCCTTGTTTTCTTGAAGAGGAATTACTAGTGGTCAGCGGTGAGCCATTAGAGATTCCACGCCTATCGCGCGTTTGACGGCGGACATCACGTTGTGATGGCGACGGTCGGTGTGATGCTGAGATATCCGATGACATAGGTTCTTTATTGATGGGCGGATCGAAACCCATGTCTTCTCGGTCATTATTTACGACAGGCCTGCTGGGACGAGGGGGTCGAGTTGGTACGCGTGGCCGAGAGTTGTTTGGTGGAGGAAGTTCAGGGTCATTTTGATAGAAATACTCGGCTTGTAAGACAGATGAGGGTCGAGTTCTTTGAGGGTCGCACATGCTCTGAACACAAAACAACAAAATAATGTTGAAAACACACAGCAAACATGAACGAATTAATCAATTAAAGAACTAATTAATCAATTAAAGAACGAATTAATTAACGAATTAATTAATTAATTGACGGATGATTGAACGAATGAATGAATAAAATAGTTAATAAACGAATATGAATGAATGAAAGAATGAATGAATGAACAAATTAATTATCGAATTAATCTATTTTAAATGAATTCATTAATTAACGAATGAATGAACTAATTAATTAACGAATGAATAAACTAATTAATTAACGAATGAATAAACTAATTAATTTACGAATGAATGAACGAATTCATTAATTAACGAATGAATGAAAGAAAGGGAGAATCACAATAAACTATTGGCAAAAATGCCGGAATCAATACCCTGAAGAAACTACCAAAGGTTTACATAAAATATTCCAAACATTTACAAACATAATCACACCTGATGGTTGAATAGCTGGTCAGTGTTAATAAGTTCTTCACAGAATTCACAAGGAAGCATTGTCGCATCGTGATCATCTAACAACAGCAATAAATTCAATGGCAATACTTCATTAATAGACCAAATCAGCTAGCGCATCGCTATGTACGTTTCCACCCAATTCAAATCGTTTGAGAATAAGATTCTTTCTCTTTTGTATTTGGATATCAGGTGGAAAATTTCTGGAACAAAATTTTTATTCCCAGTGGTTTTGAATTGGGTGGAAACGTACATAGCAACGTGTTAGCCGATTTGGTTTATTGTATAGATAAAAACGTAAGGACCTGGAAAAAAGTTCTAGGTCAGGTAGGTACTAGCCTGAGAAAACAGACGTTGTTTCGCTTCGCGGGGACGAGGAGCGAAACAACGTCTGTTTTTTTTTTTCAGGCTTAGTCAGGTAGGGACAAAACCAGCTGGCAAAGTCAAATTATGTTTGATGCCGAGACCAGGATTCAACATGCGATAACAGAGATGACAGCTCATCATTCAGCCATCCTTCCTTTCCAAGAGCACTAGTACTATTAATAACTTTAAAATAACTCTATGTTGATATTGTTTTTTTCTCTCTCTCCCTTTAACATGCCTCTATTTAATCTATCAATCAATCTTTCAATAAATTAGATATAAATATTGTCAAAAACAAACAAATAAATAACATACGACAGGCAATAAAATGAAATTTGTAACAATTATATAAAAAAAATGATATTTAACTTAGGATACCTTTATTACCTATTTGGTCGTTTCTTTCTACTTCATTATTCAACTGAAACCAAACACAGAACAGTTAATAACTAATAACTGCACTATTTTGTACAACCTTGGGGACATCACTGCATGGTACAGATCTATGACTATTGTATCAATCATTGTATATTGTGTGGTTCATACCTGAGTGAATTCTTAGTAAGTCATAAACCAAGTTCTAAATTATTACTAATTACACTCTAAATAGAGCGAAAACACTAGAACCATGAAACAAAATCAAATTGTTAGTGTGTAATAGTTCTTATTTAGCGACTATTAGTTACTATAACAGACAAGTAAAGTTGTAATGAGGTATTGTTTCCTTTTGTATTTGATGTTTCTGGTTGAGTAATACTGACTAAATAGTCACTAAATAAAAACTATTAGTTAGTAACTATTTTGTTTCTATTTCATGGTTCTAGTGTTTTCGATATAGTTGATCATTGTTTCAGTGATTTGTGGCATGCAATATATTATATTATAAAATTCATTAATAATTCATGAAAATTTAACAAATATAAAATAACCAGCATTGGACTTTCATAAGTACTAGATCTACAAAATTCGCATCCAATCTGCATGCGATATACAACAGCTTGTCTTCTACTCACCCTTGTATATAGCATACAGATCGGCTGCACATATTGTATATTTTACTTATTTGTATATAATATAATATAAAGGATTAAGTTTTCTTTTATTGTTAAGCGCCTTAAAGCCTTGGATAGGGTGCTATAGAAATAATCAATTATTATTATTATTAACTAAAGCTATACTTACAGATTGATGGAGTAAAGGAGGAAGAGAGCGAGGTAGACTTCTAAGGTTAGGAAATCCTCTAGTGCCAGACATAGCAACTCCAATAGACATAAGCTGACAACCTGTCTAAAAGTACAACAATAATACATCTCTCAACCTGGTTTATTGTTTGCTTCAATCATATGGAAAATACCTTGGGACATTACCTGTTTTTACGTAAAAATATATAATTATATATATATATGAAAAGTTTACATAATTTCCCACCTCTTCCCCGAATTAATTTTGAATTTTTGTAATGTGAAATAGTTCTCATGAGAAAGGTAAATCAACATTGCTTTGGGAGGATGGGGTTGCCAGAAAAGATTTATTTATGTTGTATATTTTTTAAATTTTGAACAAAAAACATGTCCCAACAATTTTAAACATGATTGTTGCTTGCTTCATTTTTGTATGACTGTTTTCTTGCTTCTTCAAATGAATAGTTAAATGCAACAAGTTTCCAGCCATCTCTGTTATAAGCAAGACTTACTTGGTGTAGAATGAGTTGTTCTGCTTGTATTAGTTCACCACAGAATTCACATGGCAACACTGTCTGGTTCAGTTCTATATCAAAATATCATAAAGTATGCTAATTCACACAATTTATTTGGACTACATAATACAATTTGTTGTATCATTCTGTGACTCTGCAAACACTATATTTCATGAGATAAAAACAAATTGCTATTGTGTAATAAGTAAGGCCGTTATGGGCCTGAAGTGAGGGTTTATGTGATATATTCATCAAGGGTAAAGCCCACTAGCTGAAGGCCGATAACTGGCTTATTTTTACATTGGGGAGGTTTTCACAATAATTGTTCTTTTAACCAATTGATGAATCAAGAAGACAAAATGTATGAGTTCTTTCCTTCCTAACATATAATTTGTGCACTAGTACCGTATTTCTCGATGAATGCAAACTTTCCATCGGTTCACTCAGTAGTATAGATTTGTTCTCATTAACCCATGAAACAAAGTGGATTAGTTAAAGTGTGATAGTCAAATAACAACGAAAGAACACAATGAAATTAAGGTGCATTAAAGAGTAATACACTACAGTGTCTTTCATGAAAACAGCTCTAATGGCTTAAATTTCTTATTTAGTGACTATTAGTCAGAAATATAATCAAAGACAAGTAAAGTTACAATTAAGTAATGAGGTATTGTTTCCTTTTGTATTTGATGTTTCTGATTGAGTGATACTGACTAAATAGTGACTAAATAGAAACTATTAGTTAGTATTTTATACAGAAATGTTATCTGATCCCTACATGTAAATTATTGAATATATCATTACCGGTAATATAAATTATACTTCAAGTTTCTTGTTTATTGAATAATAATAAAAAAATGTATTACCTGATTCTCTTTCAGCTTCATAATCAAAGGAGTTCTGCCTGTGATAACCATCTCTTGCCAAACCATGGAATTGAGTTGAGTTATAGTTATCTGGTTGACTTGACATCAAAGCTGCCATCAACTCATCACCTTCTAGTTGATTCCTAGTGCTAACATCATCACTATCAACAGTTTCAGTTTCAAAACCATAATTATTTCTATTTCTCCTTGCTCTAGTTGGTTGAGAAACATCAAAACCTCTTGCCACTACGTCCTGTGATGGTTGTGGGAACAGATTATCATAACTACTGTATATTGTCTCATATTCATCCATGTCCCCTGTGTTGTCATGTTCCCCAGGTGATGACCCCTTAGTTGCCATTAGTATCCTCTGTAGAGCGACGGCGTCAAAGCCAAATCCTTCTTCCAAGTCTTCATTCTGGATGCGTTCTTCAGGAGGAATTATGTTTCTTCCGTGCTGTCTGTTTGATGCTGCGGCATTGTTCTGTACAGATGGTCTCACAGATTGACAGTCAGTATTCAAATGATCCTCAAGGTCCTTGGATTGGATATATTTGTTACATTTGTCACACAATGTGGTCCTACTGCCACAAAAGTCCTTGTGTGATTTCATCTCTGAAAACGGTAGTTCAAGCTCACAGTATTCACAAACAACCTGGCGACTTGTGCAGTCTTCTTCCTAGACACGAATAACACAACTATAGTACCGCTGTAATTTGTGACAAAAGGTGCATTTGTACAGGCTAAGCCTTGGTTTGTTTATAAAATATTCACAAATTCTCGGAAAAAAAGAAATTGCTGAACAATAGAAATCACCTTTGAATTTCACCTTTTGTTCAAACAGTACAAAGGTGCCATATCACAAAACTATAGAGTATTGGGATAATAATTATGTGTAAAAAAAAAAATTTCTAATCACTCTACAGTCAGGTGTTTCGTTGTTTTGCACACTTATTGGTCAGTTTTGAGAAAATGCAACATACAAAGAATATCTTAGTACATTATAAGTACAATGTAATAATTACAATAGATTGTGATTGTACCTTGTGCTCCTACAAAGAATATCTTAGTACATTATAAGTACAATGTAATAATTACAATAGATTGTGATTGTACCTTGTGCTCCTACAAAGAATATCTTAGTACATTATAAGTACAATGTAATAATTACAATAGATTGTGATTGTACCTTGTGCTCCTACAAAGAAAAGTTTACATAATAAGTACAATGTAATAACAATAGATTGTGATTGTACCTTGTGCTCCTCCAGGTGCATTTTCTCAATGGATTCACCACAGGCACACTTAACCTGAAATACATGATTAGATATATTTAACAGTTCATTCATTAAATCATCTTTTTAATCCATCAAACAAATAGCCAAAACATCATTCCCTCAAATATTCAATCAATATTATTGAACACTTAATCAGTGTGTCAGTTAGTAGGTCAATGAGCTAGTCAATCAATCAACAAACAGGCAGTCAATCAATCAACCAATCAGTCAGTCAATCAGTCAGTCAGTCAAACAAACAATCAGTCACTCACTCAATCAATCAGCCAATAAACCAATCTATAAATCAACTAACTAACCAATCAGTCAGTCAATCAATGAACCAACCAGTCAGTTAATCATTCTATATTATATCAGCCAATAAATTAATCAGTCAGTCAATAAATCAATCAATCAATCAACTAATTAATCAATCAATCAATCAACCAACCAGCCAATCAATCAACCAATCAACCAATCATTCAATCAATCAATCAATCAATCAATCAATCAATCAATCAATCATTCAATCAATCAACCAATCATTCATTCAATCAATCAATCAATCAATCAATCAATCATTCAATCAATCAACCAATCAACCAATCATTCAATCAATCAATCAATCAATCAATCAATCAATCAATCAACCAATCAACCAATCATTCAATCAATCAATCAATCAATCAATCAATCAATCAATCAATCATTCAATCAATCAACCAATCAACCAATCATTCAATCATTCAATCAGTCAATCAATCAATCAATCAATCAATCAATCATTCAATCAATCATTCAATCAATCAATCAATCAATCAATCAATCAATCATTCAATCAATCAATCAATCAATCAATCAATCATTCAATCAATCAATCAATCAATCAATCAATCAATCAATCAATCAATCAATCAATCAGAGAAAGTTGGAAAAGCATTCTGATACTGGTATTATATGACACTATATAATCATGAAAATGAGGTATTGTTATAAAGTTCATAGATTCAAGATGCTGTCCATTATTTGATTAACCCTACCTTGATATGGTATTCTTCAAAATGTTCATCTTTCTCTGAGATTGGTACAGGTTCGTCACATATCTGACACAATGTGATATTACGACTACAGTGTGATGCGTGCATCACATAGTTAACAGATGGGATGTCCCTTTTGCTGAAAAATCAACACAAATTACAGTGAGGATACTTGAGCCATTATTTTCTGAACCTTCTTCTACTTAAAAACCTCTAAAAATGAAGCAGTTTAAATACACCGTATGAAAGATACCATATGCAATCTTGAAAACAATGCCATTACCATATATGGTATTGTAGGTGAGAAGTAACAAAAGACTTTGATTAGCGCGCAATATTTTTTCTTTTCTTTCACAGGTTGAGATTTGCAACAGAACAATAGGCATATATCTTTGATACGAATAATTAAGTATTTATAAAATATCAATCTTTTTTCTAATCTATTCACTCATGGGATGTGCGTTATAAATTCATGGGTTGGAGTACCCTCACTGTTATTATCACCCCTGTACTCGAGAATTGATTCCACAGCAGTGACATATAACAGTTGGTTTACCCTATGGTCCTAGGTTCAATTCCTAGACAGAAACCAAGGGCAGTGAGATCAAAGGTATTTCATGTCTGCCATCTTTGGTCTATTAACTCTATACTGTGGTTACATGTAAGCTTACTAACAATACAGTTGCCAACAGTTCCTTATATATCTTAACTATCCTCCAACTGGGTACAAAACTTTTTGAGTGAAATGTCTTTTGTCTGTCGATCATCAAGCTTACATGAAAACTCATCAAGCTGATTGGTTGATTGGATGTAAGCTCTGCCTCCAAACTCATTATTGGATCAAGAAAAAATCAAAATGAAATTGTGATTTTTGAGGCTACTCCTCCATATATGGAGGTGTAGCCATATTGATGTCGTGTATGTAAGATAGCAAGCAAGACCATAACACCACAGAAAACCCGAAAATACCAATTTCGTCACGTGATCGATACATGGTGTGACTGTAATTTCGAGAATTCGAAAGAGTGGCCAGCTTTGAACGATCGAAGCGTTTATATTTTGGCTGCTACTTCATATCTGTCTAAAGAAAAATAATCTTTAATGTGTATTTGTACTATTCATGAAGTTTTTTAGGTTTAATGAGACGTTTAAAACCGTGAAAAGGATGATTTGTTTTGACAACAAAAGCATGGCATTAGCCCAACATGACACACCGATAGAAGTGCGCTTCGATTTTTGGCATTTTTAAGGTCAGATCAACATATATCAGGTCAAGAATCTCACATTTTGCTCTATGTTTGTCACTCTTCAAAATACTAAATGAGTTTTATTCTAAGAATGAGCTTTTGACAAATATTTTCGTATAGTAAAATTGTAAAATTGGTGCGAATAGCCGCCTAAACAACATTCGCTATAAACATAATGAAAGGTGCACATAAATATTGTACAATATTACCGGGAATATTGCTCTGCTCTGCTCTACAATAAATAAGCTTCGACAACTATCAATTTTATTATTGTTCTGCAAAACATTGATAAGTGCATTATATGAAAGCGAGTTGTCCCTGCTAGCCGGGATAACTCTTTTGTTTTGTATTCCATGCCCGGGGGAGTCAAAACAATAGAGTTATCCCGCTTAGCAAGGACAACTCGCCTTCATATAAACAGCCACTTAAGATTCCTGCCGATTCATTTCTATCTCTTCTTCAGATCGAACATTATTTTTGCACATTGATTGTTCAGTTTATATATTATCTGTTTCAAGCAGTAGCCTCATGCAGTCATAGACTGCCTATTTTTTTCAATGTTGTCAGTTTTAAATCAAAACTAATTTAAGTCAGTATATATATATATACCATTGTTCGTTCAATTGATGGACTTTGCAAAGCCAAAAACCTATTTTCAAAGTCCACTCACAGGTATCAAGTTTACACAGAATATCAAAATTAAAATTTGTGCAGCTATAGTTTGAAAGGTCAACGTCTGGCATTGACAACATTCCTTCGCTATATATAATACGTTCGGTATCTCACTTCTAGACAATTTATGTAAGATATTATACAGTATGTACAATGTGTTAGAACATTGTCTTTCTAAAAACACATACTACTTTTCTAATGAATAAAGTTTTTATTCCAATGAACGATAAACTTCTTTTTGAATTACATTGAATCTTTTCAACATTACATGCATGAGAAGTTTGAGTCTGTTTTAAAACGTACAATTTACATCGTAAGAAAACCTTATATCATTGTTTGTTGTGGCAACCCTGGACGATTAGAATTTGAAAATTACGATTTTGGATTAAATAAATCGTGTTTAGATGAATAAAACTCATCACAAGTAAGCTATATGTTCACTGTATTGATCTTCAGCGCGTAAAACACAAGATGGACTCACCAGTTACTGCAATATTCAGTGGTCTGACTTCCTTCCTCCATACTTGGATCACAAGCGTTCGTCGCTTCTTGTAGATGTTTGAGAGAAGTAAAAGAGTTAGACTATCGATCTTTTTGTTCTTGTCAGTGTTTCTACAAGTAATGATCAGTATTTTGAGAAAAAAGGGTTTTTTTGCCTCGTCATTTTCTATATAAGACAATCCTCTTATTTTGCTTTCACTTTCGTTATGAGATATACCGCTGACCATTGGTGGTAGTTTGGGCTACCTGTGTATTTTGCAAAATTATTTATTTGCGTTGAAAATTCCGTTTCTTTATTAATTAATTTATCCTCATTCTCGTTCCCAGAGCCCACGGTCAACCGTCCAGCTAAAACTACTAAACCGATAAATAAGTTTTTCTTGTCAAATCATTTCAAATAAATTATCTATCGAAAGCCGTTTGAGTTGTGTTTATTTATTTTCTTTACACCGAGAAATAATTTGTTAAAGTTCATCAAGTTGCCGAAAATTTATCCGTGATCATCCGTAGAAGAGTCGACATTAGCTGACTTTTTTTACCTTCCGGTGTTTTTTATCCAATCACAAATCGGTTGACTTTGATGAGTCAACACTCAATTTGCTGACGGCAAAATAACCAATTTTCACGGCACAACACTCAATTTGCTGACGGCAAAATAACCAATTTTCACGGCGCAACACAGAATTCATTCGTGGCAGGAAGCCCACTTTAGTTGATCCAACTTTTTTTGTGTAAAAAAAGAGCCATGTGCAAAACCATTGACTTATGTGTAAATAAAATAGGAAAAAAAGTGTTGTAATGATGAAGTGAGTGATGCTAATAGGTATAATGTGGGTATAGTGATGGTGATGATAATGTAAATGATAATGGAATTGATGGTGATGAGTGCTGATGGTGATGGTGGTCGGTAGTAATGAGTGCATGGTGGTGATAATATATAAAATCACGAGATTGGGTTGGAGAAGAATGGTGAAGAAAATGTATGCGAATGGATAGGGTTTTAGGTCAATGCTAAATGACATGGTAAAAAGGGTGGGGATATGTAAGAGTTGTACAGTGCATGTAGTGGCATATGTGAATATATACTGCGTTTCAAATTGGTGGAATTAGAACGATATAGTATGTGGAATATACGGCGATGCATATGAACCGAATGTTAGTGTGCGCGTGGAGTAAGTGGTGCTATGATAATGCCTATGGTAAAAGAAATTCATGAAAGAAAAGTAAAGAAAAATGTAAAAATAAAAATGTAAAAATAATGTAAAAATAACAGCAATAAAAAAACAACGATATGAATAGAAGAAGGCGCAAAGTGAACTCGAGTTCGTGTGGATGGATATACGTGACTACCCCTACCTACTAGGGAAGGACGGGACGTAAACATAGGAAGGAAATTAAGGAAAACCGAAGGGAAGATAAGTCGATAGTCCTGTACCATAAGCTAATCATCAGCGGTTGAGACAAATAGTAGAGGTTTAAAAAACCCTACATGCACTATCAACTTACGAGACGGTCACGTATATGAACACAAAGGCGCCGGTATATAATGGGAAAGTAAGTAAGGTTAAGCACTCACGCACTATTCCCACATTATACCTATTAGCATCACTCACTTCATCATTACAACACCTTTTTTCCTATTTTATTTACACACAGGTCAACGCTTTTGCACATGGCTCTATTTTACAAAAAAACATTTGTCAAAACCAGAAAGGGTACCCCAGCTGCCACGAATTTAAAACTTTGAACATTTTGTTTTCCATGAGGTTTGCGAACGCATGCACCTTGTTGAGCAGCCGCTGACCAAGTCAACCATAGTGGGCTTCCTGTGTTTGTCCGCCACGAATGAATTCTGCATGTGTTGCGCCGTGAAAATTGGTTATTTTGCCGTCAGCAAATTGAGTGTTGTGCTGTGAAAATTGGTTATTTTGTCGTCAATAAATTGTGTTGTGCCGTGAGTTAATTGTGTTGTGCCGTGGAATTGTGGTTTGCCGTGACAGTTGTGGGGCACCGTAGTTGTGTCCCTGGGCAGGCCTTTATCATGCAAGCGTTTCTTTTTGGGGCAAGTGGAAAACGCCAAAACAACTTTGTTATTGGGA
This sequence comes from Metridium senile, assembly GCA_949775045.1. Taxonomy (NCBI): domain Eukaryota; kingdom Metazoa; phylum Cnidaria; class Anthozoa; order Actiniaria; family Metridiidae; genus Metridium; species Metridium senile. The sequence goes on from OX459095.1 coordinate 15,072,025, forward strand.
AGCTGTGTTTCATTTTATGACAGCGAAACCTTAGAGAGGTAGGGGAAGGAGGAGAGGAGGGGAAGGGGGAGGGGAAGGGGGAGGGGAGTGGAGGGGAGAGTTTTTTGAAAAATAGAAAACGCGCGCGCAGTGCTTAATTCTCAACACTTCTCGAATGTTCTGACAATCCTCAACTGAGTTCTTATGACTGCCCAAAGCACAGCAAGCAAATTTTCTATTTCTTTCATAAAATATAAATTGACGCCGATTACATCAATCCCCCCTCCCCCCCCCTATGTTATTGTGTGGTTTAATCCTATTAAAATGGTCCCAATACTTTTAACCCTGAGTCAGCCCGGGTGATGAGCGAAGGTGATTTTGTAGTTTTTCTTGTAAAAGTACAAGTTAATGCTTGTAATTATCGAGCTAATCATACTCTGTCTGGCAATTATTAAAACTATTTTAGGCTTCCTTAGTGGTTTACCGCGCGCCTCTGACCGCTGCAGTGGTTCAAGTTTAAGTCCAAGTCACTTCAAGGTCAACTTGATGACCGACTAGAACTATGTTTGTCATTTCATGTAACTTCAAGGGAAAAAAATAGTAGTTGCCCAGCTTGATAAGCGTTTTTAGCTAATCTGAGGCCCTGTCCCTGTCCCTGTCCATGTATTTTTGAAAACGGATATTTTTTTATCCGTATTCAAAAATATCCGCGTCCACACGTAGCGTATTCGAATCGTATTTGCCCGTCCACACGTATACGTGAATACGCTTCGAAAACGCTAGCCGTCCATACAGAGCATGCGCACGCACGCACTCTTTACAGTAGCACATCCGCGAAAATTCAACACTTTGCGCCATCTTTGTTTACTTCGCTCGCCTCACAATCCAACCGCTTTTTATATAGTAAATATGTCTAAACAGGCGAGTAAATCAAAGGGAAAAGGGAAGGCTGTATTCTACATATTATTATGTTCATTTAAACGTCAAATTATATATCCTTAAAATGTTGCGTCGCCTCCTTGTATAATTAGCTTGAATGTTTAAATAGGCAACTTGCGATTGTATGTAGGCTATAAGGTCTGAAACAAGCCCAAGAAGAAGTGAAACGAGAACAGCCTGACGTCATCGTATTCAAAAAGCTCCGTTTTCGCCGTCCACACGTTACGATAAACCTCCGTCTAAAAAAATCTACAGTCTGGAGAGCGTATTCGAAAACCTCCGTTTTCGGTGACCGAAAACGCCGTTTACGTGTGGACGGAAGGCGTAAACGGAGGAAAAAAGCTCCGTTTTCAAAAATACCCGGCTACATGTGGACGGGGCCTGAGAAACTTTTACCATTTATCTGAACATTCCTAAAATTGAAATTGTATAATTCCTCTGGATATTGCTTGGTAATTAATAAAGTCGTCGTTCTTGAGTGTAATTCTAAGAAGCATGTGGCAATAGAAGTGTTTGATTACAAACCGCACTATCAATTCTCTCAAGATTTTTAATGGAAGTTTTAATTTTGAGCTGTGAGTTTTTGAGTGGATACATGGAAAATATATTGAAATAGTAGAAATGGCAAAATTGAACTTGGAAGACTCAAATGGAAACTAGCGAGTAAACTAGTATAGGACTTTGAAGACTCACATACATGAATTATTTTTTATGTTATTATAGAATAAGGTGCGAGTAAAACGGCTTTATAGTATGAATAGTAGCTAGTCAGTCCAATACTGACTAAGTAACCGTTAATTCTTATAATGATTATGAAGATGGTTTACTGTGGACTGTTTAGCTGTGGTGCATCAATTTACTCAGCTATTTGAGTGAACACTACTCAGTCTTTTTTTGTAGTGAGTAGCCGATGAATCAATTTACTCAGTTTTTTTAATTTGGAGTAACCACAGACTACTCAGTCTTTTTGTAGTGAGTAGCTGTGGATGAATCGATTTACTAAGCTTTTTGAGTAAACACTATGCAGTCTTTTTTTGTAGTGAGTAACTGTGGATGAATCGATTTACTAAGCTATTTGAGTGAGCACTAGTACTACTCAGTCTCTTTTTTTGTAGTGAGTAACTGTGGAAGCATCGATTTACTTAGTTATTTGAGTGAACACTACGTTGTCTTTTTTGTAGTGAGTAACTGTGGATGAATCGATTTACTCAGTTATTTAAGTATCCACTACTCAGTCGTTTTTACAGTAACTGTGGATGAATCGATTTACTAAGCTATTTGAGTGAACACTACTCAGTCTTTTTTGTAGTGAGTAACTGTGGATGCATCGATTTACTTATAAGTATTTGAGTACTCAGTCTTTTTTGTAGTGATCGAGTAGCCGTACGTGGATGCATCAAGTTACTTAGTTATTTGAGTGAACACTACTCAGTCTTTTTTTTTTTTTTTTTTGTAGTGAGTAACTGTGGATGCATCGATATACTTGACGTCACCTAGAGTAAAAGCGGCTGCGGGAGAGACTCAGTACTCCAACGTTTCTGTGGAGAGGTCATACTGCGCATGTTTTCGTCTCAGTTCACACCTGCATGCATCATAGTTAATATTAACCTGCATACAGTAGTTCAGATACTTCAAATATATCATCTGTCAACATTATTCGCAGCTATAAACTTTACCAAGTATAGTATTGTTTAAAAGTATTTAATTAACACATTTTTTAAGCTTTGTTTTTCTGAAATCTCAACAACACAATACCCATCGCATTTTCATTGTAAAACGTTTCTGAAATCTCAACAACACAATACCCATCGCCTTTTCATTGTAAAACCAACTCTGGAATAACAGCTTCTGAATAAGCAACAAAGGCACGCTGTTCTAGCATAGTTAGGTTTGCAAAAATAACCATTCAAGATTTACTGCATGAGTACTGTTTTGCTGTAGCGTGTTTCAAACTCACAAATAAATATTTCAGTTTTGTTTTGAGTGGTTTGTCATGGAATGACTCGCCATGATATATAACTCGCCATCAGTTTACTTCTAAAGTTTGTGTGAAAAGCAATAAACAATTATGAAAAGAATTCACATCATATCTAAAGTAGTTAAAATTAAAATGGAAAGGCTAATAATTGTCCATCCATCCTCAATATTAGAGAATGAACGAATGAAGCGCAAAACCGGTTACCTCACTATTCGTTTTTCAATCAAATCCTCACAGTAGGTACGAAATTAACGCACTTATGTGGGCAACAAACCAATTAAGGACTAAAACAGGCACAAAATTGTCAAAGATACGAAAACTACAAAATAAACTTCAAAAAACCATCCGGATAAAGTCGATATAAGTCACTGAATATGTTATCCAGAAAAAAGTGTCTAAAAGAGTCAGATTTTGTGATGATATTGTGACCGCTTATCATGTGGTTATTAGTTTCATTTGGCTAAAGATTAAAACTTCCCACTAATTTATTGACAATAATTCTATGTGTGCGAATATAAGGCGTTCCAAGAAATCTCCAACGAGGAAATAAAGTACAACACATCATTATTCACGCCCGCCAAAGTATTGTACAAGTATTGTAAGTTAAATTGTCCTAATTAGTTCAAATATTCAAGTTAAAAACGTTAAAACACTAAAAACGTTACCATTAATAATTAAACGTTTATTTATATTCGTCCGAATTCGAACAAAAGCGGTGAAAATTTTATGTCTTAGTTTCAGGGGGGACACGATACAAAGTGCTTTACACAGATGACGTGTTAAGCTTGCGTTATTTGAAATTACTTGACTAAAATTTAAATCAAATTTCACACTTTTAACAAAATATAGGATGTATTTCATGTTTTATTGCCGATAGTCAATGTTTACTTGTGATTTACGCGGCGTATCCTTAGAAACAACGCAAGTAGGACACCGCCCGTCTCCCAACACATAAATAGTTAAAGTGGCAATTCACCACGTAATCACCATGACAACCTGAGCGTCAATCGACCAACTATTTTGATTGAAAACCATATAACTAGTGATCTATATTCATTCGTTCTCTACTTTTCGTTGAGTTGGTTGTGGGAAGAGCAATATTTGAAGTTCAGTCAAACAGATTTGTTCCGATCAACATGTTGAAGGAATTCGTCGTTCTGGTCTGTGTTGTCAGCTATGTTTCAGCTAACACAATGCTGAACAAAAAAGAAAACGATCGAGGTACAATAATTAGATTATGTTGTCAGAGTGATAAAAGTCAACAACTTTTCTAACTTCGTTTTCAATCGAAAAACGTACTAATCTGTTTAGAGTTGTTAGAAATATTGCAAACGATGGCATGTTTAACATGTGTTTAAAGTTAATGTATAGTTATTGTAAGTCACTCGCAAATAAATAACCCACTCTGGGGCCGGGTTTTTTTTTTCGGAGACTGAAAAAAGAAAAAAATTAGTGTTCATTCTATTTAATATTGTTTAAAGCTGTTTGAAATATTGCTGATTTTTTTACTTGAATTATGGCATATTTAAAAAAAACTATTTCTAAATGATTTTTCAGTTTAACAGGATAAACGCCGCGTCCCAAACGTCAGAACATTTCTTTTGTAATACGGTGCATATAGTTCAGTATATATCAACCCTAGTTACTGATATATGTCTTATTTGTACATTTTGTATCATTTCTATTGTACTTTAACTGAAAAACTAAAAAAAAATCGATTTATCAATCTATCGTTTTAACCAGCTTGTATACAGAATGAATAAATTCACTGGATATTTTAGTTAAAATTACAACAAATAGTAGGCTCAATTGCTTTATTCCGACTTCATTCAAGCGATTTGGTCGGGTAGTGCAGTGAAATTAGCTTATACAATTAGCTTATCCAAAAACTAGAAAAATTATGTTATAAAGATAAGATGATCATAAGATTATTCTTAAAACTGAACTGGCTCTTACTGGCGTGATATAGTTTTTATTACACGCGGGAAAAACTCGATTTTTCGGGGTCTTTCTGCATTTCATTTATACAAATTATATAAATTGTTCTTATAAATCCGAATCTGAATTCATTTTAAACATTTTTAATCAGGGATGTGCATGCATAAAAGCCAGATAGATTAGATATGGCGTCATAAAAAAGTTTCGACCACTTAAAAACTATCTAAACCACAGCTATAACAGATCAGGTAAAAATCCTTTAAACTGCGCATAAATTGTTCTTCGATCGAGTGTGCAATATAGTTTTGAACTTCAAGTTAATCTCATGAACTTGAGTTTGATGTAATAATAATAATTTTAGACCAAAGTAATAATCGGTGGTTTTAAAACAGCATGACTTATTGATGATGTAAATGGGGACAGATGTTTTTGCAAGACTCTTATCTCCATAAAATACCGTTAGGTAAAAATAATGAAGAATTAATTCTTTCTTTCTTTCTTTCTCTCTTTCTCTTTCTTTCTTTCTTTCTCTCTTTCTTCCTTCCTTCCTTTCGTTTTCTGCTAGATGAGTTATAGATTGATAGATATAAATAGTGAGGTTTTAGTAGACAAATTTAATGTGTCGTTATTTTTATTAGTGTAACCCAGTGGCAAACTTTATGCTCTTTACAAATTTGAAACTATACTGTAATTTCTTCCCGCTAGCGTTCTATACCGCTTAGAGCAGTCAGAGCAGCGTTCAGGCACCCCTCTGCTTGTGTAGCCCAACACGTTGCAAGATTGTTGACATCATATCTGAAAGACTAGTCAGTTTTAAACAAAAAAACAATATATTGAATCCTAGATTAACGCTTATAGAATAGCATTTACTTGCCCACTTCAACATAATAAGGCCAACACTTTACAAGATTGTGCATGGATTAGCTTGGACATGCTTCAAACCAAACGTCCAACCACTAGTTAGTTAGCTTTAGTTATTCCATGCTCTTCTAAGAACATAATTTACTTGCCCCTTTTCTAGAGTAGACCAAGATTGGCGAGGATCGAATCTTCTAAAACTTGATTTGATCTATAAAAGTAATTATTCTTTAAATGATTTAACTAATTAAACATTAGATTCCTTGAGAAAGAAATACACGTATATCAAAGCAATATAAAAGAGGTTGTTTTGATTCAAATATTTGATTAATTTACCGGCAACAAATCGAGGACTAGGCTGCGCGCGCACAAACTCGTCGAAAGTCTGCACTCACTCTGATGGGATATTTAAAGTTAAATCTATTTTTAAAACTTGCATGGTTGTTATGAGTAGAGTTTCAAGCTATTAAATAATTGAAAGCTAGACACCCATAGGTATACATCTCCCACGAAGACTTTGAATTGACTCTCAAGTCGTATGTCTCGACGTGGGATTCATGCTCAAAGTCTGCACGCATGGTAATCCATTAAAAAAAATTAAAAAGTAAAGAACTGTATTTTACGTCGAAAGTCCCCTTATAGCCGATCGAGTTAGTCTTCCAGAGAGCTGACGATGCGCTCATTTTACTTCCCTCTCTCCATCAGTGCTCCGTTTGACGGGTATTTTCTACTCGCAACATTTTCTGCTTTTAAGCTATTGCCATAAAATTACACATCTTCTACAAAAACTATTCAAGAATAATAATTTGATTGCACTAGAAGTAAATCATTTTTGCGATATTTTAGTTAACGTAAGTGCGCTAGTTTGACTAGTACTAAAATTTTATTATTCTGAAAATTTGTCCGTTGTATTTTCATGATCAGACTAGCGCACTTGCATTATCTAAAATATCGCAAAAAAATTATTTACTTCTAGTGCAATCAAATTATTTCACATTATTCTTGAATAGTTTTTATAGAAGATGTGTAATTTTTATGGAAATAACTAAACAACAGAAAATGTTACGAGTAGAAAATTGTCATAGCCGAGTGAGCGAATCGAAGAAGAGAAGTCGAAACAAGGATGCGAGGTCACTGGGAATATATTGAGCTCGGGACCTCTCGCCGAAAGCCGCGCACTAGCCAACTGTGCCACCCTTGATCCTCCAATGATTGAAAGTTGAATTAGGCCTCGTTCAATTATACGTTCAAATTGATAGGATTCGTTAGCATCATTTTCACGATTTCAACATATGTTTCAAGACAGCATTAAATAATGTAATTAGTATAAACAATTATTGAATGAGGTTTTTGTGATATCCAGAATGATCAAAGTCGAGGCAAATGTAATTAGAGGTTCCTGAAGGGGTAAATTGGGAGCTGGGATTGGCCTTATGTTTGACTCGGAAAATGGGATTGGATGCACTGGGACTGGGATTTACAAATAAAAGAACAATAGAAAAATGGGAATGGGATTGAAAACTTGATCAAAACTGATGGGATTATGTGATTTTTGACTGGGATTTGGTCCAAATATAAACTGGGAAATGATATTTTTGACAATAATATTTATTATATATTAATAAATAAAAGCCCCCTTAATATATGATACTGTTGTTGTAATAATTGGCCCATTATTCTTAGGAATAGGTTCCTCGTGGATGGATAAACGAGTAGCAGCCGTCGACATTCTTCGAGATCTTGACAGCGAAGACCTCTGTAAGTATTATTATTGCATATTTGATTGTATTTATATAGATATTTGCGCAATACAAGTATTTAAACTTATTATTATTATTATTGTTGTTGTTGTTGTTGATATTATTATTATTATTATTATTATTATTACTATTATTATCATTATTATTATTATTATTGTTATTATTATTATTATTGTTATTGTTGTTGTTGTTGTTGTTGATATTATTATTATTATTATTATTACTATTATTATCATTATTATTATTATTGTTGTCGTTTTTGTTATTAGTTATTATCAGACTATTATATACCATGGTGCACTCTGATTGGTTTCGTTAGCTCGGGATATCTTTGGGCATTTTTTCTACTTGCTATTTTTGTCAACAAACTAAGAGAAACATTTGAGTGACTTTTTCTGCTCAAAACCTTTTCTACTGACCAGGTGATCTCGCTTCGAAGCGCGCAAATGATTGTTTGCTAAAACGAACAGTTCCAAAATGGCGCCTCTAGACAGCAACGATTTCGGTTATTTTTAGGCATTTGCGTTTTGTTTTTATTCATTTTTATTGCTGATAAAGCAGCAAAGAGCTTTTATTGTCCAAGTTACTTGGTTTATTTAATGTTACGAAATTTTAAGGACGTATTTATAGAGGGCTAACACAGGAAACAACCGGGGAAACAACTCTCGAACGACGCCATTTTGGAACTGTTGGCGAAGCGACAAAAAATGCTTCTGAATTGGCTTATACTAGCCGGAATAGCGCGCACAAAATCGGCTGGAACAGATTTTGTATATACTAAGCAACTAGATCCCCCTCCTTCTCTCCGTGTACCGGACACAGTTTACGTAATTCAATATCAAAAACGACAAAAGACCCCAAGTTAAATATTAAATATTGAACGAAGCTAACAAAGAATAGACTAGGAATGACTCCCTCATGTATAGAAAGTTGTGTGACCACCCTAAGAAGCAGTCTGCATATGAGGCTACATGTACAATCTTGGACATAAATGTTGACACTGTTTGAAAACTTACTCATTTTTTTGCATTTTCGTCGCTAAATTTCACTCAAACGATCGTATTTTGATACCCCCTACCACTCCCCCCCCCCCCCCCCCCAATGCAATGTTGTGTTCAAGCAACAAGCACCACCCAACATGCAACAACACCTCCACCAAACTTTTTTGAAATATCTGTACACACCTTGTAGCCTTTAGTTTTGGTATATCCACCATTATTGACCTCCCTTTTGGCAGATTATAGATAGTTAGATATTAATTATCAGTATATTAGCATGGGATATTTTTGTACTTCCTTACCAATTCATTTGGACTTTTTTTCACTTGCGAGAAAATCTTTGCTGATCGACATCCATGCCAAAAACATTCGTTCATTCGTTTGTCATTTCCTTCGCAGCACATTTTCTAACCTTGTCTATTACAGTTGACTCTATTCAGTTGAACGACTACTCTCGTAATTAAACGACCATCTCCCGTAAGCGACCACTATTTGAATTTCCCGTCTTGTTTCCCATATAAATTTTGTAATAAATCTCTACGTAAGCGACCATCTCCTGTAAGCGACCACTTTCTTCTGGTCCTAGGGTGGTCGCAAGAGAGACAGAGAGAGACAGAGAGAGAGAGTCAACTGTACTTATCTTGTTTTTGTTTTTGCTTTTCCTATTACAATTCATTCTTCAACGTATATTTTTTTCTTTTATTCCAACAGCAATCTTCGACGATAAAAGAGGTGAGCAAAATCAAAATCCGTTACCAAGTCAAAATGTATTATGTAGTAAAACAAATGTTAAAAGTGAAGGCATAATTGAAGTAATAAAGGAATTCTATTAACTATTATTATTATTTTATTTTATTAGAGGACGATTTCAACCATGCGTTGTCATTTTATGATTACATCGACACCATGGAAAAACGAGGTAAGACACTGATTTGATGTTTCAGCAATACATGTACTAATCGGCATGCTAGCTTTTCTTTTCTTTTTTGATTTGAGTTTGTACTCCATTTGTGGTCAGTCCAATTGCGAGAAAACAAATAAAACAAAACGCTAAACGATTAAGTAAAGATGTCAATACCCCTCGCGTCGTAAAATATCGATTATTTCTATGAAGGAATTAATCAAAATGCTCAATGTGAGATTTTCATGGTCCACGAAATTCAGTCTAATTATTGCGCGTTGCATGCTGGTATGTGATCAAGGTCTGCCAAAAAGATAACTTCCATGCTTCCCAAATCATAAACTGATATTATTATTATTACTTGTTTGACTAAAGGTTGCGCCGATAAATTCAAAATTTGCTTCAAGTTGGCGAAGATCTGCAGCCCTCGCTTTGCTAGTAGGAACAGACGTCTCGCAAGAAAACACAAATTTGCCGTAAACTACTGCAAGAAAACATGCCATAGATGCTGGTGAGTGATATATTTGGCAGTATCGCCCTAAATATCCTCTTTGGAAATAGTTGACATGAGTGGCCTATAGCGGTTAGCCTGATTTTCAGAGCGGGCCTGGGTCCTGCGCTATCACTTTCTCCCCAACCCCAGGCCCGCTCTGAAAATCAGGTTACCTAGCGGTGAGAGCGCTGGCCTTTCACCACTGCATGTGAGCTGGGTTCGATTCCCGGCTCGGGCGACAAGTGAATAGAGTTTGTTTGATGTGTTGTTCTTTCTCATGCCACGAGGGTTTTTCTCCGGGTTATCCGGTTTTCCTCTCTCCGCAAAAGTCAACTTGTGAGCAGAGTTGTGTGTTGTAAATATTGAATGTAGCGGTAGTGAGTGTGAGTGAACCTAAATGAAGAGACGGGGAGTTATGGTTGTAAATATACGTTTATTTACGTTTTCAGTTGAATTGTTTAGACTAACTTTGTTAACGTTCTTTTCCAGAATATTCTAAAATTTGGACAGCAAAGCTTCAAGCAAAGTAGTGTAGTTTTAACGTGTGTAGTTTGTTTTTACCGAGAATCCAGTCTCAATGCATGATCAAATTAAAGTAGTGTGGTAATAGTTTTAGAAAATCTAAGAGGGTCAGAGATGCAGCTTGGGTTATTACTAGTCTTCAGAATTAATCCATTTAATACACAATACCAATAACTGGCTTAATGGGTATTTTATTGATCCATAATTCAACGATTGTACACTTTAACAACGAATATAAGCTAATAAAAGCCGAGTACAAAAATGTATGTTGATTACTATTTGATTTGTTTTCTAAATGCTATACACACATATATATAGGTAGATTTGTTGTAAATATCACTCTTGTATAGGTATAATAGTAATATACAAATTAGGTAATACCTAATAGCGGAGCTCCCATGCAGTTTAATTTTTCTTTACAACATCAATATGTGCATGTAAATAGTTTTTGTGCACTGGTCATAAAAGCTGTACATGATGACGTAGGCGTATTTGTTCGTATTTGAAAGAAATACTATTTCTTACTCTTCAAGGTTACTCAAGAAAAGAAAGAGAAATACTAATCTGGGATATATATATTTTCGACTATAAGTCAACTATATTTTTCAAGCTTTTTGCTAAAGATTATGAAAAAGATACTTTTTATGCATAACGAATTGTTGACAACCCAAACAATTTTTATTTAAAAAAAATTCACTTAAAAAAAAAATATCGATATCACTATAGCGTTTCTAGCGAAAAAAAGGTACCCACGCGTTTTTGAAAGATTAATTTAAATTCGTGACAAACGCCTACGTGGTGCATGACTTTGTGTCACGACACGTTAACGTGACACGTTCTATTTTTGGCGCGTTTGCCACCGGCCACCTGGCCAAGGCACCTTTTTGCTTCAAATTTGCTTCAACCACAAGACAAAACGCTGAGAAAAATCAAGATTTTGAGCTTCAAATTGACAAAAACATTATTTGAACTAGACCTCAATATAGGATGGTAACTATGCATTAAAAGGAAAAAAGGAAATTTGAAAACATTTCTTTGTAAAAAAAAACCCTTTTTTAATTCATCGACTTAGATTTTATACTAAAAAGAAGTCATGACAAATCAGTTCAAAACAAAACAAAAAGTTATTTTGAAATGGAATTAAGCATCAAGAATAAATTCAACCAACACAAGATCGATTTGAAAAGACAAGGATTTTAAAACAAGGTATTTTATTATGAAAAACTTTGTGTAAAACATCATTTTGTTCTGTAAACCAATATTTAACGACTTAATTTGAAGTAAAAACTACTAAAAAAGCTCGTTTAGTAAGCAATTTTAGTAAGCAAATTTAGTAAGCATAAAATAGCCAATATTGCTAAATAAACAGAAGTTATTCAACCAATTTTAAATTATGTTTGTATTTCAATTCATCTTTGATGTTTTCCGTTGATGAGGTTAAGGTGGCTCGACCCAATAATTTTTCGCGAGTACCGTCCGCATTTGAAGCTCCAGTATAAAAACGCGTTGGGTTCGATTTCAAATCCACTTGAACACATTTCTTTCATAAAGACTGAATTATGATTTAGGATGTTTTTTTTTTGGAAAAATCGAACATAATTTTAATTGATTATTACGAAATATATGTTTTAGCCTTGAGTCCAATATAAGCCTTTAAAGTCATTTTCTAGCAAAATGCTTCATACTGCTTACACCTTGAATATTTGCCCCCAATTGTGGAAAGTTTTATCAAAATTTATAAGGCGGATTGCAAGATATCGAGGATTGTTTAAATAAAGCGGATAATTTACTCAAAATCTAAACAATAGATTTTGCATCAAAATATTTATTATTTCTTGGGTATCTGTTAGCAAAAATCTTCCTTCGTTCTTTTCTCCTATATCTCTTGCTCACTTTATGGAAATTAGATAGCAATCGAGCCATACGATCTTCTCAAAACGTAAAATATATGAGCCGGACCAAAAATCCAATGTTTACTTTTTTTCGCGGTTTTCTATACAATTTCACAAAAATGCAAAAATCGTAAAAATCGTCTTTTTGTTTTTAATAAAACTTTATGAGGGCTTCAAGCTATTAATGTTTCGTAATGTCTCTGATTTTCATGTTCATCAGTCCGGGAAGGTAGTCAAATTTGCGCACCTTGCTACGTCACAGCTTAACGGCGCGAGTCTCCTGTGGTGCAAATTTACATTCGTAAAGTTTACGAGCCGAAAACTCTATCCCTTTTTAGGGTGTGTCTATAATGCGGACGCGGACGGTCCGCGGCGGATGGCAGACGGCGGACGGCGGACGGCGGACGGCGGACGGCGGACGGCGGACGAGAAAAAATGAAAAAATAAAAAATGAAAAAAATGAAAAAAAAAATGAAAAAAAATTAATAAATATGAAAATAACAAATAATATTAATAAAAAATAATAATAAAAAAGTAATAAACAAAAAAAAATTAATGTAAAAATATCCTGAATTGAACCATTCTAAAAACAAAACAAAACGAAACGATCTAGGTTTACCTTCATTGGTTTTTGTTTTTGATCTACTAACCGCTGAATAACGGCCTGAATGTAATAAGTGAATCGCAGCAATTTACCGATACTGTACTCAAACGGCGTACGCTGTGTTGCCATGAATCTTTATCTTTATAGGGGCTGCTTAGGTTTCCAAGGGTTTTGTAAGCTCTCTTTAAGTAAAAATTCATCCGTACGTTCATCCGTACTTCAAAACCAATATCTGCAGACAACGTTCTCGTACTGTGGCGCGCGCCATTCAGTTTAAAAACACAGGAACCCGAAAACACGCGCACGTAAGCCAATCTAAATTTGGCGCTTTTTCAGGTCACCCGAATACAGTCACTATTATCTTATAGTTTATTGTATTTAAGTCAAGCAAAACCACATTGAAATACTGACAACTACTAGTTAAGTTTATTTATTATTATGTTTACAATATTGTACAATACTAACTTCGATTTTTTGTGTTGACGAACTTCGATTCTTTTGTAATTTTCTATGATTTTTTATTCTATTATTGTGTTGTATTTTTTGTTCACCTATATATATATATTGTTGCTATATCCCAAACTTGGATTTTTTTGTACTGATATCGTAGATAAATACGAAAGGTCAAACGTGTCTTGAAGTTGTCAAAATCAAATTAAAAGTTTACGAGCGAATCATTCGGCCCCATTCGCACTAGCAAATTGTGTTTGTTTTAACAGAAAAATCTGTAATCGACGAGGTAGGACAAGTGCGAATTATATTTTTTGTATTGGGACAAAATTTGGAATCGCTGCCAACCAAACTTCAAATACGCTGGTGTCCTGCTCTATTAAACTTTGTAAAAATGTCAATTTTCACAGGTTTCGTAATTATCACTTCAACGTGTGTGTTGCCGTTCAAAGTCAACAAAAAACACAATTCGAACAGAGATGAATCCTTGGTAATATCGTGAATTATACGGGGAAATGTTCAATTTTTCAATAGCAATAAATACTATAGTCAAATAGCTGAATCTGCTCCAAAACGTGACGATTACATGCACCCCATGGTCTAAAAATAGATTAGATGATTAGACCCCCCCGCGTGATTCGGACAAACACAAGCTCAAGATTACAGTAACATTATGTGAGATTGGCATTCCGCTCGCTATTTTTATAAACGTATACCTTATCCATTGTTAAAATGGTCGGTACGAAACATTGCTGTTGGGGTAGATGCAATAGCGATTCCAGATATCCCGACAGACTGCCAAAATCGCTAAAAGAATTGAAGGAATCGGGGGAAAAAGAATTTATACCATTCGTTAATCCTTGGCACGATGACGAGCGATGTCAGAGGTGAATCAACGCTTGATCTCGAGAACATTTCAGTTCAACGAGTATTACAAAAAATACGTATGATCTTCATTAGCCTGGAGAGAAGGGACCTACTGAAGAGTTTCCAAACCAATTTCACGACCGAACAAGCTAGTAGAGAAAGTTTGCCGTGCAAAGAGAAAGGCGCCGAAACAAAGAGAAACTTGTGCGATAAAGGTCATAAAGAAGTCTCGAAATCAGAATTGTGGGACTTGTATAAAGTTGTTGATGGTTTGCGTAAAAATGAGAATGTTTAATGTAAAAGCATTTTCAAAAACAATGTCGGGTATGTGTAGAATTTAATGGTGCATGGTTACAAATGAGTGTAAATCTATGGTGAGCTCACATAGAAAATAAATGAAAATTCTCCGGATTATAAATAGTCGTTGGAACAGTTCAATATAGTCCACGGTTCCTGTGTTTTTAAACTAAACCTGAAATGGCGCGCGCCACAGTACGAGAACGTTGTCTGCAGATATTGGTTTTGAAGTGTGTACGGATGGATTTTTACTTATAGAGAGCTTACAAAACCCTTAGAAACCTAAGCAGCCCCTTTGATAAAGATTCATGGCAACACAGCGTACGCCGTTTGAGTATTGCTGCGATTCACATACATTCAGGTCATCCGTTATTCAGCGGTTAGTAGATCAAAAACAAAAACCAATGAATGTAAACCTAGATCGTTTCGTTTTGTTTTATTTTTAGAATGGTTCAATTTAGGATATTTTTACATTAATTTTTTTATATTTATTAATTTTTTATTATTATTTTTTATTAATATTATTTTTTATTTTCATATTTATTTATTTTTTATTTATTTTTTCATTTTTTTTATTTTTTCTCGTCCGCCATCCGCCGTCCGCCGTCCGCCGTCCGCCGTCCGCCGTCCGCCGCGGACCGTCCGCGTCCGCATTATAGACACACCCCCCTTTTTAGAGTTTTTATCTAGAAAACCATGTAAACTTGTAGCGAGAAAGTGTATTTATTCGAATGCAACGTGTGATGTTACAAGAACTTCGCGAAGATCACGAAAATGAAAAGTTTATTATCGAATGTGCTTCAAGACGAACCTGCGAAAACTCCAAAAGGTAATATATTTGTGTTGTTTTCATATTGTTCGGAAATTTCTTAGGCCTCCAGGAAAATCTGGTAGAAACTAGAGATATCATAGTTTATGCTGTATGTAGTCGCTTTTGTGGGCATGTCGTATTTTTTGTGGGCAAGATGTTTGTATTCAAGCAAACCGGTATTTAGATACATGACACTCTATCTCCCTGCATGATATGTCAGACCACATATCAAAACTGTACTCTCAATCGTCGACGATTAACCGTTTGATGCTATAGTAGAGTTATTTGCCGTCGTGAAACAAAGTTGAATATCTATTTTGATAGTAAGAACTTATTAATACAGTAGATATATAAGTTAGATGAAAATTAAACAATGGATTCGAATAGCAATTGCAGTGTATATGAGTGATTACAAAAACCTAGCAAAAACCCGAGGAATTACATATTGTTAACTGAATGTCAGTGAGGAAGAGTTGAATGATCACAAAAGAAAACAATGGAAATATGGTCTTGTGCCTGGTGTATACAAGCTAGCTCAACTAATTGCAAGGTTTTTATTTTTGCAATCACTGATTATAACATAGATGGTATATAACGCACGCTGTGATTGGCTAGCATCTATGAACTAGATTTGGATATACCATAGATTTTTGCTCACGTCAATTTTCATGTCAACGCGAAAAACAATTTATTTTCACCCGGCGTTTTTTTTTCGTGTTTTACCCTTTTACCCTTGTAAAAATGGATGAATTTCCAAATTTTTGCCTATACAAAATGAACTTTTGGACTCTCAATCAAGTTCAGTAACAAACCATCTATGAACTATCTCTTTTATAATATAGACAACGTATTTTTACACACAAAGGTTTTTATATTTCAAATAAAGTCTGTTTAAAATAATGAGGCATCAAAATAATGAAAGGAAAATGCCCAAATTGGCATAAACATATTGATCTAAAAGTCCAGTCTCTAAAAGAAATTCGACAATATCCAAACAAAAAATGGCAGCCTTCACATGAAGTTTGATTTTGAAAAGCGTCCACTCGGAGTAAATACAATTGTAAATAAATAAGACAGCATGATCTGAAGGAAATTAGCCGAATGCTACCGAGTTGTCTCGTGTTTACACTAACCATTCCTTGATGCTTGAGTCGCCATCAGAGAGTTAATGGCTATCTCTGGCCAAAGATGTGTACAAAGTTTAAGCCATTACAACACTCGACCATCGACTGCACAGCTTCATCATTGCAGCGATGTCCTTTCAAGACGCCTCGAGCAAAGTCAGCCTTCCCCTCAACTACCTCCAGTAGCAACGGCAGCTCAAAAGAATAATTGGCACCTTCATGAAGTCCAAGGAAGAGCTCCACAACATATCGACAATTGGTTCCTTTGAAAAGTTTGAATTTGTCTTTATCCTCAGCTAGTAAATAACTCAGCCTTAGTTTGAAAACTTACACTTTTGACAGTATCGAGTTTGTTTTAGAGACTGGACTTTTATATCAATATGTTTAAGACAATTTGGGCATTTTCCTTTCATTATTTTGATGTAAAATGACTCGGCACTCGCTATTCATTGTGAATAGAATTGAAAAATTTGTCAAACTGGAAACTTACCGAGTTTGTAAAACGCCAAGCGTGCGTAACATTAGGAGAATTTGTCATTTGAACAGACTTTATTTGAAATATGAAAACCTTTGTGTGTACAAATACGTTGTCTATGTTATAAAAGAGATAGTTCATAGATAGCTGTGCGTATATCCAGTTCTACATGCACTTGGGAGGTTGCTTAAGCACTCAAAATAGCTAGAGTGGCACTCCGCTTCGCGTCGTGCCACTCATTACGCTATTTTTCGTGCTTAGCAACCTCCCGCGTGCATGTAGAACTGGATATACGCACGCTATCTATGAACTATCTCTTAATACTAATATATGATATTCATATGACACTAATATTATCACAAACATTAAAGTATTATTGACAAAAATACTGGTGTAATTTAGTGCACTTGATTGGTTGTAGACAATAATATGTGTAGCAATTTCAGAAATTGTACCCGGCAGACACAAATGTATTAATTTATCAATTTGCAAATTATAATTATATAACCACTGATGCATGGATACTGGCTAATGAATACCATATACTTATACCAGCTAACACCTATAACTCTAATAGAAACAACTGAGTTATAGTGCATATTAACTAGTTATGTACTTCTGGTTATACTAGTATGCTTGGTTCATGTCTAATGCTAGCCCAAATGGATATGCATACATAGCTATATACACACATGTAACGGTATATGATTACAGCTAATACTACTACTACTTCTACTACTACAAGCATACAAATAGCTATTTTTCCTCTTTTCAATTATACTTATAAATTTTCAATTGCCAGCCCCCCAATTTTCAATATGCTCTCGGGTCCCTACTATTACTAAGTAACTGTGCTCCCACAATTACTAGAGTGATCTAGTAAAACCTTGTCAAATGCAAAACTATTGATAGAATAAAATAGGTAAAATCACTCGACCATTAATGATGTCAGCACTACAGTATCAGTAGTACTAGTAGTAGACAGTCTCAATTACTCAGAATTAATTCAACATGAACAATCAAGTTTGCTAGAACAAACATTTTTTCAATTTGCATCAGTATTGATATTTCAAAACTATTACTATAAATATGTTTGTGAACAGAGTATTATTAAAACTGAACTTGAAATTGATTTGGGAATAAGAGTTGATAACTGTTTGACATTAGAGTAAATATTTTCTATAGTGTACTATCAAATATATTTCTAAATACTCAACACAATTGTAAATATTGTATTTACTTAATCCAAACATATATAGCTTTAACTATGTGATTCAAATAAAGTGTTTTTGTCTTTAGATTTGAGAAGAAAGACAACAGAGAAAAGAAGATCATGCTTCAATAAATAGATGTTATTACTTCAGTAACAGAGTGGTTTTCATAAACACATACTGTGAAACAACATTTAGTCATAAAAAGTTGAAAACAAAACAATTAGAAAGTGATATGAACAAAAAGTGTTTCACAGGTTTATGAAAACCACTTATTAATTCTACGTTTCCAAGTTTCTATTTTATTATAACAAATACATTATACCTGTAACAAGCACATGATGAATAAAAATGTTCAAATGTCTTTTTAATTTATAATCTTCAGTAATTAGTTTTTTCAATTGCAACCAAGCAATAACCAAAGGTCCACATTATTTCTAATCACTTGGAGTTTATAAAAGATTAGTGGACACATGTAATACATTTAATTTCAAAGGTTCTTAACAAATGACATTAATAACAGTTCGAATTGTCGGTACAACCACAACATTCTGTAGTGTATAAAGTTCATTGATTTGAACACTTTTGAACCAACTGTCAAAATTACTCGACATTTTTGATAAGAGGTTACCTTAGTCAGATACGTTTCGAAGGTATCTTTGCGAAATAAACTATTCCCTTTCTTTGATAAAGGTATTTTTCAATCGAATCACTTCACAAACTTGAAGGATTTTTGTCGAATAGGAAAATGACATAAAAGTAGCCTTTAGTCTGGATAATTTCCACCAATGCACATTGTTAACATCTCCGAGGATTCCTCGATGTCAATTCATGACTACAGTTGTGTTTTAGCTAATTTTCGACAGAGAAATATGACTCAAAACTCTTCGAATCGCCACTGCCTCGAACGACTCTCGTGTCCGCCATTTTGTTCTAGAACCATAGTTACTATGGCGACAAGGAACTTGCAATCTTATTGGTCGAGCAGCTGTTTACATCGTGACGTAGCAAGGTGCGCAAATTTGACTACTTTCCCGGACTGTTCATTGGGAAGTTTTAAAGGTATCTAATGTAGACGCAAAGTTGAGTAATATTGAGATACTGTTTAAAGATCTGGTGCTCTGGGAGTTCTATTGTTGGATGTTTGGCACAACAAGACATTCCTTCACACCATTTGCATGATTTCACCGCGCTTGGCTGCCCATATTTCCCATTATGGGAAATGCCAAATGTTTAAATAACATACAGATTGTATTTCACAGTGCATTTTAAAATGTATTATGAAACATTTATGACAATGACCATACCCCAAGATATAAAATTACTATACAAATCTACACTTATAAAACGTTCAATTCAATTATTGAGTTAAATTAATGTGTCAACTTATTTACAAAAACGTATTCAGTGGATGTTAATCTTAAATCCCATGAAAGCAAGAGTCCGAAAGCATTCAATCAACAACAAATGAATATTCATTTTTTGATCA
This sequence comes from Metridium senile, assembly GCA_949775045.1. Taxonomy (NCBI): domain Eukaryota; kingdom Metazoa; phylum Cnidaria; class Anthozoa; order Actiniaria; family Metridiidae; genus Metridium; species Metridium senile. Next base: position 15,091,611 of record OX459095.1, read on the forward strand.
CAGTCTCAGAATGTGTACAAACTGTACAATAAATATAGTATGTACTGGTTCAGATCGAACTGACTATAAAATAATTATATCATTTTGCTAGTCGAATGCTGCCAGTTGCTCGTGTCTTTCTGTTTGATAGTTTTTGAATCTAAGCTAAGCTTATATATATTTCCACAAATAAAGTCATTTGAACATAAGTTATCATATAAACCGCAAGAAGGTTCTTTCAATTACTATTCAACAATCGTTCAACAGCGTTAAAAAAAAAGAAAACTAAAAATATTAAACTACTACCTTGTTACGGTCCATTTTGCTCCATTTTGCTATCAGTTTAGTTATTTCCATGCATTGTTAACGCTAATCCAATAAAAAAGCTTTTAAGAAACACTATGACGTCATTTCCAACGGCCAATCAAAAATCGGCTTATTCCAGCCAACACCAGGGTCTTCTCCCCGACGACCGCCATCTTGAATTGGAGTCGGCCGAGAAGACCCTGGGGACGAGGTTGCGATCGAAGCGTTTATATTTTGGCTGCTAATTCATATAGGTCTGAAGAATAATATTTTTTAATGTGTATTTGTACTATTCATGAATTTTTTAAGGTTTAATGAGACGTTTAAAACCGTGAAAAGGATGATTTGTTTTGACAACAAAAGCATGGCATTAGCCCGACATTAGTCATGACACACCGATAGAAGTGCCTTTCGATTTTTGGCATTTTTAAGGTCAGATCAACATATATCAGGTCAAGAATCTCACATTTTGCTCTATGTTTGCACTCTTCAAAATACTAAATGAGTTTTATTCTAAGAATGAGCTTTTGACAAATATTTTCGTATAGTAAAATTGGTGCGAATAGCCGCCGAAACAACATTCGCTATAAACGTAATGAAAGGTGCACATAAATATTGTACAATATTACCGGGAATATTGCTCTGCTCTGCTCTACAATAAATAAGCTTCGACAACTGGCAGTTTTATTATTGTTCTGCAAATTTGGACGCGACTGCACAAATACATATTGTTCTCTAAAGGGCTGTTTATATGAAAGCGAGTTGTCCCTGCTAGCCGGGATAACTCTTTTGTTTTGTATTCAATGCCTGGGGGACTCAAAACAATAGAGTTATCCCGCTTAGCAAGGACAACTCGCCTTCATATAAACAGCCACTTAGACTTCTTGCCGATTCATTTCTATCTCTTCTTCAGATCGAACATTATTTTTGCACATTGTTCAGTTTATATATTATCTGTTTCAAGCAGTAGCCTCATGCAGTCTTAGACTGCCTATTTTTTTAAATTGAAGCTTAAGTAAAAGCGATAAAAAAGTTGATAAAACGTCGAGAAAAGCGAGAAAAAACGTTTTCTCAGGGAAGGATATTTTGACGCGCGCGCCCTCTTCAATTCCCGCCATAAATAAGTAGCCAATCAGAATCGCGATCTACACGGACGGACGGACGGACAGAATAGGGCTACCTGTGTCGGTCGACGAAAAATCAACTAGATGGGTTACCATTTTTTCTCATTTTTTCGGAGCTCCGCTATAAGTTGCTCTGATATTAAATTTAACTTTTATTTGATCACGTTACGGCTACGAACTACAAAAAAACATTGATTTAACCGATGGCTGCCAATCTAAGCAAGGCTCTCTTTAAGACTGTTTCAGTCTATAAGCAAGGCCTCCATAAGTAGGCTCTCCATAAGTAGGCACTCTATAAGAAGGCCCCTTAGCAGGCTCTCTATAAGCAGGCTCTTTCAAAGCAGGCTCTTTCTAAACAGGGCCTTACAAAGCAGGCTCTCTATAAGCAGGCTCTTTCAAAGCAGGCTCTTTCAAAGCAGAATCTTTCAAAGCAGGCTCTTTCTAAACAGGGCCTTACAAAGCAGGCTCTCTATAAGCAGGCTCTTTCAAAGCAGGCTCTTTCTAAACAGGGCCTTACAAAGCAGGCTCTCTATAATCAGGTTATCTCTAAGCAAGCTCTCTAAGCAGGTTCTCTAAGCAGGCTCTCTATATATAATTAGGTTCTCTATAAGCAAGTTCTCTCTAGGAAAGGCTTAATTAATTTCCAAATCACGCTCTCTATAATCAGGTTATGTCTAATCAGGGCCTTTCAAAGCAAGCTCTCTATAAGCAGGCTCTCTAAGCAAGCTCTCTAAGCAGGCTCTCTATAATCAGGTTCTTTCTAGGCAGGACCTTCCAAATCAAGGTCTCTCAAAACAGGCTCTCTATAATCAGGTTATTTCTACGCAGGTCGACTTTCCAAAGCAAGGTCTCTCTAAGCAGGCTCTCTTATCATTAAACTACCTGTGTTCATGAGTGTTCTGAATGAATTCTCATATGGGTTTCTAGGGCTGACATGAAGTTGAACCGCTTGTCACAAACATCGCAGACGTGTGGCAATAGTCCAGTGTGAAGACGCTCGTGGGCGTTCCGGTTACCGACTTGACTAAAACATTTTACACAGTAGCTGCACTTGTATGGCTTGCTGCCAAAATGGATCAGCATGTGAGTCTGTAGGACAACGAAAAACACTTTTAATAACAGACTAGTAATATTAAACAGAATCGGTGTTGTCTGTCTGTCTGTCTGTCTGTCTGTCTGTCTGTTTATTTACTGATTTTTTGGTCTCTTTTTTGTTTGTTTGTTTGTTTGTCTGCAGAAAATAGTTATCAAAATTGTCATATTTGTTGTATTTTCATCGATTGTAATTACCTTTAAATAGTGGGATCTCTTAAATACTTTGCTGCATACGTTGCATTTTGCATCACTTTTCTTGATGACATTGTTACGGGCTTTCAGGCTCATACCAAACCGATATTGTGGCGCCATATTGTAAAACTGTTTGTCACCTGGTTCGTTACTGTTGGGGTCATGGGTCTCAGCTGGTTGCATGCGATGTGTCACGCCATTAAAGTGTTGTCTGTCACGTGGTATTTTAGTTTCATCAGGAGTGACCACGTTGTAAATAGGGTGGTGTGTAAGAGGAGTCAAGCCTCCTGCTTCGCACCTCGATGCTTTTGTAACGCCATGCCATTTTGTGATTTGGTTGGATAGTGTTGTCGCGTCATCATGGCTTTGTGTTACGCCATCTAGCTTGTCATAGGCAGTCACGCTTTGTTTGGCAATAGCTGATCCTTCTTTGAAGGATTGTCCTGGCAATTCTCCTTGGCCCAGGTCCTCCCAGCTAATCGGGCTTCTTCGTTCCCAGTTCATGGGAATTTTCATTTTGCAGTCCTGTGGACGTTTCTCTGTGTCGTGATTTTCCAGACAAAGTTGGTTTGGTAAATCACTACACAATGACGATACATTGGCGAAACCAATTTGGTTGTCAGACTCACTCCCTATTTCTTGCAACCATTCTCTCTTATCCATGGAGTATTGTTCATCTCGTGGGCCACCAAACTTTAGGCTAGATTCACGAGGAAACAATTCATTTTGGTAGTGTCTGGGGGTTTTCTCGTTCATGTCGCCATAGTAACCCTTCCTTAATACATCATCACGTCTGAATGTCGGCCAATAAGAACCAGGAGGGGCTAACTCCTTGTTGCTCTGGAAATGCCACTTAAAGGGGGGTCTCTTTTGATCTCCATAACACCGGTAAACATCGAAATCGTGTCGTGGTAAGGTTGGGAAGATATTTGGTGACTTTACCTCGTAGTCGAACCAATTCGGGCCGTGGCATAGTCTTGATGTTGCTGCTTGAGAAGAAGGGGTGAGCATGGCTGGGGACTTGAAACCTCGGCCAGCAGCGTGACAGATAACTGAAGGTCTGTAACTTGATAAAGGAAAAATAGTTCAATTAAATATTCATGCGTGAAGCATTATGTCACTGGTAATAAAATGACGCAATTGTGAAGTCAGTCACATTCTGAAGTGTCCTACTAATTTGGGAGTATTAAACCCACTCCCACTACCATTAAGTATTTTAGCACACAACTCTGCTCACATGGTGTTTTTTTTTTTAAAGGGAGGAAAACCGAATAACCCGGAAAAAGTCCTCCTCAGAACAATTAAGGCATGGCTCATTTCAGAAAATGCTATGCAATCGATTAAAAATTCATATCTCTCATTAGTTTCAAGCAATACCAATTAAACTTACTCAAAAGTAACAGTTCACAAATGCGAGTACTTTTCAGATATCTGTTGCCATGGAAACGAAGCCACGTGATCACATGGACGCTATCTTGAATTTTTTTAAACAAAGCTTTTGAAAAAATATTTAGATATGTTCAAACTTCATGAAAATACATGAGAATATGTATATTGGGAATGTACATATAGATCTAATTAGAAAAAGTGGAAAATATTTTTAGTACACTATTTAGAATATTTTTACGTTTTTCAAAAAAACTTTTTTTTAAATATTTAATTTCTTAAAACCAAAATCCATTTTTTCTAATTAGATATATAGAGATTACTTAATGGAAAATGCGTGCGTACGGTTTTTATGCACAATTAGTTGAGAAGTATCAGAAAACGAACGAGTGAGCGTAGCGAACGAGTGAGTTTTCTGATAAGCATCAACGAGTGCATAAAAATCGTACAAGCATTTTCCATTCTGTAATTTATTTATCTCATAGATTGAGATTTCAGAAAGCAACACTTTTAACAATATATAATTGTTGGGCTACAGGGTGAACATCTCTATTGACAGATATTTTTACTAAAAACAATCAAAAACTTTGCCATTGCATGAAAAAAAGTGTTTTAATATGTAACACTCAATTTAATTTCGTTTTATTTAATACATAATTTACAAATTCAAGGCAGAAAGTTTGAAAGTAATACATTGTTGAACATGCATGTTTACCGAAGGAGGTATAAATAACTTACAAATTAGAAATTTAACTTACAAACTTGGGTTTGTTTCCCTTCCCTAGTTTCTTTAGCTGTTTCTGCTCGGAGGTTATTGTTTTTCGTGTTTTTTTTCAAGCACAAGATCATTGATAATGCTGTTTGGTTACGGCGTTGATTTAAAATGTCTTTCGAAACTGGACAACATCCCTCGTAGCGACGATGGTTCGTATACTCCGTTGTCCTTCTTTGGTTCGCATACAAATTCACTGATCGATAAATTAAATTCATTCAGCTCGGCAGGAGGAATGTCAGCTATCTCGCCGCGTGTTTCACCTTTATTTTGAAGAAACTTGGTCAACAAAGAGACATCTAGCTCTTTTCGTCTTTTTCACAGTATTTGGATTTTCTTATTCTTCAATAAACGAATCTACGGAATTGGCGAGTATAGTAACACAAATCTGGAGCCTTCTGCAGCCATTTTCGCTCAAGTCGCAAAGGTGCCAGTTTTAGTTGTTGACAGTGAGTGTTCGTTGATCGTGTTTCTGATTGGACGAACGATAATTTTCACTAATGAAAATACATCGTTCGTCCAATCAGAAAGGCGAACGGTGCTTTTTCACTAGTGAAAAAAAGTCGTTCGCCTTCCTTATTGGCTAAATTTATCGCACGAACGAAAATTTACTCAATTAGATTTTCGTGTGTAAATCTCAGTATCTATGAGATAAAAAGAGATATTATTGGCAATGTGAAGATACATGCTCATTTTTACGGTGTTTCTAGTTTGTTAGATATTTTTTCTCTAAAAATTCAAAATATCGGCCGTGTGATCACGTGACTTAGTTTCCATGGCAACATAAATATGTAAATTACTCATATCATTAAACTATTACTTCTGCCCAAGTTTGGTTTAGAAGTGTTGTTTTTTTTCGGTGTTTTTGATTGAACTTTTGTCATCAAACACGTCATTCACGGCACACCCAGGTTGTTTTCAACTACCTTTTTAAGCAATACAAGACGACTATGGGTATGACGACTATGTATCTTTTTACTCGTCTATCTAAGCCCTCAAGTAAAACAATATTTTGCTTTATAAAAGAACAAAAACCTTTTGCTTGGATATTAGATAGCTTATTAAACAGTTTAATGTGTAATATCTCGTCAAAATACAGCGTTTCACTCGTAAAATATCCAGCCATATTACACATCAAACTGTCTAATAAGATATATATATATTGAATATTCTAAACGGTGTAAAAACATGAAAACTGAAATATGGATAACGAACTAAATATGAACGATGATAACGGAGTTATAATATCTAAAATCGAATGGGGGAGACATTACCCCAGAAAAATATAGCAACTAGTGCTAGTAATTTTGAAACTGAGGAATATTTTGAAATGTAAGGAAATAATTATGATTGATTTTGGGCACAGTTCTATCTAGACACAATACAATATGATAAACTTTATTTAAATAGGTTGACGTATACTAACCCATCGAGTCTACCTATTTACTTACGGTCCTAAATATATATGTATCACTAGTTCTGGCATTAAAGCAACTATTTTGCCTATCAGAATGTATACCAATCGTATGAGAACTCATGATTGTTTCTTACCTCTCCTGAGTCTCGTGTTCTTCACACTTTGGCACAGCTGTTTCTTCTTCGACATCCTTTCTATCCATTTCGACTTTCGCTACTGGGCTGTTTTCAAAATAAAGTTCGAAGAAAGGCGGTAAATATTGACAAATAATATATTATAGGGTGTGTTGATTTAATAGCGCTGGGCTATACAATAGAAAACATGAAAGAGGAATGTCTGAAATCACTAAAAAGTCTCTAGACTACTAACCTGGAACTTTCTTGTACCAAAGATGAGCAGTACTGCTTTGTTGATGGAACGGGATGTTGTGGCGTATGTAATACCAAAAAACATTACTGACTCAATCTGATTTACTTTGTTTTATAGTAGCTCAATCAATAAGCTAATTAACTATGCCTATGACATGCTGGGCGCTGATTGGACAATTAATATTTTTTCAGATTGACCGGCAATAGTTCCCATCTTGAAAAGTAGCCAGGCCTTTGTATCAAAGCAAAACGCACGTGCGCTTTCACGTGTTTCTGTCAGTTGATCACGTTCCCCGAAAGGAGTTATGGGTCACTATTTTTGGTTAGCAATTTTTGAGCATTATCCAATTATACAAATGATCACAGGGAGCCCAAGCTCATCACTTGTGATCTTTTACAGTAAATGTATGGAGTCGAGAGATATCCTTTCGCTGTGCCTCAAATATACAATAATAACAACTTTTTTTTACGTAGATAGTTGTGTATAACTGTTTCTATTTTCGTCAAAATCGCTAATTGAGCTAAAACTCGGTCACAGACTAGAAAACAGTTATACACAACTATCTACGTAAAAAAAAGGCACAACGAAAGGATATTTCTCGACTCCATACATTTACTGTAAAAGATCACAAGTGATGAGCTTGGGCTCCCTGTGTACAAATGTAGACTTTTCTTGTTGATTGAAATATAATCCCACCATGAGTTTGACTAGCATTTACAATTAATTTAAAGAAGGAAGAACTCGTATTTCGTAAATTCTCTTTGCAGAATTATGGGAAATGCTAATCAAAATACGATGTTGAATCCTCAATTCTGATTGGTTGACCTTGTAGATATTCTAAAGGTCAACTCGACCAGCTGGTAATAATAATTTAATAAATTTATAGTGCGTTATACAATTACATTCTATAGCGCTTAACAGCCAAAGCAATTATTATGTACATGTGTTTTTACAATTAATAAGCCATTTTGACCGAGGTAACACACATTATTTTGGACTTTCATTCACTCCAAGTTGTTTATGAAGAACACTAGACAAATAAAACGATAAGCAGATTTAATTCTATCCAACTTTTAGATAGGCCTGGCCATACAAATCTCTCTATCGGCTGGCCATTTTAAAGGCCAGAAATGTATGAATACTAATTAGATTATCCGCCATTTTGTCCCTGATTTCTGGTAATGATTGTTTCCATCCGCAAGATCAACATTCGTTTCACTTCGATGCAAAAGGTTTTTCCGTCACGTATAACCACACCCTGCTCCACACAGATGTTTTTGTCCATTTTTAATAAGCCAAAAACATCTCCAAACGAAATCAAAACTGATTTACGAATTATTAGTTAAATACCTATTCATGCCAAAAATGTGTTTTTCAAGGCAACGCTAAAATATATTTATATTATATAAAAATGAAATGAGTTTATTTGTTTAGTCGTTGCTTAGTTACCAATAACTATGTGCTTAATATGTTAAGTGGTTGCCTAGTTACCAAAAACACTCAATATATGCTAAATATGTTTAGTCGTTGCCTAGTTACCAATAACAATATACTAAGAAAGTGACCTCATACACAAGAAAAAACAACCTTTTGGCTTGACTTATGTTTTGTAAATTTAAAGTAAGAGAGAAAGGATGTTCAGATATGTTCAGATATGTGGGTTAGCGGGGGAATGTCCAATCAAAGCAAACATCTAAAAAACGAAATAAAAACTGGTTTAATTTACGAATTATTAGTTAATACCTATTCATGCCAAAAATGTGTTTTTCAAGGCAACGCTAAAATATATTTTTATTATATATCCTATTGGTCGAGAACACGTCACATGGAGGGAAATAAATCGATCTATTCCCCTCGTGAGAGGGGAATAAATCCACGTAAATAAAAAAAATTCAAAATGGAGAGAAAATGTTTCTTCGTTTGAAAATTATTCGCAATGTTGCTCCCTCCAAGTGCTGTAACTTGCCAAATTACTTAGCTTGATTGTTGATGATAAGAAGATTACTAATTCTTATGATATTGCTAATCTATTTAATGTTCATTTTGCGAACATTACGGCTTCTGTTAAGCTTAACGATAATTCAAATCCCAACTGGGATTATCTTATTAACTTCGTTAACTCTAAACTCCCGCCTAATGCCTTTTTTACTATTCCCGCTATTACAGAATCTTTCGTACTTAATTCACTTCAGCACTTGTCTTCTAGGAAGGCTGCTGGTTTGGATGGACTTAATGGTAATTTTCTTAAATTAGCAGCGCCATCAATCTCTCCTATTCTCACTAAGATCTATAACCTCAGTATCACTTCTGGTGTTTTTCCTGATTTGTGGAAAAATGCCAAAGTTTCTCCTTTGTTTAAAGCTGGTTCACTTTTCGATTGCTCTAACTTCCGTCCAATCTCTGTTCTTGCAATTATTTCTAAAGTGCTCGAACGTCACGTCCATATATCTTTCTATGATTTCCTAACCGAACACAATCTTCTTACTGACAATCAATTCGGATTTAGGAAATTTCGCTCGTGTGAGCTAGCTGTTACGGATCTCACTGACAAACTTCTCACTAATATGGATAACAAACTTTTAAATGGTCTTCTTCTTATTGACCTTAAGAAGGCCTTTGACCTTGTTGATCACTGCACTTTACTTCTTAAACTTAAGATTTATGGTTCTTCTTTATCAGCATTGGATTGGTTCACTTCCTATCTTAGTAGTCGTTGCCAACGTACCTCCTTCAAGAGTATATTATCTGATTCGCTTCCTGTCACAGTTGGTGTTCCTCAGGGAAGCATTCTTGGACCTCTCTTTTTTCTTTTATTTATTAATGATCTCCCTTCTAAAATTTCTCACTCTAATTCTACAATGTTCGCCGATGACACCACTATACTAACAACTGGTTCTTCTATCAACGACATTCAACTCCAACTCAATCATGTTGCTAATGATATTTCAGAATGGGCTGATCAAAACAAAATGGCAGTCAACACGTCAAAGACCAAATCTATGCTCATTTTATCTTCTCAAAAGTCCAGGTTCATTGAGGACAAATCGCTTTCAGTTACCCTGAACAATATAGAAATTGATCAGGTTGAGTTTGCCAAAATGCTCGGCGTTACTTTAGACAGCCATCTCACTTGGGCTTGCCACATTGACAATATTTGTTCTATTATTTCTAGCAGGCTAGCCTTACTGCGTAGGATTAAGCCTTTCCTAAGTCATGACTGTGCTCTTCTCTTTTATAATTCTTGCATTCATACTACTATTATTTATTGCTCTGTTGCCTGGGGAAATTGTTCCAAAACCCTCTTGTTAAGAATTCTCTATCTTCAAAAGCGAGCAGCTCGCATTCTCTTGAACGCTGACTTCTCTACTCCTTCTGTTTTTCTTTTCTCCAAACTCAAATGGATTCCAGTTTTTGACCTCATTAAGCTAAGGAAGATTCTTCTTCTCTTTAACATACTTTTAAACCCTAATGCTCCATCTTGTTTCAAAACTAAATTCAAGTTCTTATCTGCCACTCGTCAGCATGCACGTACTAGAGCTTGTCTACACGATCTTAAATTGCCTTACCCTCGCACAGACCTTGGCAAGCGAACATTTCATTACAGTGCTTCTACTCTTTTTAATGCACTTGAAACGGATTGCAAACAACTCGCTATGTCAGAAGCATCTACTCTCGATGCTTTAACCTCTAGAACAACAGCAATTAAACTTAGAATCCGTAAATACTTTCGTCTTAAGCTTAACTGTATTGACCACCTGGAAGAACGTTTCTGCTTTAATTGTAGGTTTCTTTTGAGTTGTAACTGTATTTCTTCTTAATCTTTATTTGCTTCACCGTATCTTTACCTTAACTTGTATCTCTTAGTAATTATTGTTTTAGTCTAGTAGTCGTCTTACGTTTTTTGTTCCTACTGTTTAGTCTAGTAGTGTCATTAACTATCATTATATCTTAACTTAATTATCTGAACTCAAACTATCACAAACTTATCTATCATAAAATATTAGTAATGTATAATTCATACATATTGTTATTACATTTAGCTTAATTATTTATTTATTTAGAGGGCCGTATGTTAGATAACCTTTATAGTGTTAATACGTGTTTTTTTCCCTCGTAAAATAAAGTATATTGTATTGTATTGTATTGTAATAGGGTATATAATAAAACACTTAATATTATATAAAAATGAAATACTAATTTAAAGGTTTTTATTGTTCATGCAAGCTTGATTTCGAATGGCTTATAGCTCAAGTATATACGAGTTTATTTGTTTAGTCGTTGCCTAGTTACCAATAACTATATGCTTAATATGTTAACTCGTTACCTAGTTACCAAAAACACTCAATATGCTAAATATGTTTAATCGTTGCCTAGTGACCAAAAACAATATGCTAAATATGTTTAGTCGTTGTCTAGTGACCAAAAATAATATGCTAAATATGTTTAGTCGTTGCCTAGTGACCAAAAACAATATGCTAAATATGTTTAGTCGTTGCCTAGTGACCAAAAACAATATGCTAAATATGTTAAGTCGTTGCCTAGTGACCAAAAACAATATGCTAAATATGTTTAGTCGTTGCTATAGTTATCAATAACAATATACCAAGAAAGTGACCTCATACACAACCCAATATATGTATGTCTAGGTTTGTAAACACCCGCATAAAAGAACAAGAAAATTATGAGCATCCAAACTCTGTCATATGGTGTACTTCCAAAACGTCCTTCCAAACCATACATTCTTTGTATTTTCGAAAAAAATTAAAATACCATAATTTCGTTGCAATTTGCACAAACTTGTTCAAACTTTCAATTCTTACTAATTTGTATTTGTTCTTTCATAATTTTTTTTAATTGATTTTGAGAAACTTGGTTCCAGTCCCTTGCTCGATATGAAAAAGGCTAATTGTCATTCCACAGCTATCCCGCCACATGCAGTGCACCACGCGGCGTTATTTTGTGATTTGCTGACATAAATGATCGTATATAATTTCACGTGATGTGCAGAAACTTGTAATTCTACTGCTATCCCACAGTGCACCACGCGGCATTATTTTGTGATTTGCTGACGTAAATGATCGTATACAATATCACGTGATGTGCAGAAACTTGTAATTCTACAGTTTCCCACAGTGCACTGCGCGGTGCACATTTATTGCTCTATTTGAGCATGCGTAATTGTAATGCTGTATTAGAGGAATGCTGCTGGGCATTTAATTAATGATTGTAACAGCTATAATGTTTTACTATTTTTATATGATCACGATGATATAGTCACATGCATAGCGAAGTTCTATGGAATGGCGATGTATAATTGGTTTGCTGCGTTATTTAAACACAACTAGACGCCGTTTCGGCGTGTACTCGCTGCGATAGCAATGTGATTATTCATCCAGTCCTCCGTCTTGAAATATCAAGAAATGAAAGAACATTTGGAACTGGTTTCTAGACCGGTACTGCGTCTTTATTTGCATGCGTGTTGTTCATTTTTCTCTGAGATGCTAGTCCGTATGTTTACGCCGAATGATCTATGCGTGAACCACCACTTGCCTCTTCTGCAGGCAACTCTTGACTTTGGGCTTCCTGTGGCAGGAGAAAAGGTGGGGGAGGGGATGAGGGAGAGAGAATAACACAAGGAGATATTGGACTTTGGTGTACTCTTCTTTAAGTTTTTATGAACCTATGAGGTACTGAAAACTCTGGGAGTGTTTTTATTAAATGTTTGCTTTTTAATGACAATCGGTGCAACCTTTTTATAGGAATTCTACTAGGTTCGCGATCACACTATGTATCTACTCTTATAGTAAACAAACTTAGAAAGATCTTACTTTACTGAGTAATGTTTACTGATGTAGTAGAATCATTTGTAACATAGTCTACGATATCACTCTGCTTTTAATGAAATATTTTACTAATTCTTACAATTTACAACATAAACGTGATATTAAAGCTCATTAGCACTATGAATGATAGGACGAAGAAAATGAGTACATCTCCAAGTTCAAATAAAATTGCTTCTTTAGCCCAGTACAGAATTAATACAATAAAAATAGTTACTATGTTTACCACAAGAAGTCCTTTTATTGGTAAGAAACTGTTTTCTTTCGAGCTCAGTGTAGTCGCCTGTCAGCTTTTTCAAATCGCAGCCACTGCGTTTTCAAATACAGCAGACCTTGTCGATTTAATTCCTTCGAGGTTATCCTGTCAATATTCTGATTCAATTCTTCATCTTTTTTGCTCTTCTATCCATTAAAGTCATCGTGTTCTGTATTTGTCATGTTATTTGGCAGTTGAGTCACATTTTCAATACGTTTTATAGTCAGTATTCGATAGCTCGTATGATGGGTATCATTCTCAGAATTTCCCATGGTATCAGTCCTATACTGATTCCTTTGAATTCGCGAAACGACCCATTCCGAAATATACGCTTGAAACCATCTTTTAGTAGGGTCTATTGCGAATAGCGTGTGAATTTGTGTGAAGATCTAGCGTTTGAAATACTTCTCTAGCCATTTTGATCCATTTTAAAACATTACGTAATGCTATTACGGTGCACGTGCTTGCCGATTTGTGATTGGTTAAAAGTTCGACACTGACGAAGAACCACGAAACTCGATGCATTTTATACCTCGCTTGCTGACGCAGCGAGTAATTATAGATTTATAACTCTAGATCTGCTCCTAATAGTGAAGATCTGTCTTAACGCCACAAAACGTTTTTTTTTTTTTTTACAAAAATGATTGATATATATAGTACTTCTAAATAAATGAAAGATCTTTGTGTTGCTTAGTCTTCTTGACAGTCGTTATTAGGATCTGGTAGACACTGGTAGCGGTTGCGAGGGAGACTTGTTTGGTAACACGAAGCGCGCAAAGCATGCAGGTCGACAGATCGAGTCTATTCACAAAATAAACACAATATATTACAGAAACAAGTGCCTTTTGTTTGTTTATTTGTTCTCGTTTTAATGTCCATATAGGCATGAAAATGTTAAACAACATTTGTTAAACAACTAATTTCAAGAATGTTGTCAATGTGCTGTATCAAATAACATATTTTTAGTGGAAAAAGAAAAAGTTAAGCTTTCAGTGATCTCTATTTTTGTCCTTTTACTCTTTCCCTTTCCCATTAAATTACAAAAGTCAGGAAAACATTATTGCAATTTTAATTGGATGTATATAACCATATACTGAATCATCTCCTGTACATGTGTTATAGCGCAAAAACTATACCCACGAAATACTGCTGTGAAATAGTGTATTAGTATAGGAATTCACACTGTTCGAGAAAATTTAAAGAAAAATACCGCGCGTACGTATTTGATGAAAGTGGCTTAATACCACGAATGCGTAGCACGAGTTGTATTCTGCCTCTTTCATCAAGTACAAGCGGTATTTTTCATTAATTCTTCGAGAACTAAGGTGGAATTTCCTATTTATAACACATCTACATAAAATGTGAGTCTCAGATAAAAAAAGGCAAAAAATAAACACAAACTCACACAAGCCGCAAAGCACGCCGGGAAGGTCGTAATTGCACGGTATTAAGAAAAATTCACAGTTAAGTTCGTCAGCCAATCAGAAACGATAATTTTATGTAGATTTGGTATTATAGAGTTAACTTCTGATAATAATCATAATAACTCAAAACATGTGGAAATAATATAAATATAAATTTATATTCATCTTCCCTTGGAATTTTTTTTAGAAAAGTGACTTTTTTTATCACACAGAAAAGCGTCTTTTTCTTTTTCGTTTAAACCTTCGAAATAGACAAAATTCGTTTCCAAACCTGACAAAAGAAGGTAATCCAATTTGTATTAGCTTATATGTGTAGTTTTATCAACTGGCAAAATGATAGTTACATTGAATTTTGCAGTAAACGGCCATTGCTGATTTCATTCTACTCAAATGAATTATAAATTTACCTATACATAGATTACTAGCTTGAATCAGTTTCGAAAGTGCTTGGTTCTAGTAAATTACGAAATTCTTCCCTAGACCTATCACCACAACAAAGGCGCCAGAAGCATGTCAACAAAGCTACCGTCCCTCGGACGACTTGGGATACAATAGCTACCATGACTGCTAAAATGCAAAGTACTGGGACCAAGAGAAGAATTACTATTTGAACCCAGTCAACAATTTCAGCGATGGACTTCAAAGGTCCGTCTGGTACTTGGCCAATAGAGAGAAAGCTTGCTTTGAATGTGTTGATTGTTGCTATGACAATCAGACTAAACAATGACGTCATCTCTGCAACGTTCGCAGCCTGGTGGCGAAACGGCCGTACTATAGTGTGATGAAACAAGACACCAACACAAGTTAATGTAAGTAGTAATTCCTTGGAGAGAGGATCTCTTACAGACACGAAGATTATGACAATAATGAGACGTCGAAGTACTAGTACGCTCTCCCAGTAAACCCCACAAGAAACATCATCTCTAAATGGACCATACAAGACGTTACTAACTGACACTTTCCACTCAGTTGGCTCGTGGTGTGGGTCTTCTCGTGGATCGCCTCGTGGTTCCTCTCGTGGAGGAACTTCTCGTGGTTCGTGGGTTCCAAGAAAGAAATAAAACACCTTATACACTAAGAAAGGCAAAGGAAAAACGCATCCTAGTAGGAACTCCTTGATAGTAATAGTGTCTTTGTAAAACCAGCGAGAACCAAGTGCCAGGGTCAAGATGAAAGGAAAAACGGCCACACCAACAAACACCATTAGTACATACTGCCACCATTGATAACACTTCACATCACCAGAAATAAACAATCGTGATTCATCATCTAATGACGTACAACGTAACAGTTGAAGAGCATTGTATACAAACACTGCGTAACCTAGCAACAGCGTTTCTAAGACAGCGCCAAGGTAGGGCCCCATGTTTGGAGGTGGTTTAGACCTGCACTTGCGCAGTAGACGGTGACAGCAGTAGCTCACAGCAATCATGAACAAAACACCAAACACTTGACTTACAAAGAGAAGCTGTTTAGTGACTGCAGTAAGGCCAGGGAAGGGACAAAGAATCCCACTGGAAGAGAGGCGGAATTCAAAGTTGAAGATTCCAACCACAGGCTGTAGAATATAGGCCTCGACAATGGTGTTGTAAGAGGTTGTGACAAGAAGAATCTTGGCAACTTGATAAAAGTAAAACACGATCTTCAAATATCCGCCATTACTATGATCGTGGCGTTGATCCTCATGGTTTTCTTTAAAGTCATTCCACGAAAACCAAACAATTTGTCTACGAAGCATGCGCAGTAAATCTGGTTGATGGATCAAGTACAGTGCCATCAACAGTACCATGGCAACAGACAAACCCCATGACCAAGTGTCAGTACATTCGTCGTTATGGCAACAAGATGGTGAAAGGAGTGTCTCGCTGTAATTTTTCTTGCACGTGCCGCATAAAGTTCCTGTCCTATTGCCATGGCAACTGTTATAATCACCGAATGTTTTGTTGGGTTGCTTACAGTATCCAGTGGGACAAAGGGTGAAGTTAAGTTCCAATGGTATTTCTTTGACTTTGTATCCCCAAAAGTTAGGCTTTGCTTTTATTGAATTAGCACACTCAGCCCCGAATGGGCATGGCAAACACTGAAAACCACTCACCACTCTCATTCCCAGGCTTTGGCCGTGTTGTAGACTATAGGTACCAGTCCCACACGATGTGCATATAACTTGCAAAACTGTTAAAGCGATCTTACAATTGTGTGATTCATACTCTGTGTTGATTACAGTAGTGAAGTTGAGGACATCCATGTCATGTCCTCTAGGACACATTAGCACTGTTTGATTGTTTTCACCAAAATCAACATAGTTACCCTTGGAAACCGTAACTAAGGTCTTTATCCCCTGTAGCCATGGAGACGTGGATTCTAATGTCGAGTTATGTATTATCAAAGGCCCTACACTTTGGGAATCAATAAACACACCAGTACATATTCCATAGATATAGTGTCTCGATAAATGAGTCACTATCTTTTCTGAGCTTTGTTGGATAAGTTTTGAGTCTAGAATTTGCAGACTTGTTGAATCCGAATACATATGGATATGACCACCTTTGAACTTAGCAAAGTTATCAACGAACAAGCACCTTTTAATAGTGTGGTTTCCATGAGAAAATGCCAACGCCCCGCCGTTTAAAGCTGTGTTATTAACAAACACACAATCCCGGATTACAACCGAGGTGTTGTAGCTCCATTTTCGGTGAGTTCCATTGATCGTTTGGTCTTTAATACATCCGGGATCTAGTATTTGATCGTTACTGCTAAAATCGAATGCTATTGCTCCTCCTACCTCTCCAGGAGACATGTTATTGAAGAATTTACACTGCTCTAGGCGAACCTTTTCACCTACGTGCGAGAAATATATGGCACCCCCTGGACCGTTCATGCTGGACGAGTTTTGAAACGTTACATTACGAAGAATTACATCAGTGTTCAACATGACAAGGTATAGGCTTCCTCCAGGAGTAACTGCCGTATTACACTCAAAAACAGAATTAGTTATCTGTAGATGCGATATGTAACCGGCGCCTGAAATAACGCCACCAGGACCCTGTGCACTGTTATATTTAAATACAGAATCATCTATCTCTAATGCTAATGGACCATCGCTATGAATAACACCCCCTGGTCCATTGGCTGTATTTGATTCAAAGACAGAGTTCCTAATTTGTATAGCTACCATTTTTACTGAGTAAACTACACCACCAGGACCAGAAAAAGTAGAGCAGTTTTGTACGTGTGAATTATTAAAGGTTACTACGACGTCAGTAACTGACTCAATGTACATTACTCCTCCTGGCATTCTTGCATGTACCGAATCAATTGTCGTGTTCTCTAGATCCAGCTTTAGACTTCTACCTAGAGTGTTTGGAGAACGATCAATACTAGCTGCATAGAGGATACCCCCTTGACCTCGTTGTGCTAGTACATCACCTATGATGCTATCTTGTATTCTGATAGATGCAGTGGTCGCATCCAATGTCATCAAACCACCAGGGCCTGGAGAAGTGATTCTTTTGAGTGTTACATGATCAAGAACAACTGTTACGTTATTGATTGGCACTGTTGGCACTGTTTTACCACATCCTGTCAACCCAATGTCAAATAAACCCCCCGGACCATCTGCTGTATTCCTAACCACTGCCGAGTCAGTCATGGTCAAGAGGACGTTATCGCCTTTAAAACTAGCCACTCCACCAGGCCCAGATACATAGTTAGAAACAAAGCTGCAACCTTTAATCGTGACATTAACGCGGTCCTGAGCGAAGAGCCACATTATTCCTGCACACCAAGCCTGGTTGTTGCTGAAATAAGAATCTTTAAGCTTTAAAGTGGCAGTTTGGCTGTGCAAAGACAGACATCCTCCAACAGTATTTCCAGTATCAGTGTTGTTTTGAAATATCGTGTCTTGAATGTGTACTAAAGTGTCATTATCGGAACTTAAGCTTAGCACACCTTCGATGTTATGCCGCCCTGCAACGAACCTTTCAAATCGGCTGTTTGTTATTTCAAGCTTGTTTAGGTTCTTAACTTTCATCTGTATGGCCCCGTAAAGGTGTCGAGAATTCTGGGTAAAGATAGTATGATTTAGGGTCATATCATGGTTATAGCTATCCAAAAACGTTATTAAGTATTTAGACATTTTAGTCTTTGTTTTGCTGTCTTGAAAAAGAACATCTTTACAATCCATTGACGTCAGTGCATTTCTCAAATTAACAAAAACCAAGCCCCTTAATCCAATGACATTTTCTTTAAAAGTTACGTTTTTGAGTGTAATATGACAAGTTATAGACCCCGGTTCGTATTCACCATTTGATGACGTCACGTCAATCCCAGACGCTGTGTCGTGCGTGGTAGGCTGGTACGTCCGTGTTGATTGATGGATGTTGCTGTTGGTTAAACTAATATATAGTCTGTTGGTTGGTAATTAGGCTGTGTTATAGTAACACCGATACAAGAACTAGTGTTAACACAGAGAGATTTGATAAATGCTATACTTATAGGCTTGGTTGACTGGACGATTTTTACAGCCTGCATACCATCGCTGAAGACACAGTCATTGATATCAAGACTCACATCATGCGCTTGTATAGAAGTATTGACAAATTTCATGTTAGATAAACTCACAATAGACGTCGCATTGCTATCAAAGACAGACGTGTTAAATTTAATATGGTAACCTTCCTGACATCTCACATTGGCCATTGACTGGACACCAATGATTGTCACACTCTTGTTGGAATAAATTCCTGGATACTTTAAACTGGACGATATGCAGTCGTAGGGCGTTGTAGCTGTTCCTGTTCCATCGATGTATATGTTTGCGTGTTGTGTTGCCTGCCATATCCCCATAGCGATGGTCTTACAGGGGTTTTTGGTAGATCCACATGATTTGCTGTCCATGCCCTTCCTCTGGGAAATGTAAACATCTTGAACTGCTGAACAAAAATAGTCGATTTTATTGTCGACTTTAAATATGAACGAAATCATTGTAAATAACACAGATTATATCAATATTAAACATGCATTTACGGAAGCCCAGGGACTAATAAGTGAGCCGTGAGGGCTTGGGTTTTAGAGGATGATAACGCCGTGTACCATGCCGTGCAATTAATATAGGATCTTTGAATAATTTATCAAATATAACAATGTATGGCTAAAACTACGTAGAATGAAGAGGGGGGGGGGGGGGGGGGGGGGGGTGCATGCTCTCATGATCCTTTGATCTTTTTTCCATTTCTCCCTTGTTCCCTATAATAAAATAACTGTCTCCCTAAAATGTTTTACCATATGTTGCCATGATCCCCAAAAACTATTGTTTTATCATATTTTGCTCCCTTGTTCCCTGAACATAATTTGGCAGTATCCCTTGTTTCCTAAAAATAAATGCACGTGCTCCCTTGATCCCTAAAACTCCTTGGAGAGGCTGGATTATGGATCGTCGAATTTATCTTATTACCATTATTGTCCTCACATACAATATCATCATATCATATATTAATATTTGTTCTTTCTTATTAGGAAGTGGATAATGTGCCGTGCAAAGACATGGATAAAGTTTGCACTTCATCAGCACAATGCGGAAACTGTTACCAGAAAAGCATGAGATGCGAAAAACAATACTACATGAGTGAAATAAAAAAATGCACGCCCCCCTTGCCAACCCGATAGTGTCTGCACTTACACTAGAAATTAGACGCACTTAGTGCGTTTACTCAGGCTACGTCATAGAGTAGTAATTGATAGGTGGTTTACCTGTGGCATTACGTCATGTGTAATCTCGACACATGCATAACGATACACCCATAGATATGAAAGGTAAACCTAGACTCAGGCTTTGTCGCTAATGTTATTTAGTGGGAATACTATTGTGATTTTTAACCTTGGGCTTTTGCTTTCGTACAAAAAAATTGCATATAAAATCGTCCATATCTTGGCAACAAAAACTATTGGATTTGGCTTAAAGTGCACCTGACGCCCTTCATGATATCTTGCAAATCTGTTTGACATGAGGTGTATAATAAGTGTACTTAATTTTTCTTGATGTCGACATCTCCTTTCTGAGATATAAGCATTTAAAATCTGAAAATGGGAATTGATGACGTAAATTCGGGACCATTTCGCAGCTTGTACAAAGGCTAGTATGCGGACTTCAGTAAACTTATCATCGTTTCACTGGAGTTTTTTTAGACATTGTGCCAAGCAGATCCGTTCTGGGAGGTTGTTCTGATAGAGTAGAGGACAAAAGAGGCATTCGACTGCTTTAATATATTTTGTCAAAGATTGTACGCTTGATAAAGTGAGAAGACGTAAGAGGGTCAACTTGGTTTTACAAAGACTCCTTCTGTTACTTAAGCAGTAATCATTTCAACGGCTAACCCCAAAATTATTCCCTGAAATATTGTTAGTGAATTGAAGAAACATCTGGCTCATCTGATAAGAGTTGAAGTTGGAATTGTACCCTGATTAACTTATAAAAACAATTTATGATAACGTACCACAAATTATTATTTTGTTGTTGTTGTATTCTTTATTATGAAGCACTTTTTATGAGTTCAAAATGCATTTTATCACTAAAATATGTTCAACTACAAATGGATAAAACGGGTATGTTATCAGGGGAAATCATTGAAAATTTGAAGCGTTGAAACTGTAGTAGTTGTAAAGCATCATATTCGTTTCAAGCAGGATGTTTTGTGTGATTTTTTCACCAAGAGTGCGGTCTTCAGTCGTTTGTACTGATTTAGCCGCTGGCGATCGTAATGACCAGCGATTAAGCATATGAATATCTACGAGATGAAATCCTGGATGTAGAGTCAGATTGACTTCTATTTCATATAGTTTGTAGTACAAGTTTGTTTTGGACGGACTCGAGACAACCATTTCAACACACGAAGCTCCGCTTTTAACTTCGCAATTATCAGTACTTCAACGCCTAGAAAAAGTGCAAAAAGAACTCGGAGCATGATTAAAACATTTGGGAAACATCATATACCATCATATAACGATTTATGATTGTAATAGATCAACGTTAACTGTTGGAATTATCATCGGTCATCAGGACGGCTCTTTGTACGGCGACTTTTTAGCTTCGATTGTACCGAGATTAAAGCTATTTTGAAAGCTCCACAATCTTTTAATTTCTCTGCCTGCGTATAGTAGCGATTTTGCTAACCAATTTTTATCGGCTAAAGGCTCATCTGAAGGCTATAAATGACTATAAAGGCTCAAAACTGTCACTATTTTCTACTTCGCTTTCTTGTACTTCTAAGTAAGAAAGTTCTCAGTCTTTCGAAAGTAGTTTGTAAGCCTTCACTTTTCTTACTACTGTCCTTTAAATCCAAGTATAATTCTTTATCGGTATCTGATAAACCATCTGATTGTCTAGTTACAACTGATGTCAGGGATGATTCAGTCAACGCGCGGTAAATACAGCTGATTTATCGAACTTTTCTTACTGAAAACAACAGAGAAACACTGAGTGATGCTAGCTTGGGTTTCCCGAATTTACGTCACAAGGTTACCAGTCTCCCAATTCCCGGGCAACCCGAAGGGGCCCGGTCGATTTTAAAGTTTAGGGCGCTATTTCTCCGCGAATAAATGTTCAAACCAAAAAAAAATTTCAGTTTATGACTAACCTATATATCAACTTCTTAAAACGCCAAAAAACCGCGAGAGTTCATATACACTTTAAGTGCGGCGCTTATTCGAGGGCGGCCGGCGCTTGTTCGAGTAAATACGGTATTTTTTTTAAAAAAAGAGGTCTGTTGAGCAAATAAAGTTTCGTTTACTCAGGGACTGCGTCTCTCAAGTCGCATGTACATGTGTATACATGCATTTATAACGCCCCATCCCACTTCCTATTATTAATATATATGTATATAATCATTCTCGATCTCGCCATATTTGATTTTGAAAATGAAACCCTTTGTTTAATTACGAGGATATTACTATTATTTGTAATATATTATATATATATGGGGATATATTTATATTATTTGTAATATAATATATATTTGTATTAAATATATTATTTGATTCTATTTTGTTTATACTGAATTAATATGCTGGTGACTCAGATATTTGAGACGTACCATAATTACTATATATCAAATAGAAAGCAATTGCACTATACATGTACAGCCCACTGTCCTGATCTACTACTATAGTGTATACTAGTGGTTAAACAGGAATGGTTACTTACCTATTCCTATTTGTTGTTGAAGTGATTTGACCGATACAGCAGACACTAACATGTGAAGAACCAAACTCGAGCTGATCAAGCACAACAAATAAGTCATGTTTCATTACTTTAACTCGAAGAAAGTAGCTTTCGATTATATAGATAATTGTCTAAAATCCAACGATCATCCAACCTATTTTGATGCAATTACTGTAACGATCTTGATTACGAAATCGAGAGTGTGGTCATTAACCTAGGTCGAATATTCAATGTTAACCGGAAAAGCATATGGGTAATTTGTAATGCGCATGCGCGAGGTCATGACAGAAAGAAGGCATTTGGTCGCCATTTTGTTGGTAGTGACGATTATCTGAGTTTTCGACTTAACGATCAGAAAACCAAGAGGCTTTTGATAGAATATTTTGAATGATATGCACATTACAGGCGAAGGGCTAGCACTTAGGCTTATGGATATGCTGATCGTGTTTTAATTATGAGAAAAAGCATTCATCAAAGTGGTCTAAAAATGAGTAAACTTCGAGAAATGACAATCTTTGTTGCTGTTTTTTTCTTCATCCAAGAACTATTTTGAAGAAACGTTGCTTGAAGGTATAGTAAGAGACTATCACATATTGTTTTAAAATTGCCAAATTATAATTTATGTATTAAACCTGATTCTATGTTGTGTTGAGGTGAAATTCGGCTTTTATCTGTTTTTTACTCGAATTCAAAACCATTTTACACAGAGTTTTTGCCCCAAAATAAAAATTGCAATTTTACAAAGCAGTTTCTTTTATCTTTTTAGTACTATATTCCATTTGCTCCACAAAATTGGACGACAATGTGATTTTAAAGAAATTGTCGGTATCACACTATCTACCTCGGAGAATCGTCAGATTGTTATTGTTTTTCACTGGCATAGTTTACCACGATCCTTATGTGTTTTGTAGTCTAAACACAGTTTATAAGGTAACTTGAATATTTAAAAATTATCATCAATAGTTTAATTTTTAGTATCTCATTGCATTTTCGAGCTGTTGTTGCTCTAATGTGTAAATCATTATGCAGTTAAATTCTTCTTCACTAAGTGCTACCTCGTTTCAAAAAAATGTGAAATAACTTATGATAAAGGTTTTGCCCCAAGTTGAATTTTTATGATTTTAAGCGCCAAGAATATTTACCGCTGACCAGTAGATAACGCTTTGATCATATCACCCCTGTTCTTAAAGAATTACACTGGCTCCCAGTTAAATTTAGGATAGACTTCAAGATATTGCTCATAACATATAAAGCCATCCACAGACTGACGCCATCTTATATACATGAACTTGTTAATATACGAATTCCATCTCGATATCATCTACGATCTAATGACGAGCTCTTACTTAAACCACCATCAGTAAAAACATTAAAGACCTTGGGTGACCGTGCGTTTGTATCAGCAGCACCCATGTTATGGAACTCTATACCCAATGAAATTCGTAAAGCAAAGACCGTTGATCATTTTAAAAAGCTATTAAAGACACATTTTTTTAGGAAAGCATTCTAAAAATATTTTTACCAGCATTAGCTATTTATTATTATGTCAAGTTTATATATAACCTTATAAAAATGTAAATATTTTATTCTATCTTACTATATTTTATTCTATCTTACTGTTTGTATTAATTTTAGTAATATCATGTATAGCTTTCGTTTTGTAATATTGTAATGCGCGGGTGAGCATCTACCCATGAAACCTGCGCAATATAAATATTAAATTATTATTATTATAGATACAATTGATAATTAATATTTACATAACTCGTGCAGTAGTTGAGCAAGAAGGCGACAGAACTTGTAAGTAATTAAGTTCGATTTTATTGAAGTATTTCCCCAACAAATGTAATCTCGCTAGCATATAATAACTAGATGTTTATATTGTATTTTAGCGAATCGTTAATTCATCATAATACACAGTCGAAACGCATACGAAGATTGTTTATTTACTCGTTAATTATGACAACTACTCGTACAATGATTTCATAGCTGATAGATTATAGAATATATTTTACTTGTTGTTTTGTCTTGCAAAATTGGACGGGCTCTGCAGGGTGACTCCTAACTGAGTGCATGAGAACCCTGGGTCAGCCATCTTGAGGACAAGTATACAGTGACCAACAAGACCAAATGTCTAAAATTGCTTAAAAATTGTTATGCAACAACAGCAATGCTAATCTGAATAATTCACATCATCTTGTGTAGTTAAATTCATGATGGTTTCTCTTCTATGTAAATATAATATATATTCTTCTATTAAAAATAATGCATGAATATGACCTGCATGATTATATAATCTTTGTTTGTGCACTAACATAATATATTCATAATTGGTGATGGTTATGAAGTATATCAATCACATATATACTTTTATTCTTAGTTCTTAATATATTACCGGCACAAATACTAGAAGTGATTAATTGTGATTGCTTAGCAAAATTACCATTCTGAAATGTGTACTTATTGGAATAATTTTAAAAGTAATTTCAAACACTTGTTTGTCTGTTCTAGCAATTATTGTTGTTGAATTATTGTTCATTTAAACTTGTCAAAGTTTGAAATATTTCAATAAATTGGCTTAACAATATTTTTTCTGTTTTCAGGAAGATGAAAGCTAGTAGTTGATGTAATATATATGGAGAAATGTTTACTTTCTACAGAAACATGACATTTTCATCTGAACATTCAATTAGAAAAACAAAATGAATGCCCAATGTGCAATGATATCCTCATAAAACAAAGATAAAATTCATTGTTGTATGGCTCTTAATTCTTTAAAAATATTGATATATTTGTATTGTATATAAACATCATTTGGGGTCTTTGGGGTGTATAGTCATAGTTATAGTCTCCAGATCACAAGACTACAAAGCTCTTCCTTTAATAAAAATTTAATCAAACTTTAAGTATTGCAAAACAATATTATGTTTTGTGTTAGAATTCCCTTTTAATTTCAGCCTCAGTGCTAGCTGTAAACTCTGAACTGATACAGCTGATTTATTCTCAATATTATTATATGTACATATGAAGTTATTGGTCTTTTTGATAGCATTTCAAAACTTATTTTTTTTTTTTAGAGTACTACCCCAAACCATTTAGAGTGGTATTCATGAAATAGAATTGCTGATGTACTCATCTTTCTCGTTGTTACTAAAAGGCGCAATGAGCTACAATGAGCTACAATGAGCTACAATGAGCTAATATACAAATTAGGTAATACCTAATAGCGGAGCTCCCAGTTTAATTTTTTCTTACAACATCAATATGTGCATGTAAATACCACTTATTAGATATTTTCTTGGGTATAATATACGTGCTGATATTTTACGAGTTGCGTACGTTTAATCAGCAAGCAATGAGTAAAATGCCAGCCCGTAATACCCAAGAAAATATCTAATAAGGGATTTATTATACAACTTACTGTTTATTGTAATTTATATAGCATTTTTCATCGAAAAATATAACATTTCGGAGATTCAGCGCGCGGAGAGAGAATCAAAACAAAGCCCTGGAAAAGCCAGTAAAATGTAAGATATTTCTCGCTCTCTTTTTGATTGACATAATGTCAAAAACCTCATTGGCTATCGATGTAGATGACGCCATCATGTAACGCAACGCACGAAAGGAAAGTTTGTCATTTACACGAGGGACGGAGATTTCTCATTGAAAAAAGTCCGATAAAAGCATGTTAATGGACAATTCATGAATGGAAATTGATTTAATGTAAGTAAAAAAATTGTAATAAATTCCACTGCTTTTTCTTAGGTTGGTTATCGTTTTCATTCTATGCACTTTTTCATCTTTTTCTCAAATTTTCAACTGTCACTTCAGTCAATAGTGTTGTTCAGACAAAAAAGTGTTCAGAAATGTTTTTGATGGAAAATACGATTCCCAAACGATAGTGTGAATAGCCTTATTATTATCCCTTTTATTTTTAAGTCATCAAGCTTATTTTGCTTTTGATAACGCCTTGAAAAAGTGCTTTGGCTGAACAGTCGTTTTACGGCCGCTTTTTACCTTCTTTTATTTTCCAAAGTTAGTTAGGATTCCGGATAGAAAAGGTTAAACCTTTTCATCGTATTAGATTTATTAAAAAGTAGTCATGGCAAATCATAAAACAAAACAAAAAGTTATTTTGAAATGGAATTAAACGCCTCAAGAATTATAAGTTCTACCAACACAAGATCAATTTGAAAAGACAAGGATTTTAAAACAAGGTATTTTATTATGAAAAACTTTGTGTAAAACATCATTTTGTTCTGTAAAAAAAACGTTAACGACTTTGAAGTAAAAACTACTAAAAAAGCTCGTTTAGTAAGCATAAAATAGTTAATATTGCTAAATAAACAGAAGTTATTCAACCAATTTTAAATTATGTTTGTATTTCAATTCATCTTTGATGTTTTCCGTTTATGAGGTAAAACTATGACAAAACGAGTTGAAGATTGAACTAATTTAGGCTGCAAAACAGACCCTACTTTTACACAAAAACTATGACAAATCGAGTTGAAGATTGCAGTCCCTACGTATAGACTTTTACACGAAAACTACGACGAAACGAGTTGAAGATTGAACTAATTTTTGAGTTTTGTCTCTCAAAAACTTGAAACAAATGATAATCTTGAACCATGGATAATAAAAACACTTGAACTTACTTTATCGGTGATTATTTTCTTGAGGTTTTCTTTCTTCAATGACATTGATCATATTTTGACGAATAGATGTAAGCTTATGTACTTGAATTTTGATGGATTAAACATTGTTCATAGTTCAACTGCCAAGCTTGAAAATCCTTCAATAAACTGTGCCGAGGGAAGCAATTTGAAGACAGTTTTCATAACAAACAAGGTCGCTTCTTTATCAATTTGTTTTGAATTGCTGAAATATTTTAATATTCTTCCACGAAGGTATCTACAAATACGTTTTCTTGATCGGCTTTTGGAATCAGTCTTTTGCTTTTCTTTAGTATAATTTCTTCGTTTTTGTGTCCTTCAAGTTTATGTTCTTCTTCGGTCACAACCGGCTCTTTATGTTCTTCGAAGTTCATCTTTCTTTGTTGTTATTTTGAATTAATGAAAGCTCTGCTATTAGCAAGTAGTATTTAGTTGTTGTTTGTTTGCCTTTTTTAAGATAAAAGAAAACTTTGCTTTGTTGGTCTAGTGCTATTTGGCGCGCGCGTCACTTTTGTTCCCGCCGAAATGTAACAGCCAATCAGCATCGCGATGGGCGCGGACGTCGGACGTCGGACGTCGGACGTACGCTTGGGATACCTGTGTAAAAACCATCGAAAATAGACTCGATGCATTACCATTTTTTCTTAAGCATGGTGCTCCGCTCGCGCGGGCCTTGGGCCCGCGCGGGAGCTCCGCTACAATGAGCTACAATGACCTACAATGACCTACAATGACCTACAATAAACTACAATGAGCAACTATGAGTTGTAGTTATTATGATCCAGACACAGTCCGAGCTAGACAAGCATGAAAACGATCTAAAAACCGCCATTTATTTCACTCATCTACGAACGACGTATTTTCTTCGAGCCGTTCTTTCTCGTGACAATTAAATTAAAAATCAGCTGGAATTATTTGTTATGATTAAAAAAATACGAGATTGTACTGAAAGTAATAACATTTAATGGAAAAAGCGTATATTTCCATGTTCGTGATTTGTTCATCCAATGACGCTTGGTTGTTTTTGATCGTATTTAGGCAAAGGAAACCCAGCAATGCGACTTCGCGGATACCACGGATATCGGCTACTGAACACGGATACCACGGATAACTAAATAAAATACTTAGTATAGCAAAATATATCTTTACAAAACCTTTTCAGGTGTACTGGATGAATTTGGCTGGATGTAGAATGTTTTTTTTTTTTTTGACGTCACACACTGGCCATATTGTCAAACTGGCAGCTTACACTTGTTCGCATCGTTGTCTACTTAATAATACTCGCATGTTTTGAAGAAAAAGCCCGAAAACGAGATTGTGGCGCTCAAAAATCAGAACCAGTGGAATGACAAAAGCATAGTCTGTCACTTAAGGTGGATCACTATAGTTTTCGGAAAGCCACACAAGGCCGTTTTAAACGTCGTTTTGACAAACTTCCCAATTTTCGATTGACCCGAAACTTTTACAGATTATCAGTCTTAGACTGAAATTTAAAACAATATACTTTGTTTTTAGATTTGTATTTTAATAGCAGCGATATACAAGAAAAACAGAAATCAGTTGCGCTTAAATTGTAGACGAACGCGATGAGATCTCGAAAAGCGGCTACAACCACAGTAAACTACAACACTAGGCACCCAAAATATCAAAGAATTAGAGAAATCTGTATGTTTGATTACGAGAAAATTACAGATATATTTTGTACTTTGTAGTTTTGAGTGTTAGAAGGAATCACTCAATGTGTGGCAATGTGACTTACAATAACTGAACAAATAGCGCCCAAAAACCGTCAAAACCTTCCCTGTACATATATGTCTTTAGTTACTAAGTTTGAGACAATAAATCGTTCACAGTATTGAGAAATTATTTTTTTTCCTTAGAGATGTTAGAGCTTGACTTCAAGCGAAAACACATCACTGTTGCGCTTTTCTAGAAATATTCAAAACTGCCGTTTATATTTTTCTGTAAAATTCACAAACTCTTCTCCAAAGTACTAGAAATGTTATCCTGAAGCTTCATTTCAATTGAGGCATTTAAACGTGGTAAAAAAAAAATTAAACTCGTTCGGATGTTCACGGCCGCTAATGATGCAAATCTGCGTTACATTCTGGAGTCACGACGCAATACACCGTGACGGTTTTGGTTGAGTTATTACTTCCGGCGATAAAAGAAAGAGCCAGGGAAGGGAGGGGAGGGCTGGAGCTAAGTTGGTATAGAAATAAATGGGGAAAAAAGCAACGACTTAAGATGATTAATTTTGTTTTTAATGCTTCTTTCTTCTTAAGATATTTGAATTACGTGGCAATCACAAAAACTAATCTTCAGTTAATTTGTACAATGCTTGTACTAAATCCACAAAACATATAGCACTTTATGATAATAAATTTCGCTAATTTCTTCATTCCATTGTTCTTTTGTTAGTTGTGACTTTTTATTCGCAGGTATTTTGAGAGAAAAGGTAACTAATTTGCAATTCATTTCACAAATTCAACTGGCACAAAGGAATGTATCATACATGCAGTCAGATGTAATCAAAAGAACAATGGAATGAAGCAATTAGCGAAATTTATTTTTATCGCCGGAAGTAATAACTCAACCAAAACCGTCACGGTGTATTGCGTCGTGACTCCAGAATGTAACGCAGATTTGCATCATTAGCGGCCGTGAACATCCGAACGAGTTTAATTTTTTTTTACCACGTTTAAATGCCTCAATTGAAATGAAGCTTCAAGATAACATTTCTAGTACTTTGGAGAAGAGTTTGTGAATTTTACAGAAAAATATAAACGGCAGTTTTGAATATTTCTAGAAAAGCGCAACAGTGATGTGTTTTCGCTTGAAGTCAAGCTCTAACATCTCTAAGGAAAAAAATAATTTCTCAATACTGTGAACGATTTATTGTCTCAAACTTAGTAACTAAAGACATATATGTACAGGGAAGGTTTTGACGGTTTTTGAGCGCTATTTGTTCAGTTATTGTAAGTCACATTGCCACACATTGAGTGATTCCTTCTAACACTCAAAACTACAAAGTACAAAATATATCTGTAATTTTCTCGAAATCAAACATACAGATTTCTCTAATTCTTTGATATTTTGGGTGCCTAGTGTTGTAGTTTACTGTGGTTGTAGCCGCTTTTCGAGATCTCATCGCGTTCGTCTACAATTTAAGCGCAACTGATTTCTGTTTTTCTTGTATATCGCTGCTATTAAAATACAAATCTAAAAACAAAGTATATTGTTTTAAATTTCAGTCTAAGACTGATAATCTGTAAAAGTTTCAGGTCAATCGAAAATTGGGAAGTTTGTCAAAACGACGTTTAAAACGGCCTGATGTGGCTTTTCAAAACTATAGTGATCCACCTTAATGCACTAGTCAATTGAAACCCCCGCCCCCCGACCCCCGGGACTAGCGGGGCACTGAACGGGGACGTGACGCGTTTTTAACGTGCTTTTACAGCAATATTGCACCGGGGGGTCGGGATTTTAACTAATTGTCTTCGCAGCGGGGCAGCGAGCGGGGATTTTAACGCTCGTTTGAATATGTAAGGGCCTGGAAACTAGAGGTCGGCCATCTTGGAAAATACCCAGAAAGCATTGGTATTCTAACATCGGTATTCTATAGGTGTGGATGATATTAATATTCCGATCCTTTGCTAGAATGGAAAAACGAAAGGTGAGTCAACATGCGTACTTTTAATGAAAACAAATCACGAATGTTGAAGATTTTATCCATGATATTTTGCCATTATTGATATATCTTACATTAATTTGTTTTGGTTAATTTTGTTTGTAGATGATCCTGAGAAATTTTGCCTCTGTAATCATGCAGCCGTTTGGATTGCTGTGACAGCAAAGAGTGTGATATAATGTGGTATCATCTCTCCTGTGTGGGCCTCAGAGCTGCCCCTGAGGGAAAATGGCTTTGTCAAAAGTGCAAATAAAACCACTATTCATTAAGTAATATTTACAAGCATTGTTCATTTTATACTTAAAATGACATTATGAAACCCAACTGACGCCCCTGAAAATATTGGACATTAAATATTTGTGAATCAGAATGGAACACACAAAGATTAGCTATGCGTGGCACAGGAAATTGCAGTTGGAGTGAAATGTGTTTGTTTTGTTATTTACTACTAGACCAAAATAGCGGGGCCACAATAGCGGGGGCTTTAACAGTGAATGTGCCCCCGACTACCAGGGGAAATGTCTGATTTTAACACTACCCAAACGTTAAATTCCCCGGTATTTCCCGGGGGTCGGGGGGCGGGGGTTTCAATTGACTAGTGCATAAAGAGGACTTGAAGTCATTTTATGCAACTTTAATTACGGAACAACAAAGAAAAATATATCAACACACCTTCTTCGTGACAAGAAATAGCAATGTGCAGTTAAATATTGGCAAAATTACAAGAATTATGTGTCTTTTACGATTGAATTTCACTGATATGGCGAACGTGACAAAATGTTCGTGAGCGACTCAAAACCTCTGTGAAAACTGCTTTTTATAACTGAGATATCAATAAATTTCGTTGAAAACCTAAGTGAAATACCTAAAGTTTACGTACTATCTCAATGTTCGAAATTTTCTTTAAAACGAAAACGACTAAATAATTCTGCTTTATTTACATTTTGTCGATAGTTTCGTAACTGACTTTGACGACCACCTTCATCTCATGAAAAACCTCCCATTCTAAAAATCAAACCCAACCAGACAACCTGAAAAGGTATTGTAAAGGGGTTATATTTTTCTAGTATTTTGGTATCCGTCTTGGTATCCGCGAAGTCGAAATATGCCGAAGGAAACCCGCGATCTAAAGAAATCACGAACATGGAAATATACTATTCTAAACCTTGACAATCCTCAAACCTCTGGCATCCAGTTATTTATTAAAGGTCAATCGTACCACGAAAGCAAACTAATAACCGTTGGAAAACTATAAATAAATCGACGGTTAAAGCGATCTAAATTGAAGGAGATTTAGACTCGTTTTTATATCATTAATTATATAAATCCTGATGGCCGTTAAAAAACCTTCCTAAACTTTAAATGTTTTATTAGTGAGGAAAATGTTTATATTTTGGCTTAGAAAATATTTAAAATACTACTAGGTCAACAATATTTTGAATGTCATATAACGTACTAAGTAACACAGGATGCCCAAACCAACAGATCATTATAATATTAACTAAGCATGCGCATTTCATGTTAAAACCGAAACTCCAAAATTGGAGCAGAATAATTCCGTTTCCCCAGAGTTAAACGTTGCTCGGCACTGCTGGCCAAGAGTAACGCAGGTTTTGGGTTCGAGATTGAAGCTGTGTAATAGTCAAATAGACTCAAAAGAAAACAATGGAATTAGAGACACTGCTATAACTAAAAGGTGTATTAGTCTAATATCTATTTCACGGGTTAAATGACCTCATCCTCAGTATACTGGGTGATCGATAGCAAAAACCAGGAGGGAGGAGATGACTCTATTCTAAGTGCTCTTTGCTGATAGATTTACAAGTTGAGCGCAACTGATCTCGAAAAACTTTTCAGTTGACTGTATTTTTTCGTTAAAACTTCTCAAAATTTCTCTACCCTGGTTCCAGAGGGGCTTTCTTTTATAGGGAACAAGAGCTATTGAGTGTATTTAGTATATTTCTACGACATTGAATGCAGACATCAACGTTAACAAAAAATAGAAATATACCACAGGTATTGCTTCTACTCTGTGAATAATCAGTATCTACAATTCAGGTTAAAGCTGTGCAATGAAAGCCGACTCAAGAGGTCTACATGATTACACAGTGATTTCATGACGAGCCCCATACCATTGATTTTTGTCACAGCCGGATTGCTTGTAGCGGTTGTCTAGGTGCTAATTATGGTAATTAGGGTGGTGCTAATTCAAGGACAAGTATATTTTCGACAAGATATATTTACATTCAACTTCACATTTTTGTTAGCCTGCGTGGACGGCTCTTGGAGAATTGGGGACGAGGAGGGGAGGGGAGGGGGTGGAGGAGGAAGGAAAGGGAAAGGAGAGCCTGCTAGCAAACCCCACTTTTTCGTGTACCTGCGGCCGCCAGAGGCCGCACGCTCCTATTGGTCAAAATGAAGCATGACGCTGTCAATCATAGTATTTGTAATTCGACGCAATGTTACTAACTTAGCGTCTTCGCGTGCTTGTTCTAATAAGACTTCTTCGGAGACTTGAAAACAGACGACAAAAAAAAGCTGCTGACGATTTACTCAAAGGTAAAGATGTTTTGGCTTTGATTCCCAATACAGTCATTATAATGAAAGTCGTATATATTTTTATTGTAAAAGTATTTCAAGCTTCTTCAAAGGTCAAAGATCAAGAAGAAAGTTGAGCTGTTGTTTTGGTTGCCGCAAAAGCATTGTGAAAGATCAATGCGATAGAATGAGTTCAGATAGTTTCTAACACAACGTAAACTGCAGGGTTTGAGGCATTGTATAACATAGTTTTATTTCAAATGATATAGATATTAAAATAATAAAGATTTGATAATATGAAGTCGCTGGCTCTTGTTTACAAACTCAACGGTCGACACGTAAAAGTGACAACTTCCAGATCACTTCCTGTAAACTCTGTTGTATACTATGATTGGCTGAATAATTTGATGTTTTGAAGTGTCTTGAAGTAGGCGGGTACACGAAAAAGTGGGGTTTGCTAGCAGGCTCTCCTTTCCCTTTCCTTCCACCCCCACTCCCTCCCCTTCCCTCCTCGTCCCCAAGAGCCGGCCACGCAGGCTACATTTTTGTTCAACTTCAAGCCTCGCTATTTACATTTAACACTTACAGTGCGAATCGAAAAATCCTGGGCACCCAGGGTATTTTAGAAATCGTTTATGTAATATTTCAAAAACGAGTACGAGTGTTTCATTAGGGTTTCTAAACACGATAAAACATTTGAAAGCACGAGGCCGTAGGCCGAGTGCTTTTATTGTTTTTGAGTGTTTGGAAACCCTAATGAAACACGAAGCACGAGCTTTTTGGAATTACTTCTCAGTCGAATAAATAATTCATTATGCAGGAATGTGGCTAGTTCTTTATAATATAATAGGTCACTCATTATGTTGCCTGGGATTATGAGAGTTATTTTGAATTCCTCTCGTGCGGAATTTATTGGATTTCGAAATACTGTAGGGGTTATAAGGAGTGTTACGGGATTCTTTCTTGAAGTTGTTCAAAAAGACTTAGAAAATGTTCCTTTAAGTTCAGTTGAGCAATATTTCAAATTGTACTCTAAATATAACCGTGTAACTACCTACATAAGTAGTTTTTTTTTTCGTTTTTTTTTTCTTTAGAAAACAATCCAAATTGTCATTTAAATATAAGTTGTAACTTCAGTAGGGATCATTAAAGATGCGAATAAAGTTCAATTATGTGAGTACTTGACGTTAGTGTAATTTCTGATATAATATATACAGAGTATTTGATGGCGTGGGAAATAAGACTCTACTTTGCCAACCAAATAACCAATAGCTCAGCTGATATGAAGAGGGATTTCAAATCCAAGGGTAGCAGGTTCGAGACTCCGACACGCCAATAAAAAAGGGAAAAAAAATAATTTAAAAATAATAATAATAATAATGTAAATTAGGTAGAAAGGTTAAGGTAATAAAGGATAGTAAGGTAGGTAGGGAATACTAATTCTTTTCAGATTTCCCACCACTATGTAGATTTAGAAATATTTTCATCACTAGTGATGAAAATATTTCAAACACCGGTCAACCTATAATCGTGTTTCATTGGGGTTTCAAACCCATGCACGTGGTACAAATGGTGTGCTCACATTGGTTGATTAGCTCATGAATTATTAATGAGTTTGAGAATGTTCGTTGAACAACTCACAAACAACTCTAGCTACAAAAAGTTTATCATACCAAGGGCACTAGAACGCTACATTTATGTTCAAATTAATGTGTACTTATCGTTGATAGTGAATAAAGGTCCTAGTTATCATAAAACTCTTCTAAATAGTCGATATTCAGCTGTTTTTAGCATCAGTTTGACCTCTTGTTTACTCGGTTTAGCGAACTCTCCAACGGTCAATCTCGAGCCCAGAGCTGAGTCACGTCTGGCTTTTTTGTCAGCGGTCTTTTGGCGCCCGACATTAGACTCTGGGGGAACGGAATTTTCTGCTCCAATTTTGGAGTTCCGGTTTGGAATGCGCATGCTTAGTTAATACTATAATGATCTGTTGGGCATCCTGTGTTACTTAGTACGTTATATGACATACAAAATATTGGACCTAGTAGTATTTTAAATATTTTCTAAGCCAAAATATAAACATTTTCCTCACTAATGAAACATTTAAAGTTTAGGAAGGTTTCTTAACGCCGGCCATCAGGATTTATATAATGATATAAAAATGCGTCTAAATCTGCTTCAATTCAGATCACTTTAACCGTCGATTTATTTATAGTTTTCCAACGGTTATTAGTTTGCTTTCGTGGTGCGATTGACCTTTAGTAAATAACTGGATGCCAGAGGTCAGGATTGTCAAGGTTTAGAATAATTTAAAGGAATATTTTGTGTGTATTCTAATTTGCTTCGCGACTCGATAATCATCGCTTAGCGGCGATACAATATCTCTTCGCTTCGCGACTCTTATATATTCCATAAACGACGATATTATTCTATCTAGTATTAAAGATCCGTTGACGTCGTATCACATGTAATCGTAAAATTTACATTTTGAATGTACATTTGTTTACATGATGGACCAATCAGAGCTTTTACTTCGTCTGTTTCCGGTGTGACCATTGTATTTTCACGGGCCAATCAGCATAAGCAGAGAATTCCGGTCCCCCAGAGTCTTACGTTACTCGGCTGGCCAATAGGAACGAAGGCTCGGGGTTCGAGATTGTCCAACGGTTCGATTTCATACTATGTGAATATGTACCGCTGTCCCATTTAACGCCGTCGCGACTAGATAAACATATCGAGTCGCGTTTACTATAAAAGTACGGGGTAGGAAAGCAACGGCGGTTCCTTTGAACGCTCGTCTGCTCGTATAATTGGATTACTCTGACAGCACCTAGGGCAATTTGTTTGCATAGAGATGACAGATACCTACTCGCCGATCTGGTAATCGTACGCCGAGGCAGGCTTCGTTCCATCTCCGTTATACTCGGCTTTTGAAACACGGCTCCGTTATGATGACGCAGCTACCTGGGGCACACATCGATCCATCACGTGACCCGTGTTTCATGCCTTGTCACAATATACAATCCACAAGCGCGTCACAGGAAACCCAAAGACTACAAGCGCGCGCCAAATGAAGAAACCAAAAGAGTCGCGCGCATTTTTTTTCATTGACCGTTATTGAAAAATAAAAAAATCCTCGAAAGGAGTAGTTGGGCTGCCTATGTATAGGCATGAAAATGTTAAGTTAACATTTGTTAAACAACTATTATAACATATGCAAGTTGAATCGCGCGCTCTGATTGGCTTATTTTTTATTGACAAGAAATAGATATCCCATAGAGATATCCCATAGAAATTTAATGTGAGGCTTTCAAGTTCGCTATTGCAAATTTTTACTTTTTTTTGCGACAAAAACAAATTGAAATGGCCGCTTTGGACGACAGCAACGACTTTCCTGTTTTGCTTTCGACATATTTGAAGAATGTTGAGCCAGTGGAGGAAAAAGGCGAAAAACTTGAGAGAAAGGTCGACCAAAATCCACAAAAATTTTCAAATTTTCAAATAGGTGGCGAGCATTGGTTGTTTTTGCATACATTTTAATAAGCAAAAGTTGAGAAAATCAAATCAAATTGCAAAAACTTCAGAGAGAATACACAAAAGGGTTTCATTTTAATTCTCTAAAGACTATAAAGCTCGTTCACATACCTCGATAATAGTTGAAAACAATAGTTTTAGTTTTTATCTTTCCTTGTAAACAACACGGCGGTGAGTTGAGCTATCTTTTGCTGAGAGATATCGTTGCTTTTCAGTTACTTTTACTTTTATTGCATACAAAAGGTTCAAAAATCTTGAAAAAGGCCGATTCAAAGTTCTGTCAGCGATCATCATGCTTTCATCTTCTTCATTAAGTACGACACAGATAGATTAATTCCTTCAACAGTTGACGGTGATTTCGTTTAAAGTTCTTATTATTGTTTATCAAAAAATAAGCGCTTTCAAAGGCTCTTTTTCTCGATGCAAACGTCTACAAGACGAATTTCAACTCGTTTCAACATCCATTGTGGCTCACTTCAGTTCGTGTCAGCTAAAATCCTTTGTAAAACTTGTTTTTTGTTTCTTAACTTTCTTTGATGTAGAGGTATAAACAAAAGCCTTTGTTTTTAAAAGAGATCTTTGATTTGGAATGACGAAGAAAGCTGCCATAATTTCAATATTTTGGCATTATTTTGGCTCTTTTTCAGTAAAACTACTGGGAAGCCATTTGAAAGCAACGTACGCGCGTCGTTAATTAAATTAAAACAATATTACTTTTTTATCGAAAATAATTGTGGTCATATCATACAAATCTTATTAACTGAGCTTGGTCGGTCTGTACAGGAGAATCTTGACCTTGGTCGGGTTCTCATTGTGTTCGGTCTGTTCTTTCCGACTTCACCCGAGATTCTCCTGTACAGACCTCCCACTCGGTTAATAAAATTGTATTAGTTTACTGAAAAAAGGGCCTATGTTATAAAAGAAATGGTCGATAATTAGCATGCGTATATCCAGTTCTGAAAGCACTCTGGTAGCTAGAGTCGTGCTTCCAGAACTGGATATACGCACGCTAATTATCGACCATTCCTTTAATTTCAAGAATGTTGTCAATGTGCTGTATCAAATAACATTTATTTAGTGGAAAAAGAAAAAGTTAAGCTTCAGTGATCTCTATTTTTGTCCTTTTACTCTTTCCCTTTCCCATTAAATAATAAAAGTCAGGAAAACATTATTGCAATTGGATGTATATAACCATATACTGAATCATCTCCTGTACATGTGTTATAGCGCAAAAACTATATCCACGAAATACTGCTGTGAAAAAGTGTATTAGTATAGGAATTCACACTGTTCGAGAAAAATTAAAGAAAAATACCGCGCGTACGTATTTGATGAAAGTGGCTTAATACCACGAATGCGTAGCACGAGTTGTATTCTGCCTCTTTCATCAAATACAAGCGGTATTTTTCATTAATTCTTCGAGAACTAAGGTGGAATTTCCTATTAATAACAAATCTACATAAAATGTGAGTCTCAGATGAAAAAAAAGGCAAAAAATAAACACAAACTCACACAAGCCGCAAAGCACGCCGGGAAGGTCGTAATTGCACGGTATTAAGAAAAATTCACAGTTAAGTTCGTCAGCCAATCAGAAACGATAATTTTATGTAGATTTGGTATTATAGAGTTAACTTCTGATAATAATCACAATAACTCAAAAAATGTGGAAATAATATAAATTGAAATTTATATTCATCTTCCCTTGGATTTTTTTTAGAAAAATGACTTTTTTTTATCACACAGAAAAGCGTCTTTTTCTTTTTCGTTTAAACCTTCAAAATAGACAAAATTCGTTTCCAAACCTGACAAAAGAAGGTAATCCAATTTAATTCAGCTTATATGTGTAGTTTTATCAACTGGCAAAATGATAGTAACATTGAATTTTGCAGTAAACGGCCATTGCTGATTTCATTCTACTCAAATGAATTATAAATTTACCTATACATAGATTACTAGCTTGAATCAGTTTCGAAAGTGCTTGGCTCTAGTAAATTACGAAATTCTTCCCTAGACCTATCACCACAACAAAGGCGCCAGAAGCATGTGAACAAAGCTACCGTCCCTCGGACGACTTGGGATACAATAGCTACCATGACTGCTAAAATGCAAAGTACTGGGACCAAGAGAAGAATTACTATTTGAACCCAGTCAACAATTTCAGCGATGGACTTCAAAGGTCCGTCTGGTACTTGGCCAATAGAGAGAAAGCTTGCTTTGAATGTGTTGATTGTTGCTATGACAATCATACTAAACAATGACGTCATCTCTGCAACGTTCGCAGCCTGGTGGCGAAACGGCCGTACTATAGTGTGATGAAACAAGACACCAACACAAGTTAATGTAAGTAGTAATTCCTTGGAGAGAGGATCTCTTACAGACACGAAGATTATGATAATAATGAGACGTCGAAGTACTAGTACGCTCTCCCAGTAAACCCCACAAGAAACATCATCTCTAAATGGACCATACAAGACGTTACTAACTGACACTTTCCACTCAGTTGGCTCGTGGTGTGGGTCTTCTCGTGGATCGCCTCGTGGTTCCTCTCGTGGAGGAACTTCTCGTGTTTCGTGGGTTCCAAGAAAGAAATAAAACACCTTATACACTAAGAAAGGCAAAGGAAAAAAGCATCCTAGTAGGAACTCCTTGATAGTAATAGTGTCTTTGTATAACCAGCGAGAACCAAGTGCCAGGGTCAAGATGAAAGGAAAAACGGCCACACCAACAAACACCATTAGTACATACTGCCACCATTGATAACACTTCACATCACCAGAAATAAACAATCGTGATTCATCATCTAATGACGTACAACGTAACAGTTGAAGAGCATTGTATACAAACACTGCGTAACCTAGCAACAGCGTTTCTAAGACAGCGCCAAGGTAGGGCCCCATGTTTGGAGGTGGTTTAGACCTGCACTTGCGCAGTAGACGGTGACAGCAGTAGCTCACAGCAATCATGAACAAAACACCAAACACTTGACTTACAAAGAGAAGCTGTTTAGTGACTGCAGTAAGGCCAGGGAAGGGACAAAGAATCCCACTGGAAGAGAGGCGGAATTCAAAGTTGAAGATTCCAACCACAGGCTGTAGAATATAGGCCTCGACAATGGTGTTGTAAGAGGTTGTGACAAGAAGAATCTTGGCAACTTGATAAAAGTAAAACACGATCTTCAAATATCCGCCATTACTATGATCGTGGCGTTGATCCTCATGGTTTTCTTTAAAGTCATTCCACGAAAACCAAACAATTTGTCTACGAAGCATGCGCAGTAAATCTGGTTTATGGATCAAGTACAGTGCCATCAACAGTACCATGGCAACAGACAAACCCCATGACCAGGTGTCAGTACATTCGTCGTTATGGCGACAAGATGGTGAAAGGAGAGTCTCGCTGTAATGTTTCTTGCACGTGCCGCATAAAGTTCCTGTCCTGTTGCCATGGCAACTGTTATAATCACCAAATGTTTTGTTGGGTTGCTTACAGTATCCAGTGGGACAAAGGGTGAAGTTAAGTTCCAATGGTATTTCTTTGACTTTGTATCCCCAAAAGTTAGGCTTTGCTTTTATTGAATTAGCACACTCAGCCCCGAATGGGCATGGCAAACACTGAAAACCACTCACCACTCTCATTCCCAGGCTTTGGCCGTGTTGTAGACTATAGCTACCAGGCCCACACGATGTGCATATAACTTGCAAAACTGTTAAAGCGATCTTACAACTATGTGATTCATACTCTGTGTTGATTACAGTAGTGAAGTTGAGGATATCCATGTCGTGTCCTCTAGGACACATCAGCACTGTTTGATTGTTTTCACCAAAATCAACATAGTTACCCTTGGAAACCGTAACTAAGGTCTTTATCCCCTGTAGCCATGGAGAGGTGGATTCCAATTTCGAGTTATGTATTATCAAAGGCCCTACACTTTGGGAATCAATAAACACACCAGTACATATTCCATAGATATAGTGTCTCGATAAATGATTCACTATCTTTTCTGAGCTTTGTTGGATAAGTTTTGAGTCTAGAATTTGCAGACTTGTTGAATCCGAATACATATGGATATGACCACCTTTGAACTTAGCAAAGTTATCAACAAACAAGCACCCTTTAATAGTGTGGTTACCATGAGAAAAAGACAAGGCCCCGCCGTTTAAAGCTGTGTTATTAACAAACATACAATCCCGGATTACAACCGAGGTGTTGTAGCTCCATTTTCGGTGAGTTCCATTGATGGTTTGGTCTTTAATACATCCGGGATCTAGTATTTGATCGCTATTGCTAAAATCGAATGCTATTGCTCCTCCTACCACTCCAGGAGACATGTTATTGAAGAATTTACACTGCTCTAGGCGAACCTTTCCACCTACGTGCGAGAAATATATGGCACCCCCTGGACCGTTCATGCTGGACGAGTTTTGAAACGTTACATTGCGAAGAATTACATCAGTGTTCAACATGACAAGGTATAGGCTTCCTCCAGGAGTAACTGCCGTATTACACTCAAAAACAGAATTAGTTATCTGTAGATGCGATATGTAACCGGCGCCTGAAATAACGCCACCAGGACCCTGTGCACTGTTATATTTAAATACAGAATCATCTATCTCTAATGCTAATGAACCATCGCTATGAATAACACCCCCTGGTCCATTGGCTGTATTTGATTCAAAGACAGAGTTGCTAATTTGTATAGCTACCTTTTTTGCTGAGTAAACTACACCACCAGGACCAGAAAAAGTAGAGCAGTTTTTTAAGTGTGAATTATTAAAGGTTACTACGACGTCAGTAACTGACTCAATGTAAATTACTCCTCCTGGCATGCTTGCATGTACCGAATCAATTGTCGTGTTCTCTAGATCCAGCTTTAGACTTCTACCTAGAGTGTTTGGAGAACGATCAATACTAGCTGCATAGAGGATACCCCCTTGACCTCGTTGTGCTAGTACATCACCTATGATGCTATCTTGTATTCTGATAGATGCAGTGGTCGCATCCAATGTCATCAAACCACCAGGGCCTGGAGAAGTGATTCTTTTGAGTGTTACATGATCAAGAACAACTGTTACGTTATTGATTGGCACTGTTGGCACTGTTTTACCACATCCTGTCAACCCAATGTCAAATAAACCCCCCGGACCATCTGCTGTATTCCTAACCACTGCCGAGTCAGTCATGGTCAAGAGGACGTTATCGCCTTTAAAACTAGCCACTCCACCAGGCCCAGATACATAGTTAGAAACAAAGCTGCAACCTTTAATCGTGACATTAACGCGGTCCTGAGCGAAGAGCCACATTATTCCTGCACACCAAGCCTGGTTGTTGCTGAAATAAGAATCTTTAAGCTTTAAAGTGGCAGTTTGGCTGTGCAAAGACAGGCATCCTCCAACAGTATTTCCAGTATCAGTGTTGTTTTGAAATATCGTGTCTTGAATGTGTACTAAAGTGTCATTATCGGAACTTAAGCTTAGCACACCTTCGATGTTATGCCGCCCTGCAACGAACCTTTCAAATCGGCTGTTTGTTATTTCAAGCTTGTTTAGGTTCTTAACTTTCATCTGTATGGCCCCGTAAAGGTGTCGAGAATTCTGGGTAAAGATAGTATGATTTAGGGTCATATCATGGTTATAGCTATCCAAAAACGTTATTAAGTATTTAGACATTTTAGTCTTTGTTTTGCTGTCTTGAAAAAGAACATCTTTACAATCCATTGACGTCAGTGCATTTCTCAAATTAACAAAAACCAAGCCCCTTAATCCAATGACATTTTCTTTAAAAGTTACGTTTTTGAGTGTAATATGACAAGTTATAGACCCCGGTTCGTATTCACCATTTGATGACGTCACGTCAATCCCAGACGCTGTGTCGTGCGTGGTAGGCTGGTACGTCCGTGTTGATTGATGGATGTTGCTGTTGGTTAAACTAATATATAGTCTGTTGGTTGGTAATATAGGCTGTGTTATAGTAACACCGATACAAGAACTAGTGTTAACACAGAGAGATTTGATAAATGCTATACTTATAGGCTTGGTTGACTGGACGATTTTTACAGCCTGCATACCATCGCTGAAGACACAGTCATTGATATCAAGACTCACATCATGCGCTTGTATAGAAGTATTGACAAATTTCATGTTAGATAAACTCACAATAGACGTCGCATTGCTATCAAAGACAGACGTGTTAAATTTAATATGGTAACCTTCCTGACATCTCACATTGGCCATTGACTGGACACCAATGATTGTCACACTCTTGTTGGAATAAATTCCTGGATACTTTAAACTGGACGATATGCAGTCGTAGGGCGTTGTAGCTGTCCCTGTTCCATCGATGTATATGTTTGCGTGTTGCGTTGCCTGCCATATCCCCATAGCGATGGTCTTACAGGGTTTTTTGGTAGATCCACATGATTTGCTGTCCATGCCCTTCCTCTGGGAAATGTAAACATCTTGAACTGCTGATCAACAATTGTCGATTTTATTGACTTTAAAATATGAACGAAATCATTGTGAATAACACAGATTATATCAATATCAAACAAGCATTTACGGAAGCCCAGGGAATAATAAGTGAGCCGTGAGGGCTTGGGTTTTAGAGGATGATAACGCCGTGTACCATGCCGTGCAATTATAGGATCTTTGAATAATTTATCAAATATAACAATGTATGGCTAAAACTACGTAGAATGAAGAGCCTCTCCTAGAGGGGGGGGGGGGGGGGGGGCATGCTCCCATGATCCTTTGATCTTTTTCCATTTTCTCCCTTGTTCCCTATAATAAAATAACTGTCTCCCTAAAATGTTTTACCTTATGTTCCCATGATCCTCAAAAACTATTGTCTTATCATATTTTGCTCCCTTGTTCCCTGGAAATAAATGCCCGCGCTGCCTTGCCATTTTTAGCT
Organism: Metridium senile; assembly: GCA_949775045.1. Classification (NCBI taxonomy): domain Eukaryota; kingdom Metazoa; phylum Cnidaria; class Anthozoa; order Actiniaria; family Metridiidae; genus Metridium; species Metridium senile. The sequence continues at coordinate 15,135,331 of OX459095.1, forward strand.
AACAAACAACATACGTATATACTGATATATATTAAATTTACATCGCATATTTTCAAAGAACAAATACAAGATTTATACTGACGATAGCTAGAGAGTGTAACTTCATTCTACAACCCTTGAATGTCCAGCAATTTTGATATTTGCAAAAAATATTAGATGCATAATATTTAGTCCGTTTTAAGATTAGGTGCCAAGTTTCGTGCGACACGCAAATACCAGTAATTACAAAAAGGCCTTATACACTGACAAGTATTGGCTTTAAACAAAATCATGGCTGGAAATTGTTTGAAAATACACATGTTATGAGTTGTGTTCGTTTAGTGAATCAAGTATTGCTTTTGCTATGGAACACTATATATAGCTACGGCAGATAAAGTCGGCTTTGCAGATTGTTTCTATGAAAATTAAGTTGATAATTAAGTAGCAGGACTTTGAAACATTTCAAATAGTTTGTTATAGTTACCAAAATTCTCAAATTCTAAAAAAAAAATTAATAAGGAACAATCCAAATGTTAGCGCAAAATATAGGTAAAGGTAAGAAATCGTGTTTTTGATTTGCTTTATCGAATTTTGTTGTGAATTAATTTGAAAACAATGCATTTTTACAACATGTCACGAAACTGGATCACGAAACTGGGCACCTAAGTTGCCGTCGAAATATTCCTTTTATTTTATCAAATTTATAGATTCGAAGAAAATATTTACATCATTATTTTAGATGATAAATTTGCCTAACAAAATTTCATAGACTTATTTTTCTCCGTAGAGAAGTTATTGTATTTACAAAATGAAGTGTCACGAAACTGGGCAACATACTGTAGTCATGGGGTTTGAATACAATAATGCCAGTAATTGTACATGATCTTTTTAGTAGATATATAAAGAAATTTAGAGTATTTTCTGTTCATAATATTTCATGCAGTGGAAATATTTCATTTTAAAATAATTGTACTGCTAAAATTTGTAGTCTGTTTTAATTTTGGAATTGGGGAAAGGCGATTAATAGAGTTATATCATCATTGACTCAGTTTCTTTTGTTCATTAGCGGTCTTTATCCTACATATTCACCCAACTAATTAACAAAGGAACTGATCCAGGTTGATATCTAGTCTGTGATCAACCTCCCGATGAAGTTGATATTTAGTTATAAATATTTAGACTTTGCCAATGATGATGATATAAGGCGGTTATATACCTTATACCTCGGTGGATTAGTCAGAGAACGTTGCGTGACGACACTAAGAACGGCTGCGAGGGAGACTATGGGGGGATATATATGATAAATTTACCTCATATCCACCTAAGTAGCGGTATATAGCCTTTACTTATCATTGTGCCATTAAATCAACCCCAACTCCCCCCCCCCCCCCAAGCCTTCATTAGTTAATGCTAATCCTGGTTTACCCATCAAAGAAGGGAATCATTAGAGTTATCTTTGCTTATCAGCGTATCTCTGAGTAGATAGTGCTAATTGCCTCTTCGTAAATAGGGCCCCTAAGACTTCTGCAGGACTAATGCTACTGAACTTTGAGAAGACAAGTACACAAAGATCTCAAGGCTACAAGCGTTTTCTTAGAATCATTCATCGACATCAGGTAAGAGTCTATTTATGCACAAATCCGTAATTAATTCTCCTTGCCACATAATCAGCCTCAGTAGATATCCCAACAATTTCCGAGGTAATATAATGAAAGTTGTAACACCGTAAAAAATGTTGACTTAATTACTCTACTGACGTTTCGAGCTTTAGCCCTTCGCCGGAGTAAAAGAATTTCCGAGGTAATTTCAGACCTAAATATCTGTACTGACATTGTTAAGGCCAACTAGGATTGTGATCAATAAATGCTTGTTTGTCAGTGGACGTAGCATTCAACTAGCTAGTATAGCAATCTGTGGGACATAACAGATTCTACATCTTAAAAAACTTCGGTGAAGTTTGGTAAGATGCATGTAGAAAATATAGTATCTCGAGCTCACAGGCAAGCCAAGCAAATTACAGGAAAATAATTGATGATAATTAACAGTTTTTTTCCCTCTTTAGCAGCGTAAAATATGGCTTCGAAAGGTCTGTTTGTCTTTCTCCTCATCGCTTGTGTGATTGTCCACGAGACAAGCGGTCGTGGAATATGGGAAACTATGTCTCATAACTTTCCAGTAAGTTTTAAAAGCACGCAGATACACCTATTTCAAAAAACGTTGTCAGAAGGAGATCTGATCGATCTGCAATCTGAGACCAAAATGAATTCTGGTGTACGGCAGTTTTTTCTTATTAAAAATTCGTTTGCTTGCACTTTCTGGCTTCGATATGGCGATGGTAAGTATAAATCTGAAGGTGCTAAGCGCAAAAAAAAAAACAAATAAAAAACAGGGCCAATTCATTAAGGTCTCAGATTGCAGATTGCAGATTGCAGATCTCCTTCTGACAACGTTTTTTGAAATAGGTGTATACATTATTTAATTAATATACACCCACTTCAAAAAATCGTTGTCGCAATCAGTCTACAGTCCACACTCTAAAGCCTACAAAGGATGTCGGTATTCCTTCCTTCTCTTGTTATCGATTTATTCATAGCATATTTTGGTTGTTTGTGTTAACTGATCATAACGAGTCAGTGTTGCAGCAGAAAATGATGATACAAATTACTTTGAAATAACTGAAGAATGTAGCTTTTGATAAACATTTATTTCCAATACTGTTTTAGAGTAACATTATAGCGTTCAAATGCGGCGCTTATTCGAGTAAATGCGGTTATTATATTTTTTACTAGTTATATTGAATTGGTAAACTTCTTGTCTCCCGATACGATATGTATCGTATATACTCGAATAAGCGCCGCCGCCCTCGAATAAGCGCCGCACTTAAACGCTACATGTATGTTACTCTAGAACAGCATTGGAAATGAATTTTTATCAAAAGCTACATTTTTTAGTTCAAAGTAATTATATTTCACCGCTCGACCAATATTCGTAATTCTGATCAAGAAGGGGACATTGAGATCGAGAAGGATTAAAGTAAATACGGTAATCTTGGATACAAGGAATGAATAATTTGGACTATCTCTACGTGTTCGTTTTGTGTGCCCGTCGTATGATAATGGACCGAATTTGACTTATCAATCATGATCTTATTACCATTATTGTATATATACAATATCATCGTAGCTTATACTTGTTCTTTCTTATTAGGAAGTGGATGTGCCGTGCAAAGACCTGTATAAAGTTTGCACTTCATCAGCACAATGCGGAAACTGTCTTCAGAAAACAATGACATGCGAAAAACAATACATGAGCGAAATAAAAAAATGCATGCCCCCCTTGCCAACCCGATAGTGTCTGCACTTACACTAGAAACTAGACGCACTTAGTGCGTTTACTCAGGCTACGTCATAAAGTAGTAATTGATAGGTGCTTAAAGTTTGAAAAAAAAAAATAGCTCAATAAAATAAAGCTGGCATTAATCTCGTGTTTATCTTACATTAATTTTATAATATTTACAGAAATAAAATATTATAAATGATAAATTATTAAAATAATTAATTATTATTATTTGTGCATAAAGTTGCGACGATAATTTTTGTGGTGTTCGAAAACAAACAAAGCCATTGACAAGAAGAAAATCCAAAAAAAGAAAAGAATAGTAGAGCGAACCACAAGTGTTTTCCATTAGGGACAGTCGAACCGTGAACACAATTTGTTAGGTGTACTAATTTTCTGAGCATTCTACAGCTTCAAAACATGATAATAAATCTTGTTTATAATCTGCTCGCTCAACTGAGGGATGTGGGTTAAAAACAGTTAGAAAACCGTGAACACTTTAAGCATTTTTAGCTGGTAAAGGGACAACATTGTTTGTTGAATTAATGAAGATTTTTGTCTCTAATGTTATTTAGTGGGAATACTATTGTGATTTTTAACCTTGGGCTTTTGCTTTCGTACCAAAGAATTGCATATAAAATCGTCCATATCTTGGCAACAAAAATATTGGATTTGGCTTAAAATGTTGCAGAATTGATTACATAGTTGTACTCACTCTTTCACGTGCATGTACTTTTGAATGAAAATAAATTTAATTTGAAATATCCCTTTATAAGGATTGATAACGAAATAGTCTCCCCCACAGCCGGTTTTAGTATCGGGCTTCCTGTGTCCCTCCCAAGGAAAGCATATTTTAGTGTCTAAAGTTCCCAAGCGTCTTTATGTAGATGTATGACAGAAGTAAATGGGTGAATCAAGCACCAACTCGTATATATACCGTATTCCCGATCTCACTGTCCCCTTCTTGATCAGAAATACGAATATTGGGGAGATAACTTAATGGGCGAGCGGTGAAATATAATAACTTTGAACTGAAGAATATAGCTTTTGATAAAAAATTGTTTCCAATGCTGTTATATAGTAGCATTATAGCGTTTAAGCGCGGCGCTTATTCGAGGGCGGCCGGCGCTTGGTTCGAGTAAATACGGCATTTTTTTAAAAAGAGGTCCTCTTGAGCAAAGTTTTGTTTACTCAGGGACTGCGTCTCTCAAGTCACATGTACATGTGTCCATACATGCATGTATAATGCCCCATCCCACTTCCTAAATATAAATGTATATATATTAATCATTCTCGATCTCACCATCTTTGAGTTTGAAAATGAAACCCTTTGTTTAATTACGAGGATATTACTATTATTTGTAATATATTATATATATATATATCCCGGATATATTTATATTATTTGTATAATATAATATATATTTGTATAATATATTATTTGATTCTATTTTATATTACTGTTAATTATCCTTTGTATGAATCAAGGTTTGTGAACGAAATATATAGTTATAAAATTCATGAATAATTAATGAGCAATTGACAAAAGAATTCACGTCCGTGACGGAGGTTGTAAATCTCATACAGATTTCGTCCTGATTAGCATAAGTTTCAACTTGAATTTTCTTGGCCAGATTTACATTTATCTTGACAATTTTATTAATATATGAAAGAACTAACGTTGGACTTTCATAAGTTCTATACAATATTCGCGTCCGATCTGTATCCGATATACAACGGCTCGTCTTCGACTCGCCGTTGTATATCGGATACAGATCGGCCGCTCATATTGTATATATTACTTAATATTCTACGTGTTTGTTTATACTGAATTTATATACTGGTGACACCGATATTTGAGACGTACCATAATTACTATATATCAAATAGAAAGCAATTGCACTATACATGTACAGCCCACTGTCCTGAACGTCTACTACTATAGTGTATACTAGTGGTTAAACAGGAATGATTACTTACCTATTCCTATGTGTTGTTGAAGTGATTTGACCGGTACAGCAGACACTATAAACATGTGAAGAACCAAACTCGAGCTGATCAAGCACAACAAATAAGTCATGTTTCATTACTTTAACTCGAAGAAAGTAGCTTTCGATTATATAGATAATTGTCTAAAATCCAGACGATCATCCAATCGATTTTGATGCAATTAATGTAACGATTTTGATTACGAAATCGCGAGTGTGGTCATTAACCTAGGTCGAATATTCAATGTTAACCGGAAATAAACTCTGACACCACAGGAAGACCAATCAACTATCTTCGCCTCTTTCGCAGCTCTCCAGCCGCGTTAGTTTGGAGCTTCGTTCTTTTATCATATCTTAAATTGATTATTGTAGTTCCCTTCTATATGGTCAATCCAATAATCTGCATTGTGTATTAAACTGTAAGAATGCTTTTTGACGGTGACTAGATAGAGTGTGTTACGTTATTAGAGTTAGAGTGAAGGCATTTAACCCGTGAAATAGAAATTGCTTACTAAAGCTGTGTAATAGTCAAATAGACTCAAAAGAAAACAATGGAATTAGAGACTGCTATCAAGGTGTTTTAGTCTAATATCTATTTCACGGGTTAAATGACTTCACTCTACAACATAAGCATATTACACGATACTTCAAAACTATCTAATACCAAAGGAATCCCTATATTAGCATATATTCGTATTATTAGTGCAGAACAAGAAAAGTGCGAGAGCAAAGCATCATACTTAAGAAAAAATGATAATGCATCGAGTCGTTTTCCATGCAAAAATATGATCTATGTCATTGAAAAGAAGAAAACCTCAGTAAAATATACTGCATCGATAAAAGAAAAAGAAAAGGAAAGAAAAACAATGGAATTAGAGCCTGCTAAGGTGTATTAGTCTAATCAGAGATCTATTTCACGGGTTAAATGACCTCACTCTCAGTATACTGGGTGATCGATAGCAAAAACCAGGAGGGAGGAGACTATTGTAAGTGCTCTTTGCTTATTAATTTACTAGTTGAGCGCAACTGATCTCGAAAAACTTTTCAGTTGACTGTATTTTTTCGTTAAAACTTCTCAAAGTTTCTCTACCCTGGTACCAGAGGGGCTTTCTTTTATAGGGAATAAGAGCTATTTAGTATTTTTTTCTATATATATATATATATATATATATATATATATATATATATATATATATATATATATATATATATATATATATATATATATATATATATATATATATATATATATATATATATATATATATATATATATATATATATATATATATATATATATATATACTACTCTTTGAATAATATATCTACTACTCTTTGAATAATATATCTACAATATTGAGGTTTAAGCTGTGCAATGAAAGACTCAAGAGGTCTACATGATTACACAATAGCAAAAAGGATTCATTATGAATTAGCACTATAGATGTTTCTCATGTTGCAGCTGATCATATACATACTAATGCCTCACTTTGAATTAAGAAAACAAGAGCGTTTTAAAATGATTTCATGACGAGCCCCATACCATTGATTTTTGTCACAGCCGGATTGCTTGTAGCGGTTGTCTAGGTGCTATTTATGGTAATTATGGTGGTGCTAATTCAAGGACATGTATATTTACATTCAACTTCAAGCATCGCTATTCACATTCAACACTTAACATTTATACAACTTCAAATAAGTATATTTGTGTCCTGGTCTGTTTTCCTTTCACATTCAATTTCAACGTTCGGTATTGGTCTGCATTCATCAGTCACTTTGCATCCAACTTCAATTAGGCCAGTGATCAGCTTCTTCATGAGAAATGCCGATTTATTTAAAATTATTATTCACGGGTATGATAACACTTTAATACCTAACGGCTTTATAGCTATTCCTTGATACTTCAGGCTTGTTATTTTTGACTAACCTTGATTTTATTTCAAACAGGAAAAATTCACAGAGTATTTAAAAGTCCATACTTGAGGTGCATGACTTGAATGATGATAAATTACACTAATATACAAATTAGGTAATACCTAATAGCGGAGCTCCAGTTTAAATTGTTCTTACAACATCAATATGTGCATGTAAATAGTTTTTGTGCTTGGCCATGCCTAATCTAAACTACAAAAGACAACTACAAAATCATAGATATAGGTGGAACGGACTATATAATAATCTGCGATGTATATATTTTCGATAAAAATTCAAAAATCTTATTTATCACGCATACAGCGTACTATATTTTTCAATAATTTTATGCTCAAATAATAATGAATTATTAACTAAAAAATCCAACCCAACCCATTTTTATTTTTAAAATATGAACCTAGAAAAAAACTTCGATATCACTATAACGTTTGTAGAGAAACAAAATTAGGGGTATCCACGCGTTTTTGAAAAAGATATGAATTTTTAGATTTTACATTTTGAGATCAAATCGTACAAAAATTCGTGACAGCGTGAATTGTGTCACGCACGACACAGCGTGCATGATAAAGTCCCATAGACAAAACGCTGAGAAAAATCAAGATTTTGAGCTTCAAATTGACAAAAACGTTACTTGAACAATAGGATGGTAACTATGTATTTAAAGGAAAAAAGGGAATTCTATAACATTTCTTTATAAAAAAAAACACCTTTTCATCGAATTAAATTTACAATTAAAAAAAATAGTCATGGCAAATCTTCAAAATTCAAACAAAACAAAAACGACCTGAAACGGTTCTTTTAAAGTGGAATGAAAGACCTCAAGTATCAGTTCTACCAACACAGGAACTATTTGAAAAGACAAGGATGTTAAAACAAGGTATTTTATTATGAAAAAGTTTGTGTAAAACATCATTCCTTCATTTTGTTCTGTAAAAAAACTTTAACAACTTTGAAATAGAAACTATAATAAAAATGTTCGTTTAGTAAACATAAAATAGTTAATATTGCTAAATAAACAGATCTTATTCAACCAGTTTTGAATTATGTTTGCATTCTAATTCATCTTTAATGTTTTCCGTTGATGAGTTTGTGAAAAGCACATAAATAAATCCCTTTTTGAATCGACCAAATACCACAAAAAGTACAATTTACACACTTGTAAACATCGTGTTATGTACGGTTTGTATCTCAAAAAGTAAATCAAATGGAGATAAACGTTTTCTTTTTTCTTTCTATAATAAATCAGAGAACAGATTCTTCCTTTTTGAAGCTTAATAATTATTTCAAGTTTTTAGGCCGTGTTTTTTCACGCTCGTTATCAAACAGTTTTTTCTCAAAAAACTTTAAATAAATAATCCGTTGAACTTACTTTATCGGTGATTATTTTCCAAAGGTTTTCTTCTTCTCAATGACATCGATAATATTTTGACGAATACATGAATATACTTGAATCAGTTTTGATGAATTAAACATGGTCATAGTTAAACTGCCAAGCTTGAAAATCCATAAATAAACTATACTGAAGGAAGCATTTTAAAGATAGTTTTCATAACGAATAAAGTCGCTTCTTTTTCAATTCTTTTACGTTGCTGTAGTCTTAATCTTCTACGAAGTTTTATCTGCAGACAAGTGTTCTTGGCCTTTCAATCTTTTCCTTTTCTTGAGATAAATTTCTTCATTTTTGTCTCCTTCAAGTTTATTTTCTTCTTTGGTAGTCTTTATTCTTCAAAGAAGTTTTATCTACAGACACGTTTTCTTGGCCTTTCAGTTCTACTGTTCAATTTCTTCATTTTTGTATCCGGCCCAAGTTTATTTTCTTCTTCGGCCAAAACTATCTTAATTTGATTCTTCGATGTTCATATTTCTCAGTTGATATTTTAAGTATTGTATTTTGTTGTTGTTTGTTTGACTTTTTTTGTCGATAAAAGAACAACCTGCTTTCGATTCGGGCTCGATCTGCTATTCGGCCCGCGCAGAGCTCCGCTATAAATTATCTTAACTTGACTTAATGAAAACCACTCTAGTTACGTTTGTATTTAGTCACTTTATTTGTTCAGTATCAGTCAGAAAAAAAATACCGTACGATTTTCGCGTTCCCTTAAGGATACGCCAAACATACACGATACATTGTCGGTCTTTCTGTGTGTAGTTGAAACCTATTGTATATTATTTGTTAGCTTCTTTTTCTTGTTTGCAAATGCCCGGTAAAATAGCATGATTATGAGGTGAACCAGCTGAAATCATTGTGTATACAACATCAGATCAGTAAAGTATTATTTATTTATCATTTACGTTAACAGTGCATATGTTCGACCACTCATATCAATTAAATATTTTATAACAAATACACTTTTTTTTAGTTCTAACTCTAACTCTAATTTTATTATTTGATGAGTACTGTTTACCCGGAGTGGGTAAACTCAGTTACGTAACATGATTTTGTACCTGTAAGAGTCATTTTCACTCTGATTTGTTGCTTTTTGGGCGTAGAAATCGATAAGGCTTTATCAGTTATTTTTATCTGTGCTTACCTTTTAGGGGTCGTTATCAAAACCTCCGCCGATCACCCCTACCACTTGGACAAAGGGAGTACCCCTGGACTGTTTCCTATATTGTTGTGGTTCAAGATATTTAATTGATATAAGTGGCTGAACATTAAACTGTTAACGTTTCTTCAAAATGAAGTAAATGAATCACTTTAATTACTGATCTGATGTTGTACATAATGATTTCAGCTTGAAAAAATAAATAAATAGCTGGTTCACTGAAACGTATAGCCCCGGGCGTACTTTCAATTATCATGCTATTTTACTGGGCAACACGTTTGCATTCTAAACGTCGCTTATGTGATATCGCTCTATTAGGGCATCAAGTGCAAATTGATGTAGTCGATCAGCCGGCTTCAGAAATAAAATTGTTTTGTGAGTGAAGTGTCAACAACCTGAGTATAAGTGGTCTTCAGAGTAAACAAATGAAGACACCAAGATGATCGTATTAAATTCACAACAACCAATTTATTTGTTTGCTGACTTCGTAATAGAGGGATTGCATAAAGTTTGTGGTCAAGTACAAAAGAAAGGCTTTGAATGACAAAGGATTTCAGTTCCATTGATAGAAAAGCTCTATTAATGTTTTCAAAACCGCAAACATGGCTGCCATGAAATACATGTCCTTAAAATGGTTAATATTGAGAAATTTAGTGATACACTCGTGCCACTTCAAATAATAAATTGAAGCAATTAATTAAAGCCGCAGGTCATGAGAAAACTGATTGGAACTTAAATTGTTTGTTTAGATATATTTTTTTGAAAAAGAAAAGGTGCTTTGCTTTTTCATTGTCACGAAAAATAGTTTACAGATAAGATTGGTCATTATGAACAACTATACTGAAGGCGTAGAGAAAACTTATCAAAGCCGAAACTGAAACATGTTTATAGCCGTTGCAGTAACAGCTTCATGCAGACATTCATGCTGACGTGTCGTGTATTTTACGGTACCTATATTTTATTTTAAAGAATCATCATCAATCAAGTTGAAGCACATGTGCATTATCTGATCATGAGGCTATTTCTATATTATTGGCTCATGATCAATAAAATGGACCTGGTGCTAATACAGCCGGTGCAGGTAAGATTTCAATTCATCGCCGCAATTTTTTATATTCATGTAATTTAAAAAAAAATTCATAGAAAGTGAAAGTAAACACATATGCATTATCTAAAGCTGTGTTTACTTTTGAACTTCAACGGCCGAAAAGCTTGAATTATGGTTACGGTTAATGCAAGCCTTTAATAATTGTAGTTTCCTTTGTATTAATATATTTCCAATTATTTTATTTCTAGTGTTTATTTGTAGGTTGGAATCATTATATAATCATTATCTAATCAAGTAAGAGTCATTAAATAATCTAAAAAAAGGTTGGTGACTCTTAGTTAATTATATTCTATTTCTGTTTTTCTTTCTTTAATTGTTTCTTTTTTTCGTTCTCTTTTCTTTCAGTGCATTATAAATGAATTATAAATGAAATGTTAGCAAAAGGAAATATACATGCATTATCTAAAAATTTACAGGTTTTTTTCGGCTGATCAATCACGTGAACAGAAAGAATATACACCTAATCCAAAAAACGTTGTCGGGTCTTCCGCACAGTCCTCGCGCCAAGACCGTGAAGGAAAACACAGTGAGTATATTGATGAGAGTGATAAAACAAGAATATAAAAGTAGGCACAACACTATTTCGTTGAAAAAAGTACCACACTAGAGTGTGAACATGCAAATAAATTAATTACTGATTAGATATAACCAATATCTTTCACAGTCTTGGCGCGAGGACTGTGCGGCGGACCAGACAACGTTTTTTGGATTAGGTGTATATAAAGTATAGACAGCCCCGTTATAGGCGATGCAGTATTTTGGGAACGTTTTATTTTTTTCCGGATACGCAACCAAAAAAGGACACATTCCCGCGAACACTTTTTTTTTAGCTTATCAAATTATTTTCTATTTTCAAGAGATCCTCAAGTGAAAGTATACACAAATACATTATCTGAAGCTGGTATTGATCTACTAAGTGGCCGAGACTACTAACAATTGTTCAAGCCTGTTGCAACACGAATTTTCCTGTTTAAAACAATGCATAAAATCGTCTAGCTAAAGATAATCTGATTATTCTAGCTTGGACGTCCAAGCTGAATACATCTTCTTGTTAATGCTGGTGTAACAGATTAAAGATGAAGATAGACTTAAAACTCGTCTTTCTCGTCCTAGTTGTGTTATGTGTTGTAAGTGAGTGTGCCGGGTGGGGCTCAAGGAGACGTAGTGGATCACGATCACCCTCGAGCTCAAGAAGACGGTAAGTCATTTTGCACTTCAACGTTTTGTTTTGAAAATGAGCGAAAAGTATATAGCAAATATCAAAACCACGAAAACTAATGTAGTGAATACTCTCACTGAAAAACATGCCACAAACGTATCGTAAAGGCACGGTTAAGTTGTCCTTAGTCAAGAAAAATTATTCTCTCAATGCCTCGCTTTCTCGGATGATGACGTGAAGCCGAAGTCTCGGATTTTCGTGTTTTTAATGTCTCGGAGTCTAGAATTTTTAAATACAATAAATGCATGAGCTGATATATTTCTAGAATCTCAGGCTCGGATTTTAAAATTTTAGCATTCACTACCCCTCAAGGTTCTGCACGTTTTTTTTTTTGTAACTTTGCTCTGTGTAGGATTTTTTTTTTGGACACATTGGCCTTGCACGTTTTTTATTTTGGGAATTGCCACCCCCCCTCCCCCAACTTCTAATGGTCCACCCCTTATATTAACCAACATGATTATACTGACAAGGATGGTGCCTAGTGTTTGCAACCGATTTTTATTTCTTTGAAACTATGCGAACATATATATTTTTGACTATATAAGTTAATTTTTTTATTTATCACGCAGACAACTATATTTTTTAATAGTTTTTTGCTCAAAATTATGAAAAATGAATTTTTTGTGTGCATGCCGATTTATTTATTAAATATTCAACCAAAACCATTTTAATTTTTAAAATATCAACTAAAAAACCTTTTATTTCACAAAAAAGAATTAGGGGCATCCACGCGTTCTTGAGAGATATTTTTAAATCAGTAGATTTAATTTTAAAAATCGTGACAAATAAAAGCAAAACACTGTAAAAAAAATCAAAGCTTGTGAGCTTCAAATTGACAAAAAAATATTCAAATAGAACTTACTAGGATGGTAACTATGTATTAAAAGAGAAAAAGGAACTTATAAAATATTTTCTTTATAAAATAAATATTTTTATTGTAAAATTTACTAAAAAGTCATTACGACAAATATTCAAATTGAAACAAAACAAAAATACGACCTGAAAAGTAATTTTGATATTAATATTATTATTATTTTGTAAAACTGACATTGAATTCTGTAAAGAAAAGAAAAAAAGGCTCGTACAACTTCGAAGTGAAAGCTACCAAAAAAGCTGGTTTAGCGTAAGCCTAAAATAGTCAATACTTAACAATTATTCGCCGAAGGCGAAGTGATTATCGGTGAATATTTACCGAGCGGTGAGTCTTCGAGCTGCGAGGTAAATATTCACCGATAGTTACTATTCACCACCCTACCCCATTGTTCTCTCTCTGCACTAAATCACTGATTGCTGAGTACCCGCGTCTGAAAGCAAAGATATTTAGTTATGTTGCAGTTCGCACTCTGCAATATCAAACATATTGCAGTTCGCACTCTGCAATATCAAACATATTGCAGTGTGTTTTGTTAAGTGTGTATAACTAATAATTTCCATTCTAGTAAGCATCATCAGACTTATAATTCATTAAATAATTTACTAGATAGCGATTTTTGGTGAAAAAAGACTTTGAGTACCAATGCCAGGATTCGAACCGAGACCTTCTGCATTGCTGTATCCGCGCTTTAAGCCATTATGCTACCCAGGCAACCGATGGAAAACTTGCAACAAAAACACGTTTAATGTCATCAAGTTCATTAGCATTCCTCTAAATAGAATTGATGAAATTATAACTAATTAGAGTTTGGTAAGCCTATTGTTATTATATTCAAAGAGACAAGAAACCGCTGATTATTATGCAACAAAGAGAACAATAATGGGACAGGCTATTGAATGATTATTACATTTTCATTGGCTGATAATATTATAACTAATTAAGCGGCGTTGACACGAGCAATTTTTCCTTGACAAGTATCCTTGACAATTTTCATTGCTCGTGTAGACGATCAGCAAGATTTCCTTGACAATTTTATATTGACAAGGTTTCCTTGCTCGTGTAGATGATGAACAAGTTTTCCTTGACAAGTTTAAGTTGTGCCCACAATGCCTTGCATTCAGCAGAGTACTAACATAATATTGGTTCCAGTCCCTTGTCGAGTAAAAAACAAAATGATTTATAGTTAAGTCCGATCAACTTGAAGTTTTACATGTGAAAAGTAAACACCAAAAGAAAAATTTTCTTCTTTTCACTTTTACAAATGTTACGATTTTTGGCGGGAAAATGACGTCACCAATTTTAGTGGGAAATTGAAATAGAGGGTTATGCAAAATTTTAAAATGCGCATTTGAAAGAACTCATTGAGATATGTTCAAAACCGAAGAGATAACAGTCAAAGTCAAATTTAATCAAAATATATGATTTTTGAAGTTTAGAAATGTTTTCTATTTTACATTCAAAAAATTATAACTTTAGATTAAATTTGACTTTGACTATTATCTCTTCGGTTTTGAACGTATCTCAATGAGTTCTTTCAAATGCGCATTTTAAAATTTTGCATTACCCTCATTTTAGATTTTCCTCTAAAATTGATGACGTTATTTTCCCGCCAAAAATCGTAACATTTGTAAAAGTGAAAAGAAGAATTATTTTCTTTGGGTGTGTACTCTTCACATATAAAATTTGAAGTTGATCGGACCTAACTATAAAAAGTTATTCAAAATCACGCTTAAAAACGCCGATTTCAGTACACTGCCAGCCCAGCGTGAAAGTTTGGTAAGCCTATTTTTATTATATTCAAAAACACAAGAAACCGCCGATTACTGTGCAAGAGAGAAAACAATGGGGCAGGGTGGTGAATAGTAACTATATACGATAGTCACTTCGGCCGGCTAGCAATATTAGATATATTGCAGTCAGCTTCGGGCTGCGCCCTCAGCTGACTGCAATATATCTAATATTGCTGCCGGCCTCAGTAACTATCTAATACATAATCACTTTGCCTGAGGTAAATAATCGTTTCAGTATAAATACAAAGGTGATTATTTCAAAAAAGAAAGAAGGAAACAGCATTGAAAGTGAAAATATTTTATTTTTTAAAAGCGCGACCGTTACGCGTAAAAATTGTAAACATTGTCTCGCATAATGACAAAAAAAAAAAACGTGAAAATTTACTATGATACCTTTAAATAGCTTGACACCAAACTTAGTAGCTTCTTTTGTCGATTTTGGGACAGCATTTTCTTTAAAGTTTTCAATTTCATCTTCGCTAACAGTGACAAAACAACTACTGGCAGCCATTTTGTGCGAAAAGGTGATTATCGGCTGATAATCCGAGATAGCAAACCAATCAGAGCGCGCGATTTTGTATAATCACCTTTGTATTTATACTAATGCTAAATAAACACAAGTTATTCAACTTTATTATATATCCTATTCAAACTCGTTTTCTTATTGGTCGAGAGCACGTCACGTGGAGGGAAATAAATCGATCTATTCCCCGCGCGGGTAATAAATCCACGTGAGAGGGGAATAAATCCACGTGATCAGGTCAAAGTCCATCGAAAGTTCGTGTGGCGCGTTTGCAAACTCAATGTAACCACCAATTTAAACTCCAACTTATAAGTAAACAACAAACATTTTCACTTAAAATAAAACATTACATTATTGTCATTTTAAATTTTTTGGTCGACTAAAAACTTTGTAATATCATATTACATTTCAATTTTCTCCACGCTTTGTAATACATAACGAATTTTTTTTCGTAAATAAAAAAATTTCAAAATGGAGTGAAAATTTTTCTTCGTTTGAATAGGATATATAATAAAACTCTTAATGACTGATCCCTCGGGAAGTCAGTTAGTTTTGTTTCCCTCGAATCTCAATGTTTCCCTCGGCCGGAGCCTCGGGAAACATTGGGATTCTCGGGAAACAAAACTAACTGTTTCCCTCGGGACCAGTCATTAAGTGCTTAATGAATTATGTTTGTAATTTAATCCATTTTTAATGTTTTACGTTTTAATGAGATAAACAATTGAATGAAAAGTACACAACTATATCTCTTTTTGAATCGACCAAAGGTCCACTAAAAGAGTACAATTTACGCACAAACATCGTTTTATGTACGGTTCTTTATTAGTCAACAAGTAAATCAAATGGATATAAACCTTTTCTCGTTTCTTTATATGGTAAAACGGAGAAAGCATTCAGGTGTCCTTTGATTATTATTATTTTTCATGGTGGTTTTCGCCAACTTATATTATTTGTTTAGGGCCTTTAGCCCATGCATGCAACCCTTGTTAAACAGTGTTAAACATTCAAAAATATTTGCTTTATGATATGTAGATTAGAATGTAGCAAGTTTGATTTAACTGTTTTTTTTTTTCTATTTCAGGTCATCTGGTGGCTGGGGAGGCTCACGCAGGTGCGTTGTTGAATATATAAACTATATTCTAATATAACCCACTATTGTTTAATAAAAATTTTCGTTATTTACTCCTTGAAAATGTTATTTTGAAGAGCTCTTTTAATTTCTATCATTTTAAGCTGTATACAAATTGTTTCGATCCAGCAAGCTTCGATCCAAATATAGACGTTTCTATTCATCTGGTATCAGTATATACACTTATTTCAAATAAACGTTTTCCCGGTTTAAGCCACAAGCGTAGCCAAGACCGAAATGAATGCTGGTTTTGCAGTAAATTTGTTCTCCTCTTCCCTACAATGATATAAATATTGGCCATATTGTACGGTGGCCCATAAATGTCATAAACTTTATTATTCACGGCAAATCTTTAATTATTCACGGCAAATCTTTTATTATTCACAGCAAATCTTTTATTATTCACGGCAAATCTTCTCCCAAATTCCTCTTCTCCCTCCCATTCCCTTATTTCATAAGTGTCTGTTATTATATTCTTCTCATTTTTCATTCTATTTTATCCATATTTTTCTTTTTCGTTTTTATTTATATAATTTTTTTATTACTGCTTCATTTTATTATTTTTTTTACAATGTTTTCTTCTCTTTACATTTATATCACACCTATTACCGTTTATTCCATTATCCGTTTTTCTACTTATCATTTTTTTTTCTTCGCCTGGCAAATTTTTTCTCTCCCTTTCTATTTACATTACTCGTTTTATTATATATTTATTTCCACATTTACATTTTCCATTTTTTTCATCCTTGTTCTTAATGTTTCAGTTATTCTCTCACATCTCCCTACGCCCAGGTCAATGCTTATCAGTTCATCGCTTTTACAAATAATTGACATCATATATAGCATTTCTTAGTTCTTGCGAATCGAACTCCAATGTTTCATTGAAGTTTGTACTGCTTCAGCTTTGTTTTAGTGTGCTAATTAGACCCATATTTATCTTGTGTTGCATGCGTTCTGAACATATGGAAAATTTCTTCATATTCGTATCCTCTATAAAACAAAGATTCGAGCCGTGATCTACTTCATCTGCCATCTTGAATTTTACACAGGAATGCTGCAACTTCAGTTTTGTTTTAGTAAGTTTTGCCGTGAGAAACAAAAGTTTTGCCGTGACATTTATGGGCCACCGTAATATTGTTTATGAATTATAAAAAAAATTATTTCTTTTCGGGAGAATAAACTGGTTGGTTTTGAGAGACGGTTTGCGACACTTTTTCCAGTAAATGACCGTTGAATTCACCACAGAAGTCTAACCAGACCCTAAAACCCTTTAAGAAGGTAATTGCAAATTGGATGTCAAATTGAATGCCAGTTTTCTCTTTGTATTTCAGGCGATCGGTAAGCTCACGCAGGTACGTCCGTCTTATATATATCACTTTATTATACAACTTTGACACATAAATTCACAATATAAGATCCCCTCCCAGGGGTTTTAGGGATCAAGGGCAATTATTTTTAGGGAACAAGGGATACTGCCAAATTACTTTCAGGGAACAAGGGAGCAAAATACGATAAAACAATAGTTTTTGGGGATCATGGGAACATAAGGTAAAACATTTTAGGGAGACAGTTATTTTACTTATGAGGAACAAAGGAGAAAATGCCAAAAGATCAAAGGATCATGGGAGCATGCACCCCCCCCCCCCCCTGGGAGGGGCTCATATAAGGTATAGTTTGCTGGCAAAGATGGTAATGTCCCGAGCTAATAGTTTGTGACGTGACACATACCTTATATAGTATGAATAGGTCTAATACAAACACTTAGGCATGGAACTGGAATGTTAGTGAATTTAATCACTAAAACATGTCCCTAAAATGTACATGACAGTTCAACGGACATTTATAGATTATTGCTCACAGGTAAAGGCAGAACTATAAGAACTCAAAATAGACAGAGCAATGGGAAAGAAAATAGGGAGAAAGGATAAATGTCTAAAATAATTAGTGAAAAAAATAGGGAGAGGAGACACTCTTCCCTACATTTATATAAATGATCAGTCATATTGTTTATTTTTTTTATTTGTTTATCGGGAGAATAGGCTAGTAGGTTTTGAGAAACCTTTTTGGCTGACACGGTTTCCAGTAAATGACCAATGAACTCGCAAAAAGTCCAACCAGACCCAAAAACCCCTTTCGCAGGTTATATACTATTGGACGCAATATGGCGTCGGCCGATTACAAATTGGATGTCAAATTGAATGCCAGTTTTCTCTTTGTATTTCAGGCGATCTGGTGGCTGGGCAGCACGCAGGTACGTCAATCATAGATAACTTAAGTTTATTATACAATTGTGGCACAAATATTCACCGCCATGCATATAAGGTATAGTTTGCTGGTAAAGATGTCCCAAGCTAATAAAATTCACTAAATTTTCATCGTGCTCGGTCGAAAATAACTTTACTAAGGTAAACAGGCAATTCCCTGAGAATTGTTTTGTTAGGAATAAAGTATTTGCTTTATAATTTATGCTGACAAATTGAAGCACAAATTATGTCTTTCCGAAATTTTTTTGATGACATTATTTTCTGAAACACTATACAAAATTGAGATAATTCAAAACAGTAATTCTTTTTACTTACATTTACAAGCAAATTGTGCTATTCAAAAGGTCTTGTCATATGGTTCATTTTCTTCTTTGCATTTTCTTTATTATGCAGTCATGACATTTCAATGAATGTTCATTAACAAAAAATAGTATTTGCTCAATCCTTTGGTTGAATTGTCTTGAAACAGAGAGAAAAAGTTTCCTAAATTTTTCTGACATCTCAAAAACTTTCTTGACAATAATCATTCCTTTGGTTTCACTATAAAACAAGAAGCCAAATCTGCCCAGGAAAAGTATCTAGCATTTAAGAGATATACCATTTGAATCTTTTCCCACTGTTTTTGGTAAAATATTGATAGTTTTCTAAAGGCAGGCTCTCCAAAATGATACTTTGAATAACTCCTCACAAGTAAATGATAAATGATGCTTATTAATTTTAAATACTTTTTCACTCCAAAGTACCCCCAAAACGTTTTCGTTTCAAAATGACATATATTTTAATTCATATATTTTAAATTATAGGATAATTAATAATGCTTCTATTTCGTAGGCGATCCGGATGGCGTAGGCCAAGACCAAGTCCAAGTCAAGCGAGGTTTGTAAATAGAAATTTATTTTTATTTTTCTTATTTATTTTTTCCTTTCTGCTATATATAAACATATATACTGGCATGCTTGGTAAATACTTCAGAATTAGGAACTAGCCAATCAGCGCGAAGTGAAGTGAGCATGTACAACTTGTTAGCGTAACCCAGAGGAGAAACTATTAGTGCGAGTGAGTTAGTAATCGCCTTCAATTCAAGCTAGATCAACCTTCCATCTTGGAAAATACTATCAAATACTATTCCCCTGACCTTTCTTTTTAAGGGATTAAAAAGAAATTACGGGACAATTTCGATCGCTATCAAGCTAGGGTCTCTTTGATTACTGCGGTTTAAATTAAAAGGGGGGGAGGGGGGGGGGGGGGAGGGGGGTGTTTGTGTGTGTACGGAGCTTTTTTTAAATAATTAGTAGGAGCCTTTTCAGTTTTGGGATAAGAGAGTGATGTGGTCTGAGCCTGCGATGGCAAAATAAACAGCCAAAAAGGTACATAAAAAAGTCGGCAAAAAAAAAAGGTTTGCAGATAAAAGTAGTCGCAGCAATAAAGTCGGCAAAAAATGTAGACGCGGAAATAAAGCCAGAAAGTGAAACGAGTGACACTAAAAAAACGCGTATGTGTGCGTACCTGTGTATTTGACATCATAAATAACAATACCTTGTAATTAGTAAAGCATATTTATATATTTTACAGGAAGGAGGATGAGGTTTTTTGAGACATGAATAATATATATATGAAAACGTCAGTCGCACTAACATGTCCTATTGTACTGTATTACATTCATACAAAAACCGTTAAGTTGGTTGAATCCTATTGTGTATTGTACATTGTAATTATTGTATACTATACACGTATTTAAAGAGGTAGTGGTTTGAACCCAGGCGTGAGTTGTGAACGTCCGGGTGTGTGTAGTCTTGATGGATCGAGAGATCGAAAAGAGGTGAAGAAGGAGATAATTCAAGTTATTTGCGTTAAAAGCTCAATCATATTTTCAGAGGAATATTTACAAATGTCTAATAGTATATTTTCCACCAGAGCCAGAGCCAGAGCCAGAGCCAGAGCCAGAGCCAGAGCCAGAGCCAGAGCCAGAGCCAGAGCCAGAGCCAGAGCCAGAGCCAGAGCCAGAGCCAGAGCCAGAGCCAGAGCCAGAGCCAGAGCCAGAGCCAGAGCCAGAGCCAGAGCCAGAGCCAGAGCCAGAGCCAGAGCCAGAGCAAAAGCCATAGCAAGAGCCAGAGCAAGAACCAGAGCAAGAGCCAGAGCAAGAGCAAGAGCAATAGCCAGAGCCAGAGCAAGAACCAGAGCAAGAGCAAGAGCAAGAGCAAGAGCAAGAGCCAGAGCCAGAGCAAGAGCAAAAGCCAGAGCAAAAGCCAGAGCCAGAGCCATAGCAAGAGCCAGAGCCAGAGCTAGAGCCATAGCAAGAGCCAGAGCCAGAGCCAGAGCAAAAGCCAGAGCCAGAGCAAGAGCCAGAGCAAAAGCCAGAGCCAGAGCAAGAGCAAGAGCAAGAGCAAAAGCCAGAGCAAAAGCCAGAGCCAGAGCCATAGCAAGAGCCAGAGCTAGAGCCATAGCAAGAGCCAGAGCTAGAGCAAAAGCCAGAGCCAGAGCAAGAGCAAAAGCCAGAGCCAGAGCCAGAGCAAGAGCCAGAGCCAGAGCCATAGCAAGAGCCAGAGCCAGAGCAAGAGCCATAGCAAGAGCCAGAGCCAGAGCAAAAGCCAGAGCAAAAGCCAGAGCAAGAGCCATAGCAAGAGCCAGAGCCAGAGCAAAAGCCAGAGCAAAAGCCAGAGCAAGAGCCATAGCAAGAGCTAGAGCCAGAGCCAGAGCAAAAGCCAGAGCAAGAGCAAGAGCCATAGCAAGAGCCAGAGCCAG
This sequence comes from Metridium senile, assembly GCA_949775045.1. Taxonomy (NCBI): domain Eukaryota; kingdom Metazoa; phylum Cnidaria; class Anthozoa; order Actiniaria; family Metridiidae; genus Metridium; species Metridium senile. Next base: position 15,156,761 of record OX459095.1, read on the forward strand.
AGCTAGAGCCATAGCAAGAGCCATAGCAAGAGCCAGAGCAAAAGCCAGAGCAAAAGCCAGAGCAAAAGCCAGAGCAAACACGGCGGGCCCGAACGCTTCAAAAAACAGCACTTACGCCATGCATTTTGGCCAGCGGTAGCTCGCATGAGAATGAAATAAATTTCAAGATGGCGGCGTTTCCAGCTATGCAGGCTACGTTTACAGTCGAAGAAGTCATCGAGAAAGTATTGAATTCTGACGAAGAGGAGGACGAAGAAGAAGAATATGAAGAGAAAGAAGAAAATAGAGCTGATGATGGTGCGATTGAGTCTTGGCTTGATAGTTTTCCGGCGCCAGAAGGTTTTAATAGAGAGCTTTTTAGGGACATCGGGAAAGAGGTTTGGAAACCCATCATCCAGCAGTGCTCAGTTAGCTGCAATCACGGTGAATTGCAGTCCACTGAGCGGTCAAAAGGTAGGCCTTTCTCTAGAATATATGTTTTAGTACAGAAATTTGATATCCTCACCAATGAAAACATGGTACTTGACAAATAATATACATGAATTGAACTTTATTTTTTCGTGTACACCATTTCTGAAAGCAGGAATATTTAATCATCACGACATTAGTTCTCTGAAAGCAGGAATATTTAATCATCACGACATTCGTTCTATAAAATTTGAAATAAAAAAAAGCTAAGAACTGATAAGAACTTATGTTTACTGATGTATCTTTTATTACAAATCAAACACAATCTTTTATTATATTAGCTTTATAGTTATCATAATCATATCATTACATATCATTAATTATGTACATTACATGACATTATATATGTATATTTCAAAATTCATACTTGATCGCGTTTTATTTATGTTATTTCTATTTAATGTTATCTTTTTTTTTGTCTCATTTTTTCTATTCTATAATATTATGTTAACTAAAAACTGACCATAATATATATAAAATTACTTATGTAAGCTATCTATCAAGATTGGTTAGCCAGCAATGGTTATTATAGGTAGCCTGCAACTTATCGTCTGTTTAATAACAAAAATTGTAAATTATGTATATATATAAGGTACTGAATAAACTTTTGTCATTTGTCATTAATACATTACTTTTTGTATAGCTGCTCAAGTCCTCTCCACTGCAACCCTCAATGCTGGTTCAATCCTCAGCAGCGAAGCTTTACTGTGGTTGAAAAGGTTACGTGTTCGTCTTGGGGGAAGGGTTGCTTTTAAAAGACCATACCATGCCAAAATGTCTAGAAGTATTCCCTATGATGTGTTCAAAGTTGCAAGACGTCTGGTGTCAGAAAACAGAGATGGTAGTTTCGATGAGCCTAGATGCTTCATCAAGAAGAACAACAAAGCTGAGGTTATCTGTTTTACCTCTATGTACTCTTTCCAAAAGTTTATATCTGTACTAACTGCATTGAGTATTATAGAGGTAAAACAGTACCTAAGCCGACAACTGCGAGCCAAAGGGAGAGAAGACCACATTGTGAAGCTTCTGGTAGAGGACGAGAAACAACTGGCTCTCACCTATTGGATTAATCGTGGCCAGCTTGATATTACTTTTGAATATGGAGAATGGAATACAATAAGCTATCCTTTCCATAACTGCAAATTTGATCCCGCCTCCTTTTGTACTACCTGACCTAATATTTATCACTAACAGGTTCCCATTTAAATCTGTACTTTCCCATTTAAATCTGTACTTAATATGCAAATTGTGTTGATATGTGCTAAGCACACAGATCAACCAATCAGAGAAGTTCACTTCAGAAATAATATACTCTGATTGGTTGATCTGTGACAGTGTTTAGCACACATCAACACAATTTGCATGAGTACAGATTTAAATGGGAAAGTATAGATTTAAATGGGAAACCTGTTCACTTTTGTTTACTAAAGACGTGTTGCTCCTACATCCAATGTTACAATCAGAAAAGGAAATCAAAAATTATTGTGGTAAGCCAGAGAACAATACATCAAACAAACTCAACTCGCATATGATTCAAGCTTAATTGGCTCTAACCTGAATGACAACAATGAAATGCCAGCTGTAAACCATTATGCCGCTCATGGTCTGTCTCTGTTTTCTGACACCAGCACATGGTTGATAGCAACATATCAAACAAACTCAACTCACATATGATCCAAGCTTGGCTCCAACCCGAATGACAACAAGATGCTAACCAGTAAACCACTACCGAGCCCTTTCCCTTTAAAGCTCTCAACTAAAACCTTCCTGGTAGGTAAAATGCTTTATAAAAATGGCTCTTTTAGGAGCCACCCACTTTTATAAAAGTGAATGCTGTAAGTGAGTACTGCAATGCACATCAAACACATTCATACACAATCAAATAACTGCATTAAATGGTCATATTTCTTTAATAAATAGTTAGTATATCCAAAATTGATATAAATAATAAATAGAAGTATGTACAAGGTTAAAAAGTTAATTAATATTATTATATACATTTATAAATATATATTTCATGTAATAGACAAATTTTCAATATATTTTACAATCATAAATCATTGTTTTTAAAAAGGATAAAATGCATATTTACATGGCTTTGATTGTTTTTTTTTTACATTATACATATGTACAAATATTTGTTGTCTCTTAAAATTAAATTTGTTCTTATACATCTCCAATGTTTTCTATTGTCTTTTAATAATTTCATTGATACTTTTTTAAATAATAAATAACTGTTTATGTAGAGTACAAAGACTAAAAGCATGTGCTTTGCACTATCTAGTACAAAATAGCATTAATTAAACATATTGTAGCATTGCTTTTAGTGTTAGTACTCTGTGATTTCCCTTGTTTCCAGTCCAATAAACTCAATATACAGCTGTGATAAGAAGGTAAATTTAAATTTACACCGTAAGTTTATCGTGTAAAATTCATTACAGTGCAAAATTTACCTTTTTATCAGAGCTGTTTCTTTAGAAACACTGACACAGTTCACACTAGCTTACACTAGTTCTCTGAACTAAATATAATTGAAACAAGTTTCCTCATGTAGTTTCAAGCTAAACTTGTAGCTTACATTGTAGAAGATATTAAAAACTTTACTTTTAATGTCACAATAATTTTGTATTTATACATGTACATGTCATGTAAACATTGCTTCCTATTTATCTTGGGAATTATGCAATATACACTTAATGACTGGTCCCGAGGGAAATTCGAGGGAAACAAAACTTACTGGTTTCCCGAGGGATCAGTCATTAAGCATTTTGTTATATAGCTAATCATTTTAGACAAGTCAATGAAGACAATTTGAATTTTTATTCAATGCGCTGGCCACTTGTATCCCGGTCGGGATACAGTTTGATTTAACTAGTATCACGTGAGCATCTAACAACCAATGAGAATGCTCGTTATATAGTCAAAATGATTAGCTATATAACAAATTATAATATACTTTTAGCATGAACTCCCCAGTCCTGTACATATGATGTAGGAAATACTAAGAGACAACAATTAATGGAGGTATGCACATATACATGTATAAATATATATATTTTTTCTTTTGGTCTTTCTTTCTTTTTTTTTTTTTTGAAAGAGCTCCAATGGGAATATGACCAAGTAAATCACAATAATAAATGGATTTGGATTGGCAGGTCAAGCAAGTTTTTTTATAATTTAGCACATTTTCGAGTATACTTTATCTATTAATGTGTAGTGTAGCTGTGTTGATAGAATAATGCAGCCAATGAGCCCATGAAACAGTACTATTAAATTAGTACTTAATAACATAAATTAAACAATAGAAAACGTGCATTCGATAAACTTGTGATACAATAGATTTGATACTATACTTTTGTAACTAAAGTTGCTTGTGGTTTTGTTGAATTCAGGATTTTGACTAGTAGTAATTTAATAGAGCATCACACCTCTATTTCTTTGATATAGAGATATCTAATTAATTACTATATGTTTATGACTACTATTTGATACTTGTAGACTCTAGAAACATGTTTTCTATTGTTTTGGCCATTTTTTTGTTTTCTTCAGGTTAGAATAAAACCACACTAATGTTTTTCCTTATTTGTTTTACTTAATTATGATTGTTTATAAGGGTAATAATCAGAAGACAAGATAACTTGCACAACAATTTCCCAAATTGTCCTTTTTTAAGAGCAAAATTGACTTTTCAGAATTTCAGATGTACAATTTTGGAAATAGGATTTCTGTACAATTGAGTGCAAACACTTAAAACATGAAATAGTACTAACTAAGTAGTACAAAATAGCACTAATTGAACAATAAAAAAACAAAGGAATTTGCATTATTTAGTACTATTTAGATTTAGTACTAATTTTTTTAGTGTTTGCACTCTGAAGCCACCTAGTCAAGAGTCATATACATAGGCTATGCCATTCAAAAAGGTCTTGGATGCACATATAGTATTTTCATTCATGTAGCTATGTATGCTCAAAATCTACAAATTGTAGGTACAGAGGACTGAGACAATATTGAACATTATTTACAAAATTCTGTACTTCTTAACTCTGGAAATTCAAAATCTAATAAAAATCCACAATAAATTTGCTAAATAAAAAACTGATACCTTTCTTAGTATTGGGGCACTAGTCCATCACATTATGAAACACTTACAAATGAAATCAATGTATCAATGTGTACAAGATCCATTTGTAATCTAATGGAAAATACTGATTAGACTTATAGCACATGCATGTTGTTATAGAAGTTGTTTTAGTAGTAAAAGTAATTTATGTGCTGTGTTTGGCTAGCTCATTGTCCAGTTTTTCACTATATGCGCAGTCCACAGTATACAAGGAAAACACTGCCTTCACTCTCGGCAGCCTTAGAGTTCATTCAAGACCTTGCATGGGCAGTGTTTCCCTAGTATATGGACCTTCTAACTGGTAAATAACATATTATTTCAATAATGCTAAACCTAAAACATCCATTAATTCAAGGGAGTTTTCTTTTTAATTTTGTAAAATAACCAGAAATACTTTATTACATTTACCTTAATAATAAGGTTGTTGCTTGACTTTTGACACAAATAAGTAATTACAAACACTATGTGATTTGTTGGATTTTACAATACAAATATATACATATTTATATATATATTCAAAACAATGTTTTACAAATTTAAAAAATTAAATTGATAAATGTTACCTTCATTGTTTCCATGGAGTCCATAGCAAATGCAAAAATTGAAAGAAAAGTACATACATGCAATTAAGGCAACAAATAGATAAATAGAATATAATTTCCTAAGAATTTCATTATATTACATTATTTACAATTAATAAATTGAATTAAATTGAGAAGGGAATGTATTTCAAATGCAATTATATATAAGACAACAAATAGATAAATAGAATATAATTTCCTAAGAATTTCATTATATTACATTATTTACAATTAATAAATTGAATTACTTTGAGAAGGGAATGTATTTCAAATGCAATTATATATAAGGCAACAAATAGATAAATAGAATATAATTTCCTAAGAATTTCATTATATTACATTATTTACAATTAATAAATTGAATTAAATTGAGAAGGGAATGTATTTCAAATGCAATTATATATAAGGCAACAAATAGATAAATAGAATATAATTTCCTAGGAATTTCATTATATTACATTATTTACAATAAATTAAATTGAGAAGGGAATTGACTAAGAATGAGATAAATTATTAAAGAACTACCTAGAAATTATTGATTTAACTTGTGCTCTAAAGGGGTGTGAACAATACTTACACAATAGACTTGAAGGGGCCTTGTCAAGACCACATCCACAAAATAAATCATTGTCAATGGCACGCTTTGGAATGTATGCCAATCCACTAGAGGACACAGGCTTAGTAATGTTATACCCCTGTTTTCTCAACCAGATTAAAGAAACATATTCATGCATAAAAATTTGTTCCCATCTTGAATTAAAAATTGTATTTACACTATACTTACCTATGGAAACATGCTTTGATTCCCTTCCCTCCATAGAATTAAGACCCAACCCCATCCCATACTTACCTTTCATTTCCCTAGTGTGAACCGGCACAACATGGCCTAATGTCCACATTGTTTGATTAAAATTAAAATGACTAATATTCAACTTAAAAACAACACTACAAAAATGCTCAAGTTCACTTACCTGCTCATCTGAAATGTCAAGACGGTTAAAAAGGGAAACACAATTACGTAGATTTAAGGCAAGAAATGCAAGAACGTGAAAATGAAATTTAGATTTAGTATTGTCCTGTACCCCTGGTTCAATTGCATCAATTAAAAACATAAAATTGTGAAGAAAAAGTCTGGAGTCTTTTCCAGTAAACCTGTATTCAAATTTTTTTGCAACATCTACACCTGTTTCATCATAATGTTTCATTACCTTTTTTGCCAGCCTAGATAAAGAACACTTGGACTTGAGGACATTGACATAACAAACCAAAGGACAATTAGATGACAACTGTGAAAAAGAAATATGATCAGATGGAATGTTGGAGACTTTAACAACTTCTTCTAAAAAATATTTATGTACAAGAGCACAAGCATTATTTTTTAAATGCAATGGCTCTACATGAGCTACATCAATAACATTTTCAACAAGAGGTTTGAACTCTTGACGGCTTTTCAACCCAGAAATTAATTCAGTAATTTTTTTTCGTTTTGTTTTTTGTGTTAGTTTTTTTCTTAGGAGGCCCTTTTTCTCTTCTTCGACCTTTTTGACCACTTTAAGTCTGTGAGTGTAGTCCCAGGGTTTCCAAAGATGTTTCTCCTCTCTTCCAAATGTACCATTAAGGCTTGTCCCATTGGTAGTTGATACATCTGCAAAAGAGGAGAAATATTTTGCACTATTAGTAAGTTCACCAGCAAGAAAGGCAAGCATTTTCATATCATTTGGCAATTCAGATATCTTGAATTTTACAGTAACGTTTCTAGTGCCATTGAAAATTGTGTATGTTTCTTTCTGCAAAGTCTTGATTTCTGAAAGAAGAAAACTAATATATCTTAATACAGGGAGAGCATTTTCAGAACAATTTGCACCAAAAATTAAAAAGTTTTCATTGCTGCTAAGGACTCCACGGCCAATGTTAAGGAAACTGGCAAGCCATGCACAGGCTGTGTCATCCTTGCCAAATGGTGCACCATCACCCCCTAAAGCAACATTAAAAGTATTAGTATCATCAAACCATGTAAGATCATAGCCACTAGTTTTATTGAAATAAAACTTAGCCAAATAAATCAAAGTTTCACATAAACTTCTGTAACAACCACTCACCTTATCGTCCATCCCATGACACAATTCTTCAACACTATAGAGAGTACCGATTGGAATAGACTTAATGAATGGCATAAGCTTATTGTATGACACCAGTCTAGGGACCGGACAATCGGCAATTGTTATACGTGTCGTCTGTGTCTTCTGATTATTAACCTTATAACCACTATCCCTGTACAGTTTCCTATATTTCCTTTTACCCGTAACCCCCCCACTATAATACACAGCTACACTACGGCACATATTTTCATTGGAGCTCTCATATTTATTCAGTTCTGACTTGTATTTCTTTACTGCAACTTTGCTACACTTTGGGCTCTTCATCATCATCTCTGTTATAATTTCTTTGCTGCATCTATTCAAAACTGTGTCAATTAATCCAACACTTGCTGCCCTCTTGGTACCCCCATGTATTTCTTTTGCTGCCTCAAATGTCTCTCTTCTTCTTTTTCTCCCACATGTATCCTTTAATGTCACCTTTCCATCCTTGAATTCAGTTTTTCTCCTTTTCCTCCTTTTCTTAACTTTCCTACTACTTCCTGTCTCCCCTAGCTCCTTCTGAATATCATGCAATTCCTCTACTTCCTTGACTGTCTGCCCTACCTACATGTTTAGTTTAGAAAAACCTTTAGTAAGCTACCTGATTTACTACCTAAGCCTATACTACTAAGGTTATTGTCATAATTAAAAACAAACATGGCATGTATAATGTACATAAGTTAATAGGTTTACAGTAGAGTACAAACACTAAAAGTGTGCAACATAAATACCACTAAATACTGCTAAATTATGCAAATGCTTTTGTTCTCTATTGTTTAATCAACACTATTTAGTGGTAAATAGTACAAAATATTGCACACTTTTCGTGTTTGTACTCTAATATATTAAATATTAATGTGGATGGTCCTGATTTTACACCTACTATTTGTCATTTGAGCCTGATCGAAACAAATATGATATCAAAAGCAGCTCATCAAGTTGCAAACTGTATGGTTGTCACTTGAAATTATATAAATTTATTATAATTAGTCATGCAGTTACCAGAAATAGAGATTTGGCTAAATTGATATGAGAACAATTTTGTAAAAAGCTGAATACAGTGTACATAGTGAATAGATTCTTTCTATATACTCAGGTGTTTGAACAATTAATTATTTATGCTTTATATTTTTAAACTGTCAAGAAGCGCCCGCCTCGTTCCAACATGATAATGATAAGATTTAATGTGAAGGCTTAAAATATTTTTTACCTTTCACATAAAAAAGTATAATTAATATATGACATCCAGTTTAAACCCGGAGTATCCAATCGATGAAATCGATAATCGATAAAATGGATATCAATCTATATCAATCGATATCAATTTATCGATTGATATTGAAAATCGATAATCAATCGATGGCAAAAATCTTTGTGACCTTCATCGATTGAGCGATAACAATTTAGCCGGTATCGATTGACATTCGATGACAATTTAGATATCGATTGATAATCAATAATAATTCAGTATATCCATTATCAATCGATGACAAAAATCTTTGTGACCTATCAATTGATCATCGATTGACCAATATCAATCGATATCAATTACCTAATTATATTGATTGATATCGATTGATCGATTGATTTTCCGATGATCGACTATCATCGATTGGATACTCTCCACACATATATGTATACACTCTAAGATTAACTAAATATAAAATTGTGACGAAATTGTAAAAATACTTGTATATATTATGTGAAATAAATTGATTGATTGATTGATACTCCGGGAGTTTAAAGCTTATTCAAAATAATAAAAATGTCATTGCAGTATTAAAGCTTTAATAGGCTTTGAAAATCGATGGCCGAAACAACATTGAGTCAAATCCCCGTAAATCATGTATCATACTATCATAAAAAGCTCGAAAAAGTATATTTAAGATTATCTTACCCTCTCGTCCAATCTTTCTGATTGAACTTTCTTTGCTTTCAGTATTTTCGTCTTCTCCTTGATTTCGTTGTCTACTTGTCTGATTTCCATCTCTATCTGTGCAAGAGTCCGATTCTTCATCATCTGTCTTTCCCTCTGTTCTCTTTGATGTTGTCTGTGTAATTCTATTCTATATCTTCCCATGTTTACGTTCACTCGATGATTTACAAAATTAGCGGTATCTTTGAAGGGTCGGCGCGAAAAATCAGAGATGAAAATTGAAAAACTAAATCGATAGAGTTGAAGATAGGACAATAAACGAGCCAAAAATCACATTTAAAACATAACAAAACTTAAAACAAAAATTTTTTACCAAGCATTATTTCACACGTCTTAACCATAAACTTCCAATTGTACCAAAACAGTCGAAAACAAAGACTTGTTTTGGTTGACTGAACCAAAGCAAACCTGGCAAGTTTGGTAGCAATGCAAAGCTCTGTTTACGCTCTACGTTTTCCCGCCATCCGATCGTTCATCGATTGATATACACGAAAATTACGAAGCCACGAATGAAGCACTCGGAGCTGTTCGTTATTTCGAACCCAGGCTCCAGGAATTTGCGCCCGTCCAATATGGCGGCTTGTCACACTCTAAAGTGCTGTTTTTCGAGGCGCGCGTGCCCGCCGTGAAAAGCCAGAGCAAGAGCCATAGCAAGAGCCAGAGCCAGAGCAAAAGCCAGAGCAAAAGCCAGAGCAAGAGCCATAGCAAGAGCCAGAGCCAGAGCAAAATCCAGAGCCAGAGCCAAAGCTAGAGCCAAAGCAAGAGCCAGAGCAAAAGCCAAAGCCAGAGCCAGAGCAAAAGCCAGAGCAAGAGCCAGAGCAAAAGCCAGAGCAAGAGCCAGAGCAAGAGCCAGAGCAAAAGCCAGAGCAAAAGCCAGAGCCAGAGCCATAGCAAGAGCCAGAGCAAAAGCCAGAGCAAAAGCCAGAGCAAAAGCCAGAGCAAAAGCCAGAGCAAAAGCCAGAGCAAAAGCCAGAGCAAGAGCCATAGCAAGAGCCAGAGCCAGAGCAAAAGCCAGAGCCAGAGCAAAAGCCAGAGCCAGAGCAAAAGCCAGAGCCAAAGCCAAAGCCAAAGCCAAAGCCAAAGCCAAAGCCAAAGCCAAAGCCAAAGCCAAAGCCAAAGCCAAAGCCAAAGCCAAAGCCAAAGCCAAAGCCAACCAAAGGTAAAGGCCAAATATTCTGGATTAGCTATGAACAGTTTGTTTATGAATCAAATTAGTTTGCTAATCTAGTTTGCTAATTTAAGTTTTTTTTATTCTTTTATTTGTCCATGCAGTCGTTTATTGATTCAATAATTATCACCCACTCATCTACATTGTATGTGTCACTTAATTAATTTGTCTGTCTGTCTGTCTGCCTGTTGATTTATTTCTCTTTATTTATTCACTCAATATTTTTTTTAAATTTCAATAATGGACCTTCTCGATTGTCAGACAATTTAACATGACAACAAAGAAAGCATTCTACAGCAAAATACAACTCGATGATACACAATCAGTCAAAGCTAGACGTAACAAGAATGATCTAAGTATAGTTACAATAAATCTGCTAACAGTTCAAGTGTCTGTAAGTGTTATAATATAACAAGAAACAAGTCTAATAGATGATAATACACAATCAGTCAAAGCTAGACGTAACAAGAATGATCTAAGTATAGTTACAATAAATCTGCTAACAGTTCGAGTGTCTGTAAGTGTTATAATATAACAAGAAACAAGTCTAATAGATGATAATCAAATCTATGATAAAACAAACATGGCCGACTGCCACACTATAAAAATGAACTGGTTGAAATAACTATAAAAATGTTCAAACAATAGATAAGCAATAGCTGTTATTCCAGTTATATGCAAATGATTTTGAACAATGGGTTGAAGTCGAGGCTTTCGGGCGAAAACAATAGGTTTGCCCGAAAGCCTCGATTTGAATCCATTGTTTGAAATCATTTGCATATAACTGTAATAACAGCTATTTTTTAATAATGATTGACCAGTGTTGTCTCAATGCTTTTGGTAGAAACAACCAAAATGAAAAATAACTAAAAAAATCAACTAAAAAAATTAACTGTAACCTGAAAAAGGAACAAAATGAAAATTTAAAGATCAATACAATACAAATTTACGGAACTGTAAATTTTATTAGTCATTATTAGGCTTTATAATACATTTGCAAGTTATTGCAGTACATTTGAAAATACACACACACACACATCTATATATAAATGGAGTTAACATTCGTGCATGATATAAATGCTGATTATTGTGAATATAATCAACCAAGATAACATAATATATCATAATTATCATTCTTAGAATATTCCGTAGTTTATAATTCAATATTTCTAATTATAGTGAATAAATAACCATAAAACAATTCTCTATATAGTAGCAAAAACCAAGAACGAACCAAACTTACATACTGTTAATTTTGAAATAGCAATAACTATAACATACTTGCCACATCTATCTAATTTGCAGTTATTTCTTAATGCATGAACCTAACAACTTGTAAGTTGCATTACCTATGTATACGTATAAAGATATGAAATCATGATGTTAGGACGTATCATACATGTATATATCATTATTCTAAAGTACAATATATAGGAATTGACATGAATAGGTCTAGAGATTTTGAATTCCAACAAAGTATTAGTAAATTCTTATCAAATCAACATAAAAGAATGCCTATTCAAAGTTGTGGCGACAAAATTGCTAGTGTAAACACAGGCAGCCCAACTATTTTATCTGAGGATTTTTTTGTACAATAAAGTTATTTTTAACCGCGCGCCGAGCGCCATATTGGAATAAATATCTTTTGTTAGGATCATTGAGCGCGCGGTTGGGGTTCCTGTGGTGTATTTGTTTGAATGCGCGCGGATGGGATTCCTGTGGCTTTTTGCAAGCAATTTTTCGGTCGCGCGGAATCGCACGTACGACAAAAAAATCGAAGAAAGTAGTATCTTGATACAAGGTCTGAAACTCGATGGCGTGGATGGATAGATGTGCGCCCCAGCTTGCTAGGGCACCGAAATCTCACGGAAATTCAACGACGAGCGCCGAAAGTTCGCCGTGAAGCAATCGACTGACTCACCGAAAAAAAATGTTGTTAAAACTTTTCTTTCAAAACAAAAAATGTTGTTTTTCTCATAGGGATTTACACTGAGTACACTTTTAAAACCAACAAGAACAAACAGATCAGTATGTGAAATTTATTTCCATGTTTATTTGAAATTATAACTTTAGTTTATTTGACAATGTGAAGAGATTTTCATTCAAAGTGTATTTATAGAATCCGTAAATGTTGTGTTTTAGCTAAAGTTTTTCGGCAATATAGCTTATAAAATACAATTGTAAACGCTTCACACTTTCAAAACATATTTTCTATTCTTAGTGTTGGAACCGCTATAACTAAGTAAGTGAGTAAGTGTTCACAAAATAAAGTTCAGCTTTTTTCAAGCGTGGAAAACTTCGCAAAGCGGCCAAGTTGGTTTGTACAAGACAATATCAGTCGTTTTGACATAAAAACTTCAACTCCAATCATTACCTGCACATACCAGAACTACTAGAAAAACTTTCTCCAGGTTTTCGTAATAGTGAAGAGCATCTGTGACTTCAAAAGCATGTACAAGTGCTCACTTGAATCAGCTGTTTTGAGTGTTAAGCTAAACTCATTTTAGCTAGCTTGCAGCAAATGCAGTGCAAATCACGATCTTTTCGACTCTCCCTTCGTCAACCCATGATTTCCGAAATAAAATACATTCTCCTGTATTGTAATTTTCAATTTAAAGTCATTTTAACTATCCATAAGTTAAATGCAAGAAAGTAATCGCCAACTTTTTCTGTGAATGTGGTATCTATTTCACAACACCGCCGCTCGATCGATATTTTCACGATTGCTCCATGCACGATTGTAAAAATCCGACTGAAACCGGAAGTCCCTGCCCTAGCAACCTGGGGCGCACCTCGGTTCCATGCTGCCCTTTTTATAAATTAATTTTAACCCCTTTGCTGAGGTCGGAGATGATCATACTTTTTACTGTAGTTGAACAACAATGTAAAGTTTATATATTCGAAGAAAAATTAAAATGTTCTCCCATGGCTGATTTACTACGCGCGAAACTAAATTTGTCACGTGACCGAGTTTCATACCTTGTCAAAATACCTCCCTCTTCAACACCGCGCGACTTTGACGAAAAATTGCTTGCAAAAAGCCACAGGAATCCCATCCGCACGCATTCAAACAAATACACCACAGGAACCCCAACCGCGCGCTCAATGATCCTAACAAAAGATATTTATTCTAATATCGCGCTCGGCGCGCGGTTAAAAATAACTTTATTGTCATTACAAAAAAAATTATCAAATAGAATAGTTGGGCTGCCTGTGGTGTAAACTGCCTTTTAAATGTTTTAGAAAGTCAGTTACATTTCTTACCTCAATAACAGCAATAATACAATCAGATCATTCTGTTTAACCACATCAAATAGCACAGTCAATGTCTTGCTATCAAAAATGAACTGTTTGAGGTTGTTTCGGCGACATTTCAAGGGAACAAAACAGTTATTTTTCCACTAGACTTTCAGTTATTATAATCGCCGCCTAAAATTCAAACGAGTTATTCCAAATATGGAATATTACTCGATACTAGACCCCACTCGATCACACCAAAGGAAACCCATTTCGTTAGATAATGTATCAAGAAATCGTTTTTTTGAATGATAATACATTTCCCGTTTTTTAATCTTTTTCAAAATATCAAGGAAAAACTACATTATTTGTCAAAATTAAGTCATTTACTAATTATATGAGATTTAAAGACATATATATTAATAATAATTTAATAAATAATTTAATTTAAAAAAATAATTAAAATAAATACTTGGACACATGTAAGCGGCTTATGTAAGAATACGAATCTCTATTTAATTATAACGGTTTTTTTGTTTAAATTACCTGCTTACTATATATTTTGTTGGTTCATAACCAAAAATTATTAAGTTGCCAATGATTGGTTGTATTTAACAAAAACTATTTGGTATATTATTTCTACCAATGGGAAATGGTTATAATTTCAACAAATTACTAATTAGTCACATTAACCAATACCATTTGGTGATAACCATTTTTTGTTTGTTTGTTTGATTGATTGATTGATTGATTGATTGATTGATTGATTGATTGTCTGATTGTCTGATTGTTTAATTGGTTGATTGATTGTTTGTTTGTTTAGTTGATTGAGTGATTGATTGATTGATTGATTGATTGATTGATTGATTGATTGATTGATTGATTGATTGATTGATTGATTGATTGATTGATTGATTGATTGATTGATTGATTGATTAGTTGATCTGTATACCTTGGCTTTAGCTATGGCTTTGGTTTGGGCGTTTTTTCATACATGTTCAAGAAAACATTTTTGTTCTCTATTGCTACATTTTATCAAAGTAAACCTTACTTGTTTTTTCAAAATTGTATAATACTAATACTAATACTGCTAATAGAAAGGACATCTACACGGACAAAATGACGAAAAAAAAGGCTAAGCAGGTTATGGGTGCCAAAGTCACTAAAGTCGCCGAAGTCAAAAGACCATTGAAGGGCTGGCCTGGTAAGATTGGTATACCTCACACTGCAGTGGTAGTCACGACGAAACACGGTAATTTACAAAATGACTATGTTTCTTAATTTCTTCAGTTCAATATGCTTTATATGCTTTTTTTTTAAAAAGGTTAACATTGAGACCTTTCCCCATTTTTGTGAAGATAAAATAAAAAATAGAAAAAAAAAAGAAAGAAAAGGAGAAAGAACCAATGCTAAAAGAAAAGAAAGAAAATGAGAAAATAAAAAAGAAAGAGAGAAAGCACAATGACAACGTGAGCAGATCGATGAAGATGATATTCTTGGTTCGATTTCTAATGTATACCCAACTACAAACTCGATTGAACTCAAAGAATGATGAAATGTTTGCAGCTTAACGCTTTTGGAACCTAGCCTGCATAGCCTCGGTCCAATGTTTAGACAAAACTAATGGAACAGGCAACAACTTATTAAAAACAAATATAGATCTAGAAGATCAATAAATTATAAAAAAACTCTGAAAAGGGTGCTCTTGCAAACACTGATAAAATCATAAAACTGAGTGGCATATACAGCTATTTCAAAAAACGTGGAATACTGAATAGTGCATTCCAAGACCAAGGGGGCATTGTGGGTATCATTGATTCGTAATGAATAATACATCTACAGCGATATTTACTCCCCCTAACTAGCTCGTATATTGTTTAGAATGGAATGAACTAAGAATAAAATAACTAATTATCATTTATTTTACTTTAAACAATATTACATGACCCAGCAATGCACTATTCAGTATGCAGTATTCAGTATTATACGTGTTTTAAAATAGCTGTATACGAAGCGTTAGAGAAAAGTAAGCATTAATTTATCTACATTTTAGTCGGGCAAGAAGGCCCGACTCTAGATTTACCTTTTAGTCAATCTATGTATGTATCTGTCATGTCTCGTATAGTCCCCCATGATGCTTTGGGAACGAACACAGGAAGCCCAAATTAGAATTGTTTAGCCTCCTGTGTTGATTTTATGACTAGCCCGACTTCACGCTCATAGAGCGTCTAGTTATGCTTATGTTACACCCTTCACAATACTTCTACTATTGCTTATGCTGTGCTTTTGTTACCGTGTGCAGTCAGCCCTAATTATCATATTTACCACAGGAAAATACCTTATCGAAAAGCAAAAGACGGGTATTTTTAAAGGAAAAGTTCGAGTCGTCCCTTGGAACAAAGTCAAAAACAAAGCGAAGTGGAAGGTGATAAAATCTAAAACACAGAAGAAGCCTACCACTGTTGAAGGCATAGCCAAAGCATCTAACAAAGGTTATTTTGTTGTCGGTAACAACTGCTGGACCTCGTCCGACAAAATGTACCAAAAGGGAAAAAGGAATATGTGCAAAGGCTGAAGTACTCGAGCTGTGATCAGTTGAAGCGAAGACCATACTATAAGTGATTAGAATAGAGAATAAAAGCATTGAAAAACTATCATTGTCTAATAGTGTATCAGTATCGTATTATTATCATACACCTATTTCAATGAAGGTGATTGGCTACTTTTGAACCTTCGATTTGTACCCACGATGTGCATGCGCACAAAAACCGCTGAATAAGAATGCATATCTTTTTAGGATCCATACGCGTTTTGAGCTTCAACAGAGCAAAACCCTCGAAATTGAATTGCACGGGACTCTATACTTTTTATACGCTGAAAGTAGTCCCGGATACTTGGCTTTTTTCAATGAATTTGTTCATAAATCCTGTCATTTATAGATCATTGTTAGGCAAGTCAAAAAACGTGAAAAATATTAGGTAAATTGGAACACTGTGAATGGAAACGCAGAATTGAAGTAAATGATGCATGAATTGAAAATAATGCGTTGGGTGTATAGTGAAATACAGTTACATGAGAAAAATATCACACACCTTGGCGGGAATTGAATTTCACGGTTTCAGCTTTCTAGTCCGATGTGTTAACCACTACACCACAATGACCAACCACGCTGGATACCGCCAAGGGCATATGATATTTTTCTCATGCATCTGTAAACTCACAATAGTCACATTGCTATCAAAGACAGACGTGTATGTTTAATATGGTACCCTTTCTGGCATCTCACATTGGCTATTGACTGGGCACCAATGATTGTCATATTGTTGGAATTAATTCCTGGATATATTAAACTGGACGATTTGCAGTCGTAGAGTGTTGTATATGTTCCTGTCCCATACGCACAAAAACATAACACAGAAAGGAGAAAAAGGAGGGGGGAAAAGGCAACAAACGAAAGTAAGAAATAAAAGAGATTGATTGCATTAAATACATGTAAAAAAATCACATTGTGTTCCAACACGATCACCAACGTACCATAACTATATAGAAACTGAAAATAAACCGCACTACATGTACAGCCTACTGTCTTGGTCATCTCCTACTATCTAAATAGGCTTGTAACAGTGGTATATTTTGAACCTATTGATCCCGGATCATTTCGGAATTTTTGATCCCTGATCCCATTTTTTCCAAACTTTCCCACTGATCCTCGATCCAGCCCTTCGATCCCTGATCCCTGAGCCCTGGCCTCTGATCCCTGATCCGGTCCTAATTTTTGGGCTTGATCCCAGATCCCATATGCCATGTTACGAGCCTGATCTAAAAGTGTAGGATTGCATTACTTACATATTCGCTTATGTTGCTGTTACAGCGATTTAACCGATACAGCAGACACTAACATATGAAGAACCAAACTCGAGCTGATCAAGCACACCAAATGAGTAATGTTGCTATTACTTTAGCTTTATAAAGTAGCTTTCGTTTCTAGTATAGATAATTGTCTAAAATCCAGACGATCATCCAATCGATTTTGATGCAATTATTGTAACGATCTTGATTACGAAATCGAGAGTATGGTCATTAACCTAGGTCGACTCATTGTTAATAACCGGAAATAAACACCACAGGAAGACTAATGAAGTATCCTCGCCTCTTTCGCAGCTCTGCAGGCCGCGTTAGTTTCGAACTTCCTTCCTTCATCATATCTTGAATTGATTATTGTAATTCCCCTGTATATTGTCAACCTAAATGTGTCCTACAAGATCTGTAACGTGTATTAAACTGGTCTGTTAAATTATCAACTTCATTCAAAATCTTTATAATAGGGAAGAGAACAAAAGTATTCATCGTCATGTGAACTTTTATGTGAACGTACTTTGTATTTCCCACGATAAAATATGAAGAGTTTCCCCTGGTATAATATCCAGCTGTTGTCGCACCGGGTAGTGGTCCGTTGTTCACGATGTTAATTATTTTACTCACACCCTCCCGGTCAGGGTTAATTTTGAAATCGTTCCCATACTGCGGGCTCAACTGCTTTTCTAAATGGCGAACTTCGTGTTTTTATCGAAGGTCTGGAGGGTTCACAGCTCAGTTCCGTGTGCTGGATCGACGAATTTGGTATGGATTGATAGACAAACAGCCCTTCCATAGCTATGGGGAGTGATTTTTGGAAAGGAATGGTTTTTCGTGGAAAAAAAGCTTCTGAAGTAGACTGGATTGGAAGTGAGTTGGTGCTCGTAGCGTCCAACCTTGTCAATATATTTATAGCAAGGGGATGTACAACTGGTTAAATCTTCATAAAATACGTCACAGACATTATCAAAGACCACAAAAACATCCATGTAAGAAAGGTAAATTTTTGTATTGACATATTTCATACATTCCTTGATACTGATTCTACTTACGCGTACGCTTAGGCTACCTGTGGTTTAACTATGTAGATTTGATCCATTTCTTATTCTATGTAGTGTTACTGTCAAACCAGTTGATGCGTTCCTATCAGTGTTAGAAGATCTGATTTATTTATTGGTATAATATTTAACTTTACAGTTTTATTTATATAAATGAATATATTTAAAGTGATATAAGTAACATATTAAGAAGTGTAAGTGAAACTTGTAAATTTCAAAATGCATACTTCAACCGTCAACCGATAATGGTCCCGAAATCACGATCTTTGGTCAATAATTGATAATGCAAAAGCAATATAATGCTTTGAAAAGTATTTATAACAATAGTTGTGTAACTAAGTTAGTAAGTTTCTGTTGTTTGAAAAATAAATTGAAAGTAATGTATTGATTTCAGGCCGTTTTGAAATGTACAAGATTCGATTCATTTATGCAAATTTCATAAGGAATGAAAAATTACATTTCGATAAACAAATTGAATATTTCAACCTTGATAGAAATGCATGACCTGGTTTGACTGTAAATTTTGGATCAGGAATCAAACAAGAAAAATAATGAAACAATTTAAATGTAAGAGGCAAACCTAAGGTTAAAACCATGGCCGTAGCACGGGGAGGGGCAGTGGGGCCCGTGCCCGTGCCTCTCCCCCCCCCCCCCCCCAAATAAAAAAATAAATTTGAGTGTATTGAATGGTAGTTATTTTCAGAGCTATTTTCAGTAATCGATGGGTGAGACCCCCAATCATTTTGAGGGTGCTACGGCCCTGAATACGGCGTTGCTCTATTTTCCTGAACTCTCCCTTTTGAGATCCGCTCTTGTACCATTGTCCCTTCCTTTAAAAGTAAGCTCAAAACACATTTATTTACTCTGTTCCTAAATAATAGTAATTATATCTAGATGTATTATTTATGATTTATTTATTTATTATCATTACTGAATTAACATTGTAAATACATATCAATTGTAGATATTGTAAATAGATCAGTATAGTTGCAAAGCGCCTTGGACAATCTGGATACGAGCGCTATATAAATAAACGTTATTATTATTGTGAATCCGCTATCTCTCTTTCAAGCATCAATAACATTTTTGTATGTATTTGATTCTTGATATTCTACACAATTTAGATATAAAATGCAAACAGAAATCGAACCACATCGTTAATATTTTCTTCCCTAAACTAATAAGGGCTGCGAGGGAGTCTATAATTACAATTGAACATTATTATTTTTTCTTCCGTAAGGCCATCCTCACATTTAATTTTGTATACCATCGCCTTGAATGTCGCAGAGGTGGGTCGGTCGGTCGGTCGGTCGGAAAAATAAAAAAAATTTACAAAGATAACAACAGATACAAATAGGCTGTCTGTGAAGGCTTGGTTGCATTGGCGTGCCTGGTTACCTTACTTGAGGTACTAACATGCTATATAGATTATACGTCTTTTTTTAAATTATTGTTTAACCAGAACTCAAAGTTTTGGATGAAAATAAAACTCTGTATGGTGTACTGCAGAAATTTTACTTGAACAAATACGTAGATTCAGATGCAAAAATTTGCCTAAATCACAAAATGTGCAGAAATCAAAAAAGAAGAAATAACTTTACTGTATACCAGATAAATAACGTTGTGTTTATCCAAAACGAATTGGAATAAATCTTGATATTATTATTTATATTTAAAAAAGAGAACTGATTAGCCCATGTTATTTATATGAAAATATATATAAAAAACATCATTCTGTATTTGTTTGAAGCTAAGAAAAAAAATAGGAAAAGGCATATTTTTGCTTTGATTTAATTTTTTTTTTTTTTGGCCAATGTCACTTTTGTTATTTCCTTGAACAAGATGTCGCGAGTGTGAAGCGCAGTAGCAAGGGTCCCGAACTACCTTAAACGGACGTTCACGCGGAAGGTTCACGCGCATCAAAAGCAGCTGCTATACTATGAGCCAGCAAAACCAAAACGAGGTCCAACAACGTACGTGGACAAAATTGAAAGAAAATTACAGATATTGAAACTGAACAGCTACAAAAAATCATGTTCAAACGTATATTGAATTCTACAATTGGACCAACACAACATATCCACGGCCAGCCAAATTTGTAATGTCAAATTTAATAGTGCTGAACTACTCGATCGATCGATCCTACTGCGCACGACAACGCGCGATGAGGAACGCCTGGGTGATTTTTTTAATAAGAAAAACAAGCAAACGAGCCGAACTTCGACGTTTGAAGCACAATATCTCAAAAAACGAACAGTGACACAAATTTTTTTAATCTAATAAATCGAAATAACTACTAAAGATGAGTCTTCCTTTAGTTTTTTTAAAAAAAATACATTTTTATCGCACAGAAAATCGGCTTTTTCCACTTCTTTTGAGCCTTTGAAAACGACAAAATACGACCATTTAATTTGTTCGAGACGTACGGGCTTTTCCTCCAAAAAAGTTAATCATTTTCACTTTTTGTGTCAAAAAAACTATGAGTTTCAAAAACACTTTAGGGCCTTCTTTTATTATGACTGGCATTTTTTACTAATTATCTTTCTTGTTTTTTGCCACCAAGACATTCCGTCACGCATGCAGCTTGCAAAAAATGCCGAAATTGCCGACTTTGAGGCCATTTTGCTCGAAAACAACGACGGAGACCCCCGATTTTTTTAAGGTTATTTGATGATATGTGTCTAATTTAACCTTACCAACTGGCAAAGTCTCAGGAAATTGACATTTACTTTGCTTATTCCCGCGAACGTCCTTAAGTGAAATTTCTTCGTTTCTTTGTGACCTGCATGTGTTTTTGTGTTTATTTTGTTCTTCGTTCAAAACTCTCTTTGTTTTCTTCGAAGTTCATCTTTATCCGTTGATATTTTGTATTCAAATGGAAGCTCTGCTGTTAGCATATAGCATTTTGTTGTTGTTTGTTTGACTTTTTTGTCGATAAAAGAACAACTTTTTTAAAACCTGCTTTGTTGCACTGCTATTCGGAGCGCGCGCGTCAAACTAGAACTTCCTGCCGAAATGTAACAGCCAATCAGCATCGCGATGTACACGGAATTCATACTTTATAAAGGCACCAATGCCGGTTTGTGCATCATTCTACAATACAACATCGATAATTTTGAGTAAAACACAAAGCAATTTATACCTTGGTCTGTCATATTTGGTACTTTTAAATAGTGCTTTCAAAACTAGCATCAAGTCGAACAAAAAGTCCTACGAAAATCGATTTTTTGTACGTTAGAAAAATTTGATATAATTAACGTGGTTGTTTTAATAGGTTCTTTCAATTAAGAGTATGAAAAGTATCGAGTCCCGTGCAAATTTCGGAGGTTTTGTCCTGTTAAAACTGAAAACGTGTATGGTTCCTAAGTAAAATTATGTATTTTATTCAGCGGTTTTTGATAAGAACATGGATAATAAAAACACTGGAAGTGTTTTTATTATCCATGATTAGAAGTACGATACTGATACACTATAAGACAATGACAGTTTTCCAATGCTTTTATTCTCTATTCTAATCACTTATAGTTTCGGTTACACGTTATCATGGTCTTCGCTTCAACTGATCACAGCTCGAGTACTTCAGCCGGCGTACATTCCCCTTTTTCTCTTTTTGTTGGACGAGTGCTGGCAGTCGTTACCGATCCACATATAACCAGGGTTAGATACTTCGGCTATGTCTATAACAGTGGCAGGCGTCTTCTGTATTTTAGAACTCAACTCCTTCCAGGCGTATTTGTTTTTGACTTTGTTCCAATCGATAACTCGAACGTTTCCTGAACTCTGCTTTTCGATGAGGTATTTTCCTGTGGTAAATATGATAATTAGGGCTGACCGAACACGGTAACAAAAGCACAGCATAAGCAATAGTAGGAGGTTGAATGTTACTTATATTTGGTTTACAACATAAGCATAAAAAGTAGAAAATGTATGCTTGCATGTCTTTGAAGCTTATGCAACTCAGCTTTATGTTTGCGTTTGTGTTTGTTCTTTCTCCCTTTCTTTTTTATTCTCTCGTTTTCTCTCTCTCTCTCTCTCTCTCTCTCTCTCTCTCTCTCTCTCTCTCTCTCTCTCTCTCTCTCTCTCTCTCTCTCTCTCTCTCTCTCTCTCTCTCTCTCTCTCTCTCTCTCTCTCTCTCTCTTTCTTCTCAATGTAAACCTGTTTGTCAAAAAGTGTATTAAAGGAATATTAAAAAAAATTCTTAATATAATTACCTTGCTTTGTCGTTACCACCACTCCAGTGTGATTTAATTGATGTTTGCCTATACCAGTTTTGACATCAACTTTCTTGCCCGTAACATTCAATGGCCTTTTGACTTCGGTGATTTTAGTGACATTGGCGCCCATAACCTGCTCAGCCTGTTTGTTCGTCATACCGTCCGTGCAGATATCCTTTCTATAATAAGTAGCATTAGTATTAGTATTGCAAATTAAAAATTGCAATATGTGTTACTGGTTACTATTGTATATGTTTGTAAGGTGTAATCATATCTATAGAGGGGTTGGTTGCATTGAAAAAATATCAAAATTAAACTTCCGCTTGAAAATAGCTTGGGTTTCAGGGACTGGTCATAAATTATAGAGGGGGCTGGGCCATAATTTTTGAGCATGAATAAAGGGGTGGGCCAAGAAAATACAATAGGGGTATTTGGGGGTAATTGTTGTGCATTGTATAGGGGTGTGCTACTTGTAACTATGCATAGACTATAAAGGAAAAGTCATTCCTTGGGAGTTCTGAATTTTCCGGCCAACCCCCTTTATACTTTATGACCAGTCCCTCACAACAGAAAAAAAAAACAGCTTAACATATAAGTAAATAGTTGTAGATTGGAGGATTGAAAATATTAATGAATTAATGATACTGCAAATAAATTGATGAATGAATAAATGAAGATTGTTTGATTGATTGTCTGAATGCGTATGAATTATATAAAAATATGTGATCATAATTTCTGCCACATCGTAGTCTTAAGCTTTATGGTATTGGAAGCATCGTGTCTTTGGATTCTAGTTTCTGTAGGTGTTGTACGACACTCTTTGATATCATCGTCTTCAATTTGACTTGCCATACCTGGCCAGTAGATTGTTTTTCTGGTTTTGGCTTTGGTTATCTTTATCCCAAAGTGTCCTTTCGGGAAAAACTTTAACATTTCTGGTCGTAGCTTGGACATTCGAATTCATATTCGCACTGTCAGCTTCGTATAGGCTGTGCATGACGTGCCAAAAAAAGACGGGCTTTAGGTGGAATCTAACATTACCAGAAATCGAAGACATGTGACGTCACCGCATGCTAAAGCTAGATTTGTGGCATTTAAAAATGGCCGCTCAGAATTACTGATAAATGTATGGGCTCAGAAAGAAAATGTCTAATATATTTGCTAAATATCATTGTATTATCGGTGCCGCCTCCTAACTTTTAACTCGAGTATAAGTTCTATTTATTTATGCAAGTTACGTTTGATTTAGTTTTTTCAATATGCAGCACGAAGGAATAACATTATCGAGAAATAATTGCTTTACGTTAGTCTGTATTTCAGCGAAAAATGTGTAATTTACCTTGTGTTCAGCATCACCTGCCATCGATAGTTTACATGGATCCATCCTTGCCGCCTTCTTAAAATGCTCCTGAGATTACGGGCATTTTATTGCTGTTTTAGAAGTCTTTCCAAGTAATACATTAATGACGCAGATTAACGGTAAAAAGTGATGATTTTTTAGTTTTAAAAATTTCCATTTTACACCAAAATATCATAAAAAATGACCGATAAATCCTGCAAAGAAGCTTGTTTCGATCGTCGAGTCGATTGCAATGTTTATAGCTTAGTAGCCTGGTGATTTTACCTGTAATACCGCTGTTTAAAGAATCCGAAGGCCTCTTAAGCGGGAAATTCAAAATTCAAAGTTCATAGCATGGGCTTCCTGTGTCCTTTTGAAATTTTCTAAGTGACCTAATTCGTTCGAATTATTCTATGCCGAGCGTAAGCGAGCGCTTCAATTTTAAATATCTCAACTGCACCAGAAGCGCTTGGTACTTCTAAACAAACTTATAGTAGTTTGGTTTTGATAAATTGATTTATTTCGATAGAAATTCGAGGATAATTCTGGACTGCCAGTAGACCGCTGGTCATAATATCGCGGACGTAAAATGTCTTAGATTTCTGGTAATGTTGTTGATTTTGTCCGAGCCATCCATCTTTTATCAGTGTCATGACATGTTGTGATGCTTGGTTTTCAACTGTCAACTCTCTCATGTGATTTAATCTTTCATTTGAAAATGGTAGGGATGCTATGAAGCTATGCACCATAACTTCTATACCCTAATTTAGTTCATTGTCACTTGGACTTCCAGTAGTATTAGTGGAACTCAGTAATGCTCTTGACTGACAATTTGTTAGCTTTATTCGAGTGCTAACTTGGAACGTATTCATGTTGGTACTTCTGTTGGCGCGTATAGGACTCTTTGTGGAGTCTGCGCAAGGGGATTTCTCACAACTGTTCCAAGTGGTTTTGATCACTTTGTACTGTTATTTCTCGTAGAAAGTTCTAGCCGTGTTTTACATGTACTATTTTAGAAGATGACGTAAAGATTTGTAATATAGAAACTAACGCAAGTAAGTTTGTTTTTTGATTTTGATTTTCTCGACTTTTCGACGCCGTCCAGCGTCATTTTCAAGAGTACATTAATATTCAAAATTAGGGTATCTTATAGTGGTAGATAGTCCCATGATAATGGTGTTGACATGATTAACAAAATATCTTCGCTTTGACAGAGTCTGATTGGACATTAAGTGATGGTATTATTTTCCGGATAAATAGCACCTCGTGAATGAGGCAGTCTTATTTCCCGGAGCGCTAAGGATAGTAAAGCGATTACTCAGATCAGGTACATCTGTTAGGCCATGGGCTGACTTCATATGTTTTTTATAATTGTAGAATGGCGGTGTTCTTTTATTCTTTGATGTATATATAAGTGGCGGCGTGTTTAACCAACATAGTCGACCACATTTAAATAAATAAACAAGAGATTGTTGGTTTACAAGTGGTGCTTTTACTTCATGCGGTTTAACTTCATCTTTAATTTTTCGACTTGTGAAAATAGTCTGTAGGTTAGAGGTTTAGCCATTACTCAGTGAGCCGAGTTGCCTTTTAACCATGTTGGCGGACTTTTGGTCTTTAAACGGAAGGCTAATATTCAATTGACGAGTTAATCATGTCGCGTGGACAATTAAGGGCTTGAAATATTTATTTTATGGGATTACATTTATCGTTGAAGAATTCCTATGTGGATGCATGAGCGATAGGACACATGAAGTTCGTGAACGAAGACATAATTTGCTTTGAAACTAATATAGAGCATATAAAAAGTATAAGTAAATTAACTATTTACCTGTAGCTTGACTTTATTCCTTTCATCGTCCTCGAGTTGTATTTTAAAAATGGCGCCTTCAATAAATTTAATTTTATACAGGCCTAGTCTCTCACAAACTTTAAGCTTATTACGTCATACATTCGACCCTCGAAGCTATATCTACACTGGATAGGAACCTCCATTAAGGTTGCTATGATAAATCCAATCACACAGCTCTTATAACAAAAGGTTATTGTTCAGGCTTTCGTACCATGCTCGTAAGACAGAAATTACGACTCTCTTATCCCCCAATGGTCATAAATTGACAGCAAACTACTTTCTTGAGGGGGAGGGATGTAGTTTTTACAGGGGAGGACTAGAGTTTTTGTGTGATACTTCAGCTGATGTTCCTCTGTTAACAACAAATATGCTAAAAGATTAGGTAAAATGCTCTCAAAGAATGCTTAAATTTAGTGCTATGTAATTCATTGGTAAAGCTGGTACAGGAAATTTTTTTTTTTTGCTGTTACGAAATGTGCACAGAAATGTGTTGTATAGCAAAATACGAGAAGGTGAATCTTGATTACAGATGATATTTGTTTTTCTGGTTATGAACTATAGTCATAGCCTGCGTGTAGCCCCTTTTTTTTACCCGTAATAAGGGTCTGCGAATTATTGCAAGATTCCGTGTTCTGGACCCCCAGCCGAGTTGCACGATTATATATAACAGGCTCTGATTGGCTGCTACCCCAGCTCATCGAACACTTTGAGACGCGAGCGAAGTTCATCTACATCGAGTAGCAGAATTCAATATTTCGGCGATAAGTCGACGATAAACTTGAGAACTATCAACCCATACAGGTGCTCTGATAAATTTGTTACTTCCATAAGTAAGTTTTAGTGCATTTACTGCGGTGTTTTGGCATTTCCGAGCCATTTTAGAAGAGACAACTTTTCGCCGCCTTTGAGCGGCCATCTTGTTTTGCTCGATCATGACACTAGTCTCTACTGCGCATGCGAGTACGAGCTTTCGAGCCAATCAGAGAGTTTGTAAGAATGAGCTGGGGTAGCAGCCAATCAGAGCCTGTTATATATAATCGTGCAACTCGGCTGGGGGTCCAGAACACGGAATCTTGCAATAATTCGCAGACCCTTATTACGGGTAAAAAAAGGGGCTGCACGCAGGCTACTATAGTCATCACCTAGCTACGAATGTACAGAATGCAAATTTTGTACAAACTAATCAAGAGTGAGAGGCACTGATTGTTCATCAGATCCAGGCTTTGTTTAGTGTTTCTATGAACAATGCAGATATGATTCTTTTCTTATAGGTCTTATAATTAAGCAGCGTTTACACGAGCAATTTTCCCTTGACAAGTATCCTTGACAATTTTCATTGCTCGTGTAGACGATCAGCAAGTTTTCCTTGACAATTTTATATTGACAAGGTTTCCTTGCTCGTGTAGATGATGAACAAGTTTTCCTTGACAAGTTTAGGTTGTGCCCGCATGCCTTGCCATCAGCGGAGTACTAACATAATATTGGTTCCAGTCCCTTATCGAGTAAAAAACCAAATGGCGTTTATTTTGACTGATCGTGCGAAAAGACTGGGAACTAATCTCATTAATACTGATACCTTGCCACATTTTCCTTGTTGTCCGTCTACACGAGCAAATTTCATCCTTGACAATTTTTCCTTGTCAAGAAGAAGCCAACATGCTAGCTTTTCCTTGTCAAGAAAAAATTGTTCATTTTACTGCATCTACACGAGCAATTTTTCCTCGTCAAGGAAAACTTGTCAAGGAAAAATTGCTCGTGTAAACGCCGCTTTAGAAGCAAGAATTTCTCACTCTATTGAATTATTTCGTAAAACGAATTTGCATTCTGTAGTACGTTATCTGGAAAAACATATTTTTCATCTCAGTTATTTTTCTTTATTATAAAATTGTTAAAAAAGACATACTATTAAATGTGCAGTTTATAATTGCGTCGACATTTTATAATTGCGTCTGGTCGTAAAATAATATAAAAAATATAAACGTTAAAACCATAAACTATTTTGAGTACATAGCTCTTGGCGATGGCTCTTGTTAAACTAAAACTTTGGAAGTATTATAATCCCGTGGTCATTGAAAACTTGTGCCTTACCCTACCCTAGAACGTACCTTAACTCAGAACAAATTATTAAATTTACGCCACCCTGGAACATTGCATTGCACATATATGGAAGATTGCATGGCAAAGTTCTTACAGCATAGCTCAAAAGCCGAGTTAAGACTTCCTACCCATGGTGTAGATATAGCTTCAAGGGTTGAATGTATGACGTAATAAGCTTAAAGTTCGTGAGAGACTAGGCCTGTATAAAATTAAATTTATATTGAAGGCGCCATTTTTAAAATACAACACGAGGACGATAAAAGGAATAAAGTCAAGCTACAGGTAAATAGTTCATTTACTCATACCTTTTATATGCTCTATATTACTGAGTTTTAAAGCAAAATATGTCTTCGTTCACGAACTTCATGATATGTATCCTATCGCTCACGGTGGATGACAAACAAAAGGCGCGGTGGAGCATGGTATTTAGCAGTACAGTGAATGCTTGTATCTGCTATCAACATGGCTTTGATAGTGCAATAGTAAGCCGGTGTTGGTGGCCTTTTTGTGGACTCTTGTTTATGCTGACAGTGTTTCTTGATTATTTCCATACCAAGAAAAGGCAGACGATTATTCGATGCTAACTCCATGGTGAAGGTCACTGAAGGATGGATTTCATTTAGAGTATGAAGAAAAGCTTGAGCTGAAGAGATACTGTCACAGTCAGAATTATTGTAAGTACTTATAGATCGTTCTTGTTACGTCTAGCTTGGGCTACTTGTGTATATCGTTGTATTTTGTTGTAGCATGATTTCTTCATCGTGGACATATCAAAACAGAAAGCAAAGACTAGTCCTTGAAAAATGGTTTACCAAGTTAGAACATCAACCAATTAATAGATCTATTACACTTCCAACACCATACAACCGGCTTGTAAACAAACTTGACAAACAAAACGCCGCCGAAACGGTACCGCCACACAATGGGACTTATGCTGCTAATGACACCCAAGCGGTTCAGCCACACAACAAGACCGATGCCGCTAAATAATTAGCGTGGGAGTATAAATATCATTCAATCTGACTTTTTTATTCACTTGACTCTGAAGATGACTTCCGCACAGGATGTCGAAACGTCAGTCACATCAAACAGCCCTTCTGAGGGCTACATCCACCCGGATGATCCTATTACAAATATTGTTACTTCGACAAATATTGTTACTTCGATAAACATATCAAAATCGTCTGACAATCAAGAAGGCTCATTATTCAATAATAAATAAAGGGAATAAGCAAATAAATAAATGTAGTAACATATAGTATAATTATATAAAGAGTGAGTGATAATGATTAAATTAACAAATAACTGCATGGATGAATAAAATAATGAAAACAATCTTAACAAAGGCGCAAGCAAACTAGTTGATAACATAAACAAACTATTAATAGCTAATCCAAAAGAAATTGCCTTGTACCTTTGCTTGTTCTTCCGCTTTAATTTGGCTTTGGCTTTGGCTTCAGCTTTGGCTTCGGCTTCGGCTTCGGCTTTGGCTTCGGCTTTAGCTTCAGCTTTGGCTTCGGCTTCAGCTTTGGCTTCAGCTTTGGCTTCAGCTTCAGCTTCAGCTTTGGCTTTGGCTTCAGCTTTGGCTTCGGCTTCGGCTTCAGCTTTGGCTTTGGCTTCAGCTTTGGCTTCGGCTTCGGCTTCAGCTTTGGCTTCGGCTTCAGCTTTGGCTTCGGCTTCAGCTTTGGCTTCGGCTTCAGCTTTGGCTTTAGCTTCGGCTTCAGTTTTGGCTTTGGCTTCGGCTTCGGCTTTGGCTTCAGCTTCGGCTTCAGCTGCAGCTTTGGCTTCAGCTGCAGCTTTGGCTTCGGCTTTGGCTGTTTTGGCTTCGGCTTCGGCTGCGGCTGCGGCTTTTGCTTCAGCTTTGTCTCTTGCTTCAGCCTTGGCTGCGGCTTTTGCTTCAGCTTTGTCTTTGGCTTCAGCCTCGGCTGCGGCTTTTGCTTCAGCTTTGTCTCTTGCTTCAGCCTCGGCTGCGGCTTTTGCTTCAGCTTTGTCTTTTGCTTTGTCTTTGGCAATGGCATCGGCTATGGCATCAGCTATGGCTATCACTTTGGCTAGGGCCTTGGCTAATGCTTTGAAATTTTTCGTGGCTATGGCTATGGCTATGGCTATGGCTTTTTTTATGGCTATGGATATGGCTTTAGGATTTGCTTTGGCTATGGCTTTGACTATGGCTTTGATTCTGGCTTTGGCTTTAGTTTTGGCTTTGAGATTGGCCTTGGCTTTAGTTTTGGATATGGCTTTGGCTATGGCTTTGGCTATGGCTATGGCTCTGACTATGGCTCTGGCTCTGGCTCTGGCTCTGGCTCTTGCTCTGGCTCGATTGGCTCTGGCTCTGGCTCTGGCTCTGGCTCTGGCTATGGCTCTGACTATGGCTCTGGCTCTGGCTCTGGCTCTGGCTCTTGCTCTGGCTCGATTGGCTCTGGCTCTGGCTCTGGCTCTGGCTCTGGCTCTGGCTCTGGCTCTGGCTCTGGCTCTGGCTCTGGCTCTGGCTCTGGCTCTGGCTCTGGCTCTGGCTCTGGCTTTTGCTTTTGCTCTTGCTCTGGCTTTTGCTCTGGCTTTTGCTCTTGCTCTGGCTTTTGCTCTTGCTCTGGCTTTTGCTCTTGCTCTGGCTTTTTCTCTTGCTTTTGCTCTGGCTTTTGCTCTGGCTTTTGCTCTGGCTCTTGCTTTTGCTCTTGCTCTGGCTTTTGCTCTGGCTTTTGCTCTGGCTCTTGCTCTGGCTCTGGCTTTTGCTCTGGCTCTTGCTCTGGCTCGATTGGCTCTGGCTCTGGCTCTGGCTTTTGCTCTTGCTCTGGCTTTTGCTCTTGCTCTTGCTCTGGCTTTTGCTCTTGCTCTGGCTTTTGCTCTGGCTTTTGCTCTGGCTTTTGCTCTTGCTCTGGCTTTTGCTCTGGCTTTTGCTCTGGCTCTGGCTCTGGCTCTGGCTTTTGCTCTTGCTCTTGCTCTGGCTTTTGCTCTTGCTCTGGCTTTTGCTCTTGCTCTGGCTTTTGCTCTGGCTTTTGCTCTGGCTCTTGCTCTGGCTCTGGCTCTGGCTTTTGCTCTTGCTCTGGCTTTTGCTTTTGCTCTTGCTCTGGCTTTTGCTCTTGCTCTGGCTTTTGCTCTGGCTTTTGCTCTGGCTCTGGCTCTGGCTCTGGCTCTGGCTCTGGCTCTGGCTCTGGCTCTGGCTCTGGCTCTGGCTCTGGCTCTGGCTCTGGCTCTGGCTCTTGCTTTTGCTCTGGTTCTTGCTCTGGCTCTGGCTCTTGCTATTGCTCTGGCTCTGGCTCTTGCTCTGGTTCTTGCTCTGGCTCTGGCTCGTGCTCTGGCTTTGGCTCTGGCTCTGGCTCTGGCTCTAGCTCTGGCTCTGGCTATGGCTCTGGCTCTGGCTCTGGCTCTGGCTCTGGCTCTGGCTCTGGCTCTGGCTCTGGCTCTGGCTCTGGCTCTGGCTCTGGCTCTGGCTTTGGCTTTGGCTTTGGCTCTGGATCTGGATCTGGCTCTGGCTCTGGCTCTGGCTCTGGCTCTGGCTCTGGCTCTGGCTCTGGCTCTGGCTCTGGCTCTGGCTCTGGCTCTGGTTCTGGCTCTGGATCTGGATCTGGCTCTGGATCTGGCTCTCGCTCTGGATCTGGATCTGGATCTGGCTTTATTTCTACAGGAAAATATAAAATTAGACATTTGTATATATTGCTTGCATTATTCTTATGTTCACTAATCTGGATTAACAGCGTTGCCTTTCGGCCAATGAGAAAAGGATGATATTCGATAACAGTTAATTGCCTCTTTCGTTAAACTTCTAAAGCTTTTGTTGGCGCTCTCTTTCTTTGCGTTTTGAGTTAGTGAAACAGTTTTTCTTCTAATAGACACCGATAAATATAAACTATTATCGTTAATACGTTAAACGTTCTTTTCACATGAAATACTATAGGGCATTTGACCATCGTCAAATTTATAGTTATTGTTTTAGAAAAAAAAAACTATGTACCGAAAATTATGAAAGAATGATCAAAGAAATATTTTTTTTTAACAAAATTTTATTAAGCAACACATAAAACATTTACAGTAAATATAGAATAGTACGTTATTTACAATTAATGAAAAATACACTATAAGTGTACTCTTCTAGATTTTACATTTAAAAAATACACAAAAAATACACATCAAAGAAATATTCTATTTACGTGTCATGTGTGCTTCTAGCCAGAGAACTAAAAATATTATCTTACTAATAGGTAACACAACATAATTAAGAAAAACGATAAGAACAAATAATATAAATGTAACGGTCTACCTTAAGTAAGTCTTTTGTAACCGTGCCTGCACGGCAAACCACAAAACGTGTTAGTATTGAGTCCGTGCATATCTGCAATGCGGCGACGCGCAAAAAGTAATTTACCAAGCTGCAATCTAAAGCTCAATTTTGCGAAATAACTTTGAATTAAACTTCAGAATTTACAATTGGGAACCCGTTACTGGAGATCCTCTCTGTGGGTTTTGGAAATGACCCTAAAAGGTACGCATAAATTAACTCAGATACTGATTTCAGACCCTAAAAGGTACGACCACATTATGTCATTATAATAAAATATTTATATATTGTGGGAAATCTTATTATATTTATAATAATAATAATAATACATTTCTTATATAGCGCGCCCCATTAAATCTCGGTGCGCTTTACAAGAATAAATCGAAAAATGAAAAATTACTATGAGTCAAAAAGAAAAGTTTTTAACTTGTTTTTGAAGGAGGATAACAGTTTAATGTTCCTGAGATCAGCAGGCAAAGTGTTCCAAAGAGAGGCAGCAGCAACAGAGAAAGATCGAGCACCATAGGTTTCAGTTCGGTAAGATGGCAGTTGAAGAAGTAGGCCAGAAGAGGTTGAACGAAGGTTACGAGCCGGACGACGTATTTCCAGTAGATTAGTAAGGTATGAGGGAGCCATTCCATTAAGAGCTTTAAAAGTCAGAGTGATTATTTTAAAACAAATTCTTTTTCTAATAGGGAGCCAATGCAGATTATGGAGTATGGGAGTGATATGTTCATGTTTTTGAGTCCTTGTTGTGATTCGTGCAGCGGAGTTAAGTATGCGTTGTAGTTTGTCCGTGTGTTTCTTAGGGAGACCAAACAGGAGGCTGTTACAAAAGTCCAATTTTGAAGTGACAAAAGCGTGTACAAGTTTTTTCGTTGACTGCTCGTCCAAGTACTTCCTGATTTTACCAATGTTACGAATAGAAAAAGAAGCGGATTTACATATATTGTTGATGTGAGTTGTCATATTAAGATGATTGTCCAGAACAATTCCAAGATCACAGACTTCTATTTGTGGTTTAATATTAGTGTCGCCAACTTGGATATTAGTAATAGGGCTAGTGTGAATAAATTTAGAGGACAGATGAATAACTTTAGTCTTTTCAGTGTTGCATGCGAGAAAGTTTTGATGATACCAATTACAGACACGATCAACACATTGCCTAATAGCCTCCGTAGCTTGGGTTCTATCACTTTTCTCCATGGTTACATAAATCTGACTATCGTCAGCGTAAAACATGGGATGGAGGCCGCATGATACTACTATGTCCTCAATGGGAGCAACATACAGTGAAAACAGAGCCGGACCCAGTACAGATCCCTGCGGGACTCCGTAACGTAGATGGTTGATTGATGACATGACGTTATTGACTGAAACGGCTTGTGTGCGGTCGGTCAGATATGAGGTGAGCCAGTGGAGAGCCAGATCATGAATGCCAAACCTTTGGTGTAGTCTTTGTGTAAGTAAGTCGTGGTCAATTGTGTCGAATGCTGCTGATAAATCAAGCAACACAAGAACAACTTCTTTATGGTTATCAATAGCAAGGAGGATGTCGTTCGTTATACGTAACATTGCCGTTTCTGTACTGTAATCCTTGCGATAGGCTGACTGTGTAGCTGGGAGTAAGTTATATTGAGAGAGATACGAGTACAGTTGTTTTAATGCACATTTCTCCAGTACCTTGGATAGGAAAGGTAAGTTTGTAATGGGTCGATAGTTCTTTAAGTCCTCCTGGTCAAGGTCCTTCTTCTTAAGAATAGGGGTAATTCGACCATATTTGAAATATCTTTCAAATAAATGGAACAGATCATATTTTTTTTCAATGGCTTTGTCCGACTACGAGTTTTATCCCGCAAATTAAAATAAAATGAAAACAGCCGAGGCAGGTTGGCGCAAATTGATCGTTAATTTTCATTATTTTGCATTATAGAGGGAGAGATCTACGAACCGTGGTTTAACTTATGTCATTCAGTGCAGATTGTTTAATATGCTATAAAAATGGAAAAGTAAAGTGGCTTTGGTAACATGTACAGATGTTTAAAGATACAACTTAACGGAATGGTCCGTTTTGTTAATGAAGATTTGCAAACAGGTTGAATTGATTCCAAGTCTGAATATCAATTAGGTTGAAAAAGACCTAATTACGGCTATAAATGTGAAAATAAAAATAAATTTGCCAAATTTTTGAATTAAAATTGAATTATAATTGACATAAATCAAAACTTCCATCTATATGTTTTGTATCTGGTGCAAAATATATATTGATCAGACCAGGGAAAATTGATCATCTCGCTAAATGAAAATGGAAAGTGTGGTCAATAAAAAACTACTGGGAAACACCTTAAGGTCTGGTTCGGTGGTCAAATCCAGAAGAAAAATGATTATTCAAACTGGGCAAAAATGATTCAAATCGGGCAAACAAATAACCATTGATAAGATAAAGGACCTTACATTATAAGTTTGCTGTTTCGGTTGTCACGTGACCAAAGAGGTGAATTTTTGTGACAAAATAGTTTAATTTTTTTTTCCGGTCGCTTTTAACGCTTTAAATAAAAACATGAAATGCACTTCAATACTGGGTCTCCACAAGGATCTACATGGTGATCTTGACAATAGCTTTCCGTTAAGGAGATATTATAGAAAATAAGTCACGTGACCTAAGTCAATTTTCCTATTTCTCCAAATAACTCCCCATCCAATGAGTAAAAACCAGATCGCCATGCAGACTTATATAGAGGTACCTTACCTTACTAAAATATAATATACAAATTAGGTAATACCTAATAGCGGAGCTCCCAGTTTAATTTTTCTTTACAGCATCAATATGTGCATGTAAATATTTTTTGTGCACTGGTCATAAAAGGAAGGAAGGAAGGTAAACTTTATTTAAATCACGGTAAAAACATCAGTATTATTACAATTACAATTACAATTATTATAATTAAAATTTACTGCTTTCCATGTTTGCCGTGGGAATCGGATGTGTACAACGTATTGATAGCTTTTTTAAATTTGACAATACTTGTACTTTCACGTACATGTAGGGGAAGTTCGTTCCATAGTTTTGAAGAACTATAGACAAAACCTCCCCTTACTTACTCTGTTTTTGGTTTTGGTAGTTTGAGGCAATTCTCGTTATTCCTGAGTTTGTAGTATTGCTCTTGTTTGCAAAATAGATCTTGCAGATATTGTGGCGCGCGCCCATTCATTATATTGTGGGTTAGAACTAATTTTTGCTTTTTGCGCCGTATGTCTAAAGTGCTCCATTTGAGCTTTTCAAGGAGATCTTTGGACCTAGTTTTTTTTTTTAAATTGAAGAAAGCTTAATTAAAAGCGATAAAAAAAGTTGATAAAAGCGTCGATAAAAGCGAAAATTTTTTTTTTTCTCAAGGAAGGATATTTTGACGCGCGCGCCCTCTTTAATTCCCGCCATAAATAAGTAGCCAATCAGAATCGCGATGTACACGGACGTATGGACGGACGGACGTTCGGACAGCGTGGGCTTCCTGTGTCGGTCGACGAAAAATCAACTCGATGGATTACCATTTTTTCTAAAGTATGATGCTCCGCTTGCGCGGGCCTTTGGCCTTGCGCGGAGTTCCGCTATAACTAAACATTTCCTTTCTTCGAGTAAAAATCGGAGGCAGAAAGGGAAAAAACGTATTTCTGATGTAATTGGTCACGTGACGACTATATATTACGTTTAGATCACAAAAGTCACTAATATCAGCATGTAGAGATTTTGTCTGCGCATGCGTTTGTTTTGATGCTAAAATTCCTTTTCACGTCGAATGAAAGAATTTTATGCTGACATGGAACATTTAGTTTCCAATCTCATCTTGCACAACTATGTTCAAGAACCGAATTACTGAGATATCAAATGTTGACCGTCTACTAGTGCGCTGTAGTTAATTATTTCAATCCAACACACTATTGATTGCAAAATATCACACGTCTAAGTCCGACCAAAGTGAAAAGAAAGACCAGAACTGTGTACTTTTGTAAAGGAAGAAAATATGGAAAATTCGATACACAAATTGGTTTGTGATTTATTGCATAATTGGCACTATTCAGTGAAATTGGCCGAGTGACCATAGTAACTAGCAGGTTAAGGCGTGTCCAGGGAAAGTTTTTCTATAAGCAACCTGTTGCAAGTAATTTATAATTCACCATATTCAACACTTTAGTCACGCATATCGGGAACTCTGACACAGCGTTAAGACCAGTGCTAAAATTGACTTGTACCCGTTTTAAGGATCGCCTAACTTTCTAGTTACAGCCAATACACTTCCTTTTACATTATCTCATGTTTTTAGCAGTTACAGTGTAATCTTTTCATTGGTTCTTTAATCGTACGCATTGTAATTCTACTTATTATTTATTCATACGTTACCTGTGCAATAGGATGACAAAAGAATATTGTATGTAGTATTAGAGTATAAATAACAGTACGAAGCTATTGTAACATAGAGACCACCAACTAGCCCAGTGCTAGAGACCAACAAGCCGTTGGCTGGAAACCAACTAGCTGTGTGCTAGAGACCGCCTAGCGAGAGCTAGTGTACTAGTCAAGTCATGCAAGATTAAAACTATTAACAGTCCTCTCCGTGCCTCGTACTTCAAGTCCCGTGCTGTCCCGCAGGGTAATTTTACGGACCCACGCTACGCGAGTTCGCTACTACCGAATGCTAATCCTTCCCAAAGGTTCTTCGTAGTACAAACGAAAATCTTCCCGTAACACTTTCAAGTAGCATGTTGGACGATAAACCAATGTGCAGGTCAAAACTTTTAATAGAAGTTATAACCAACACGCTACTTTGTGCATTGCATTATATTAGGCCGATATTAGACGCCTTAGATCGTCCAGTGAACCCGCGTGTTGATGTCAATATCAGCAATATTGAGTGCGAACTTCTCGCAATTCATCATAAAATTTTTATATCTTAAACATCGTGCCCCAAAAAAACGTTTAAAGAAATTGACATTTCCATGTTTACTTTTCACAAAACTGAACTATTTTGGTAGAAACTCGTTGTCCCTGGATATGATTTCAAGTAGCCTGCGTGCAGCCCCTTTTTTACCCGTAATAAGGGTCTGCGAATTATTGCAAGATTCCGTGTTCTGGACCCCCAGCCGAGTTGCACGATTATATATAACAGGCTCTGATTAGCTGCTACGCGAACACTTTCAGACGCGAGCGAAGTTCATCTACATCGAGTAGTAGAATTCAATATTTCGGCGATAAGTCGACGATAAACTTGAGAACTATCAACCCATACAGGGGCTCTGATAAATTTGTTACTTCCATAAGTAAGTTTTAGTGCATTTACTGCGGTATTTTGGCATTTCCGAGCCATTTTAGAAGAGACAACTTTTCGCCGCCTTTGAGCGGCCATCTTGTTTTTACTCGATCATGACACTAGTCTCTACTGCGCATGCGAGATTTTGAACCAATCAGAGAGTATGTAAGAATGAGCTGGCGTAGCAGCCAATCAGAGCCTGTTATATATAATCGTGCAACTCGGCTGGGGGTCCAGAACACGGAATCTTGCAATAATTCGCAGACCCTTATTACGGGTAAAAAAGGGGGCTGCACGCAGGCTAGATTTCAAGCAGTGTTTACAACATGGTTTAGGCCCTGTTTTGACGATTTTCAACAACCTGTATTTTATAATCTAAAAGATTTATCTAGGATGTAATTATATATTTCGATTTTATGGGAGACATTAAGGTTTGTTCCTATAAAGCCAACTTTAATTCTTAATTCAAGAATATAAAATAGTTAGCTAGCTAAAATGTGCATGTTGTTTTGAGCGAAAATATGCATAAAACAACGTACACAAAATCGCTTTGGATCACATTGCGGGACCAAAAGTTCCTACCTAAAAAGCTTAGTTTTGCAAGAAATAAACATGTAAAAAGCTATTTCTGAAGTAAATTCGCTGGGGCACGATGTTTAAGATATAAAAATTCTAAGATGAATTCTGAAGGATTTCGCACGCAAAAGTGCATGCCTCGAGGTAACAAAGGCGTTTTTATTGACGATCGAGGGCGTCTAATATCTCCCAATATGATTAAATACAAACAGTATCGTGTTGGTAATGACTTATACTGTTATGTTTACCTAATAGATTAAATTAGCGCCCAAACTTGTATTCGAAAAGTTCGAAGTTCTGGTCCTTTTATCCACTTTTGTCAGACTTTGACGTGTGATATTTTTCCATCCGGAGTTTGTTCGATTGAAATAATTAACTACAGCGCACTAGTAGACGGTCAACATTTGATATCTCAGTAATTCGGTTCTTGAACATAGTTGTGCAAGATGAGATTGCAAACTAAATGTTCCATGTCAGCATAAAATTCTTGCATTCGACGTGAAAAGGAATTTTAGCATCAAAGCAAACGCAGACAAAATCTCTACATGCTACTAATATCTATATCATCGTGCCAAGTTTGAATATTTTAATTTCTTGCAGATCTTAATTTATGCCGTTACATGGAAAATGGGTTTTTATCAGATATAAGTCTAAGCCGGTAAGAAAAAGTTCCTAAGCTAGATGTTTCACGAAATAAAAATCTCCTGGCTTAACCAACACCACAGCAGTTATTATAAATTGACATATATTTTGCTTTTTGCCGCCAATGTCTTTAAGGTTATTTTTTAGTTTTAAGATACACTTAAAAATCCAGGCCAAGACAGAAATGAATGCTATCATATTCACCATAAAAGTTTGAGAAAAAAGCGATTACATTAGCAAGAATGTAAAACAATTTGCAGAAACACCAAATCGAAGCAAATCTCTACATTTTTCATTAAGTATAACTTCATTGGTATTTTAGCCATGCAGAGCATCAAACTTTTCCAAACATACCTTATATTGTGAATTTATGCCACAGTTGTATAATAAAGTAATCTATGATTGACGTACCTACGTGACCTTCCCCAGCCGCCAGATCGCCTGAAATACAAAGAGAAAACTGGCATTCAATTTTTGACATCCAATTTGTTATCGGCCGACACCATATGGCGTCCAATAGTATAGCCTGCGAACAGGGTTTTAGGGTCTGGTTGGGCTTTTTGAGGTGAATTCAACGGTCATTTTTACTGGAAACCGTGTCCGCCAAAAAGCTGTCTCTCAAAATCTACCAGCTTATTTTCCCGATAAACAATAAAAAAACATAAAAAAATATGGCTATCATTTATATAAATGTAGGGAAGAGTGTCTCTTCTGCCTTTTTTTCTCAATTATAATTTTAGACATATATCCTTTCTCCCTATTTTCGTTCCCATTGCTCTGTCTATTTTGATGTCTTATAGTTCTCCCTCTACTTGTGAGCAATAATCTATAAATGACCGTTGAACTGTCACGTACATTTTAGGGACATATTTTAGTGATTAAAATGACTAACATTCCAGTTCCATGCCTAAGTGTTTGTATTAGACCTATTCAAACTATATAAGGTATGTATCACGTCACAAACTTTTAGCTCAGGACATTAAGTAAAATAGCTGTCTCTCTAGAATGTTTTATATTATTTTCCCATGATCCCCCAAAACTATTGTTTTATCATATTTTGCTCCCTTGTTCTATGGAAAATAATTTGGCAGTATCCCTTGTTCCCTAAAAATAAATGCCCGTGCTCCCTTGATCCCTAAAACCCCTGGGAGGGGCTGATACCTTATAGGGTAAATTTGTGTGCCACAGTTGTAAAATAAAGTGATATATATAAGACGGACGTACCTGCGCGAGCTCACCCTGCCGCCAGATCGCCTGAAATACAAAATGAAAACTGGCATTCAATTTGACATCCAATTTGCAATCGACCTAATTTATAAAAGCTTCGTCAATATTGTTTGACACCATATGGCGTCCAATAGTATAGCCTGTCAACAAGGTTTTAGGGTCTGGTTGGGCTTTTTGAGGTGAATTCAACGGTCATTTACTGGAAACCGTGTCCGCCAAAAAGCTGTCTCAGCTTATTTTCCCGATAAACAATAAAAAACATTAAAAAAAAAATATGGCTATCATTTATATAAATGTAGGGAAGAGTGTCTCTTCTATCTATTTTTCTCACATATTTTAGACATATATATCCTTTCTCCTTATTTTCGTCAGTTCCCATTGCTCTGCCTATTTTGAGGTCGTCTAGCCTTCGATCCCTCTACCTGTGAGCAATAATCTATAAATGACCGTTGAACTGTCATGTACATTTAAGGAACATTTTTTAGTGATTAAAATCACTAAAATTCCAGTTCCATTCCTAAGTGTTTCTATTAGACCTATTCAAACTATACTCCTTTATATTTGATATATAAGGTACATGTATGTGCCGCTGGATACGCTATGGATTTAAAAAAATGTCTTAATAAAAAAGGGTCGACAATCAGGTCGAGAACTAATCCCACATACCTCTCCCCGCCCTCCGGGCCAACGACTTACCTGCGTGACGATCCCACGCTACCAGACCGCCTGAAATACAAAAATAAGTAAATAATAAGTAAGATTTCAGAATTCTATTCAAAGAATACTACAGCCAACTGCATCAATATATTAGAACTGTTGTGAAACTGTACGTGATGGCTATTTAGAATATAGTGTGTTTGGAATCATATGTATCAGAGGGTCCTGAAGGTCCCAGTTTATATTTGGACCAAATCCAAGTCAAAAATCACATAATCCCATCAGTTTTGCTTAAGTTTTTTTAAGTTTCCAATCCCATTCCCATTTTCTATTGTTCTTTTATTTGTAAAATCCCATTTTCCCAGTCAAAAATGAGGCCAATCCCAGCTCCCATTTTTCCCTATTCAGGACCCTCGTATCACATGCACTTATAATGAAAAGCCAAGACCGAAAAGAAGTCTGGTTTTGTGCTGGCAATATAATTGGTATACAGCTTAAAATGACAGAAAAAGAGCACTTCCAAATAGCAGCTTCAAGGAATAAATAAAGAAACTTTCTATTAAACAATAGTGGGTTATATTAGAATATTAATTTATATTATCAACAACACACCTGCGTGAGCTTCCCGAGCCACCAGATGACCTGAAATAGAAATAGAAAACATTAAATCAAAGGAAACTGGCACAAGCGATTATCTCTAGAGGCATGCACTCTGAACTTGATGAAGATTCAGGAAATGATAATATTGCTATACCTAAAATATACAAAATAATTGTAAATTCTAGAGCAGCGCGCGCATAAACAATATTCAAATCTGCGTGCGATACATCATAACGAATCACGTCAGTTGTAACGATCACTGCGGAAGGTCTAAGTGTAGATGGAAACGTCTGAATAAATTAAACCAAAATCAGGCCAGAGCTAGTCAAACCAATTTGTATTTTAAATCAAACTTGCTACATTCTACTACATATCAGCAAGGCCAATACTTGTGAATGCTTAAAACTGAAGGGCCAGTGCATGCTGGTCATGACCGTAAAACGGCCTACGCTTTTTAACAGTATATACGTTTGTTACGAGCTTTGTAGTTTCAGTTACGCCTTAGGCACCTAGAGTTAGAATGTTTATAAATGAAAGGTAACTTGTCTCTCTTTTAAATACAGTAACTGAGAAAAGTTCTGATCACAGTTCAGTTTTAATGGCAATTGTTAGAATTACAAGGCGTACACTTTCCATGTTGTTTATAATCATAGTGTTGATTCATTAGTGAATGCCTTTAAGACCAGACTGTTATACATGCAGCAGGATGACAATCCCTTACGATTATATACGAAAAACAGGATAGTTTAACGTAGTCCACTTTTTATTGAATAAAAAAGGAAAGCAGAGTGGAACTTTGGCTCTACGTCATCATCAGAGAAAGCGAGGCCCTGAGAGAATAAAGTCTCTTGCCTAAGGACGCAATGTATCGCCAGTTCCTTGAAGGTTTAAATATGTGTTTAAATATGTTTTTTTTTTTACTATACCATATATAGTTTCGTTAATTTTCAAAACACAACGATGACAGTGCAAAATGACTTACCGTCTTCTTGAGCTCGAGGGTGATCGTGATCCACTACGTCTCCTTGAGCCCCACCCGGCACACTCACTTACAACACATAACACAACTAGGACGAGAAAGACGAGTTTTAAGTCGATCTTCATCTTTAATTTGTTACACCAGCATTAAGAAGAAGATGTATTCAGCTTGGACGTCCAAGCTAGAATAATCAGACTATGTTTAGCTAGACGAATTTATGCATTGTTTTAAACAGGAAAATTCGTGTTGCAACAGGCATTAGAATATGTTGCGCCAGTGTGGGCCGCCTAATTGATCATAATCAACAATCTTTATTATAGTAAACTAATTGCAAATAATTTACATACATTACAAGTTACAAAATCTTTGTACCAGGTCAGTTGTAGTAGCCACAGGCTAAACCAGTAAACGAGACAGCTGGCACATTATAAGTTTACCTTAACAATTTTTAGGTCACTAGAAGTATATATGAATTTATAAAGAACGAAGAAAACATGAAGAAAAGGAAATGTATATTTATTATATATGAAGCACGTATATGAAAATGAAAAAAAAAAAATACATAAATAAATAAAATAAAAGTGGCCTAGTCAATAATCATAAAATATACTATCCTACTTATTTATCTTACAATGATTAATTGTCAAATATAATAAATACAAATTGATATTTAACAATTATTCGCCGAAGGCGAAGTGATTATCGATGAATATTTACCGAGCGGTGAGTCTTCGAGCTGCGAGGTAAATATTCGCCGATAATCAATTCGCCTGAGGTGAATAATCGTTTTAGTATAAATACAAAGGTGATTATTTCAAAAAAGAAAGAAGGAAACAGCATTGAAAGTGAAAATATTTTATTTTTTAAAAGCGTGACCGTTACGCGTAAAAGTTGTACACTTTGTCTCGCATATGATGACAATAAAACAACGTGAAAATTTACTATGATACCTTTAAATAGCTTGACACCAAACTTAGTAGCTTCTTTTGTCGATTTTGGGACAGCATTTTCTTTAAAGTTTTCAATTTCATCTTCGCTAACAGTGACAAAACAACTACTGGCAGCCATTTTGTCTGAAAAGGTGATTATCGGCTGATAATCCGAGATAGCAAACCAATCAGAGCGCGCGATTTTGTATAATTACCTTTTTATTTATACTAAATAGAATTATTTATTGTTTGCTTACTAATATAGTGATATTTATTCACGCTGATCGTCAAGGTATGATCTAAGTAAGCAAACTGTTTTTCAATCCTTTTTTGAATAACGATTTGCCAAGATTGTTTAGTTTCTCGTCAACCTAATTTCATACCTTGGGAACATAAACAACTTTAGTTAATGAACGAATTCGAATGCAAATGAATAATTGAATTTCAGACTAAGTAAAAAAATAACTCCATTGATATCCCTCCTCCTTTACCCTCAAATTAAGCACAAACAATTGGTCAGTTAAATATGGCTTTCCTTTATCACCTTCTCTTTATTGAAAACGATATTTTCAAATAGAATATATAAACAAGACAGGGGTTTTCAACCTTATAGGTTTATTTTAATTTTTCCAGACATGTACATGTTTCGGCGCACTTACGCCATCATAAATTAAGTGTTCAAACTACATGTATAGAGATATAAATGATGTAATAAATAGAATATTAGACTATTAAATACGCCATCATCATTGTTTAAACTACATGTATAGAGATATAAATGATGTAATAAATAGAATATTAGACTATTAAATACGCCATCATCAGTGTTTAAACTACATGTATAGAGATATAAATGATGTAATAAATAGAATATTAGACTATTAAATACGCCATCATCATTGTTTAAACTACATGTATAGAGATATAAATGA
The DNA here is from genome assembly GCA_949775045.1 of Metridium senile. Taxonomy (NCBI): domain Eukaryota; kingdom Metazoa; phylum Cnidaria; class Anthozoa; order Actiniaria; family Metridiidae; genus Metridium; species Metridium senile. Next base: position 15,200,945 of record OX459095.1, read on the forward strand.
TGTAATAAATAGAATATTAGACTATTAAATACGCCATCATCAGTGTTTAAACTACATGTATAGAGATATAAATGATGTAATAAATAGAATATTAGACTATTAAATACGCCATCATCATTGTTTAAACTACATGTATAGAGATATAAATGCTGCATAGCTGCACAGCTGCATAGGCCGAATAAGACGTTATCTTACTCCTGAAGCTCTTACCAAGTTGGTGGTTTCGCTTGTACTCTCACGTTTAGACTACTGTAATAGCATTCTATGTGGTATGCCTAAATCGGAACTTGATAAGCTACAGAGAGCTCAAAATGCGGCAGCAAAGCTAATTGTGGGTGCACCACGTTCTGAACATACTACTCAAATTCTGAAAGATCTCCACTGGCTCCCTATAAAATCGAGAATAAAGTACAAAGTCCTGTTACTCGTCTGGAAATGCCTTAACTACCAAGCACCTGACTATCTGTCCTCACTTATTAACCTTCATCGCCCTGCCCGTAAACTGCGTTCTTCTGCCCGATGTCTTCTGACACAGCCATCGCCTCCTCCGAGAACTGTATCGTATGGCGACCGTGCATTTTCAAACTTTGCACCAAAACTGTGGAACAGCTTACCTGAACATGTAAAAACTAAAGACACTGCAACAAATTTTAAAACTGAACTTAAAACATTTCTCTTCAGTGAATATTTTGACACCTGATATAATATAATTTTGTAAGCGCATTGAGTTTTAAAATGCGCTATAAGCACCTAATATAATAATAATAATGTAATAAATAGAATATTAGACTATTAAATACGCCATCATCATTGTTTAAACTACATGTATAGAGATATAAATGATGTAATAAATAGAATATTAGACTATTAAATACGCCATCATCATTGTTTAAACTACATGTATAGAGATATAAATGATGTAATAAATAGAATATTAGACTATTAAATACGCCATCATCAGTGTTTAAACTACATGTATAGAGATATAAATGATGTAATAAATAGAATATTAGACTATTAAATACGCCATCATCATTGTTTAAACTACGTACATGTATAGAGATATAAATGATGTAATAAATAGAATATTAGACTATTAAATACGCCATCATCAGTGTTTAAACTACATGTATAGAGATATAAATGATGTAATAAATAGAATATTAGACTATTAATTAAATACACTTTAGCAGTGACTCTAATTCCATTGTTTTCTTTTGTGTCTATTTGACTATTATACCTTGACTATTTAATTTTGTTTCACGGGTTAAATGTCTTCACTCTAACATATTAATATAGACAAAACTTATTAATTTCTACATCAATAAAGAATAACTACAAAAAAATACAAAAAAAAAAAAAAAAGATACAAAAAAGATAAAAATGTGTCTTTTTGTGAATATATTGTCTTTACCCCCAGCCTGCTTAGGAACTTAAACTTACAACTTAAGACCCTATCTACAAGAATCCGGATACTTCTGAAACCGCATACTTTTGATGCGAATCGGCCTATCGTCCACACGAATCCATTGAATCCGGTCACCGAAACCGCATACTTTTACTTGAATCCTCCGGATAAGCGGATTCGTGTGGACGCAAATATTTCTATGCGGTTTCAGCCCGATCGGATTCGTGTAGACGGGGCCTAAAACAACTTGTTTTTACTAAGCTAATATAAAAACTTGACTACAACGACTCATTTCCAAAACAACTTAAAATGTTTCTACTCGTAAAACAGCATTTACTCTCTAAAAAAACATAAATAACACCAGAGTTAACTCTGATAACACTACCTGATATTTTTGTATTTTTTCTTATTTAATTAACTTTCTTGTATATATATTTCCTTAGCTTATATAATAAATTAGCAACACAAAGACTGGGGGCTAACTAGAAAACCTATCAGTTATAAATTTACCCCTCAGGCTCAACATATATATATACAATTGCAAAAAAAACTATTTGTATATACATGGTAATTAATTTCCGTTATTGTATTTTTTTTTTTTTACTGTAAAAATGTAAAATTGAATGTTAATCTATAATGAGCAATAAAATTTGATCTGATTGCTTGATTTGATTTGCTTATTAAAGAAACCAAACTGGATATTATTTTAGTATGTTAGCTGTACTATACGTAAACTGAATAGCCTCAATGGGAACTAGCGAGTAAACTAGTATAGGCTGCGTCGGTGTTTGATATAAATGATAGGTAATATAATGAAATTTGTAACACCGTGAAAAATGCTGACTTAAGACTTTCTGACTAAAAGTTTTTACGGTGTTACAAATTTCATTATATTACCTATCCTGAATAACCTCAGTTCAATTGAAGAACAAATTAAATTGAGTTTAAGATTGACTGCCAAAATTAACAGAATTTATAGGTAATTTAGGCTTTTGAATTAAACAAAACTGCAAAATTGGTTTAAAGTTTACAACGTTACAAGATTATGCCGTTAACCTAGCGAAAACTCCCAGCTAAAAAGGCTAAATCGTTATTGTTTGTTGACTTGTAGGCAAAAAATAATTTGCGCTGGCTTGAAGATTTACAAAAAAAAATGTTCATCATTATTGAAAGCTTGTTGGTTGTAAATACTAGAAAACGAGTAGAAAATATAGATTTATTTGTCCGAAAAATCGGCTCATTAAAATCGTAGCTTTATTAATTTATTAATTTATCGGTATAGCTCTTTTACTCTGACGAAGGGCTTAAACGTCAGTAAAGTTATGTCAACATTTTTTACGGTGTTACAGATTTTATTATATTACCTATCGCCGGTTTATATCAAACACCGACGCAGCCTATACTAGTTTACTCGCTAGTTTCCATTTAAAAAAATATATTTTCTATACCTCGCGAAAAAAACCGAGCGACTTTGATTTAATGCTAGGGAAGCAAAGAATAATGAATAATTAGATAAGTGCAAGATATCCCTTATTTGACGTGATATTAAGATTTTCGAACCACAGGGAACATTTTAAAAGCCAAAATCCAAAATCGTTAATTATTTTTGCATGCATGGGTCGTTTAACATTTTTCTTCATACCAAGAAAATTAACAGAAAAAACAGCATTTTGAATAAAAACTGTTAATCGGGCATCCCTGATTTTGCGTGGCAATTCTTATCTTTAAAGCAACTCTCGTTAATGGAAGCAATATTTTTTATATTTTTTTCACTCTTGAAGTCAATCAGCCTTTTGTGCCACATGCTGAGAAATTACTAAACGGGATCCGTGATTTTCCGTGGTTTCAAAATTTCTGCATTGGTTTCCAAGCTGAATAACAACACTCGCAACAATCATATAATATGGTAAATCGATCTTTGAACAATTGTGTTACAAAGAGTATCCTAACATTGAAAATATAATAATATTTTTGCATATAACATGACAGGTTATTATAATGGTCGTTAATCATGGTCTGCCATTTTTATTTTGCAGACAATGGCCAATTACAGTATATTTTTAGAAGTTTTGTAAGATTTGTTTGTTACTGATCTGCCCAGACTACTACCAACTGTTCAAGCCTCCTGGAACATGAATTTTCTTGTTGAACATAAAACATCTAAAAATACTCTCAAGTTGTCAACAAATTGACCTTTACCTAAACGAGCAGAGGACTGGGTACTAGTTTTCTAAATTAATCTAATTACAAAATTAAGCATATCATAGGAAAGAGCACATTGAAATATACAAGGTTTCAAAGTTTGGGCACATTAGGTTAAATAGCGACAAAATGAGAGCATTTTAAATGTCCAAAGAATTACAAAGAAATGTATGGATTGGATGGACAGTGTCCATCCAATCCATACATTTCTTTGTAAATTTTCAAGGGTTTCAAAGACTGCCTCTAACCCAGTATTCAAGCAAATTTAACCAAACTTTGGAACCTTGTATATCTTGATGTGCTCTTTCCAATGATATGATTAATTTTGTAATTAGATTAATTTAGAAAACTAGTACCCAGTCCTCTGCTCGTTTAGGCAAAGGCCAATTCAGTAATTAATAAGTATATTATATGCAAATTTATTTATTTTGTAGTTCAAAACATCTAGTAGATATATCAAACATAACTATATTCAGGGATGTTTATTCCGACTAAAAATTACTGAAATGAAATATAAATAAATGATTTATGTATAAGAGTGCAAATATTAGGCCTCTTCTACACGAATCCGATCGGGCTGAAACCGCATAGAAATATTTGCGTCCACACGAATCCTGTTGATCGTTTCCTATTCAAAAGTATGCAGTTTCAGTGACCGGATTCATTGGATTCGTGTGGATGATAGGCCGATTCGCATCAAAAGTATGCGGTTTCAAAAGTATCCGGATCCGTGTAGCCGTGGTCTTAGAGTGAAGGCATTTAACCCGTGAAATAGAAATTGCTTGCTATAAAGGAATGAATTAGGGTCTACTAAAGAGTGTTGGTCTTATATCTATTTCACGGGTTTTTAAAACTCACTCTGACTCGTGAAACAAAGACCACGGCTACACGGATCCGGATACTTTTGAAACCGCATACTTTTTGATGCGAATCGGCCTATTGTCCACACGAATCCAGTGAATCCGGTCACCGAAACCGCATACTTTTGAATAGGAAACGATCAACAGGATTCGTGTGGACGCAAATATTTCTATGCGGTTTCAGCCGGATCGGATTCGTGTAGAAGAGGCCAAAGTTTATTAGTTAAAGCGTGATAATAATAAATTGACACAATGGAACAAAAGTGTGTTTTATATAGCTTACAACTTAGAATACAACTCTAGTGCTTCACGGACTTATTACATGATTACATCGGTTTTCATTGTTACTTTTAGGGCTTTATATCGCATATTACCCTGTTCATTATCAATTCAAGGGCTTTATACAGTAATACCATGATCACCTCGGATTCTTTTGTCTTCCGAGGGGTTTACAAACCCGAATTTTCCTCATGCATACAACATGAGGGAAATTTAGAAGACAAAGAAATCCTTTGTCTTTTACTAAATTTCCCTCTATATTTAATATATGCAAGGGAAATTTAGTAAAAGACAAAGGATTTCTTTGTCTTCTAAATTTCCCTCATGTTGTATGCATGAGGGAAATTTAGGAGACTATCCCTCAATGGTCCCTCATCATAACAATCATCGAGACCATTCCTGGATCGCTTCGACCCAGTTGAAAATGTTTAACATAAAGGACCCTGTACTAGACACAAGTCCATACTCTAACACTTGTGGGACTCATTAAGTAGCTATGCGCATGCGTTGACTACATTGAAGTATAGTATGTCATGCGTGTTTAAGCAAAATAAACTATAATGAATGCAGGGTGGTATAATTCGGTATTGTCTCATTTACCAAAAGCAACTATTTCTAAAAGTATGCCGAAAATCAACAGCTTTGTAAAAGTTTATAATTATGCTTCTATGAAAACTAATGTGTATTTCCTTATTTCCTCGGTGATCATGGTATTACAAAGTAATACCATGGCACTCGGGAAATTAGTGATTAAATTTCCCCGAATACCTCGGGAAAATTTGTGAAAGTCCCTCGGGCTGCGCCCTCGGGACCTTCCACAAATTTTCCCTCGGTATTCGGGGAAATTTAATCACTAATTTCCCTCGAGCCATGGTATTACTTATAAATATTGCCACCATTTGAGGGCAATATCTATATATTGCCCTTGAATACTAATGTATATTGCCCTTGAATACTAATGTATATTGCCCTTGAATACCAATGACCTAATCCCTATATTATCCTTGTCATTTCCGTTCTTTTTCAACTTTATATGTAACGTTAAACTTAGAAATTTTCAAGTTGCGAACATTTAACGGATAAAAAATCATTTCAGTGATAGAGTGACCCTTTCGAGGATCGAACCCCGAACCCTTTGCATACATATCCTGACCCTAATTAACACTTTATGCTAACTGTCCGATCGATGTCAGTTGGTGAGAAGAAAACGTATTCATTTGTTCGTTACAGTTCATTAGTATTGTAGTGTACAACAAAACTAAAAGCCCATTGTTTGGATTGTATTCTCATGGGAACCCAAAACAATAATCAGCTTGATGATGCCCTTTGGGACATGAAGTTGTGTGAAAACCTATTCAATCATGTAATAAGTCATGCACTAAAAATAAAAACAAACAATTCAAGAATCTTCTGAAGAATATATTTGTCGTCTTGAAAACGACTTGCATCGATAAAAGTATATGACGTAAAAACCCAAATGTTGCATACAAAATTTAAAAATACAAGGCCTTTTTGAAAAACCTCTGTAAATCATGTAATAAGTCAGATAAATACCTGGAACGTCGGCAATAAGCCTATAAAGCCCTCGGGGCCTACGGGCTTTATAGCCCCTCGGGCTTTATACGGCTTATTGCCTCCGTTCTCGGTATTTATCTCTTACATATTATATATTTGCACTCTACTAGCTTTTAATTAACCCTAATCAAATCTAATGTTGCCGAATAGACTAAAAGTGTGGGCCGTTTTTTTTTTTTTCATTTCCTTTCTTTTCTTTTAACGAACTTCTTTTTTTATATATTTGATCTTGAAACAGTTCAATATTTTCTCCAACAAACACTGACCTAAGTCTGGAATAATGGAAAGACTATAGTTTGATCTTATACGAAGACAGCGACGCTTTGCCTTTTATCAACTCAGGAATGGTGTTTTGAAACGTTTTGACATTTTTTGGTACATTTAGATACAGACCTGTAGACCTCCGCCGTGATTTACTATGGCATAATGAGATGCAATTATCAAAGTTAAGATTAACTAGGCCCATTTGAAAAAGAAAATTAAATCTAAATACTCTAACTGTTGTTATTTAATTGAGAACAACAAAAACAACGGAACATTTACAGTATAATTTGCTTTACAAAAAAATAACTGTTATTGTTTGTAATCAAAATCAAAAGAACGTTATAACATGGTTGTTTAACATATCGAAGTGTCTTTTCGCTACGCTTGTGGTCTCACTCTAAATTTTTGGTCATTTTCTTACGTCATTTTGATTTTCGATAATAAGACCATAGAAAAGATACTTCGATTTGTTTTTTTACTATAATCTCAAGACGTTGTTATATACTTTTTAAATTTTTAAAATACAGGCAATATTGACTGTTAAATAACAAAAGCTAGGGGAATAAAACATTTCGCAAAAATCTGTAGAAATACTAATTGTCTAAAGCAAACGGTTTGAACATTTACTTCAACATCCGTTCGATATTTTGTTTAATGGCAACTGTTGACGCCGTTCCCACCCTTTCAACATTAAAGTAAAGTAAAGTAAAGCAACGCAACCTTATTTAACATTGGTAACTCGTGACAGTCATTAAGAGTCATATACTGATAGACAGTCATATACTGATAAACTTGAGGCCGACGTTGTACGTTGAAAGAGTTGAAAGAGTTTGAAAGCGTTTAAACATTGCCATTCAACAAAATCGAACGAATGTTGAAGCAAATGTTAAAGCCGTTTCCCGGGCCTTAAAGCTTTACTTTTTAAAAGCTAAAGTAAATTATTAAAAGTAAAAGAACGGCCAACAAGCCCCTTTTCAGTTTTTCCCTTGCAAATATATCCCCCGGGAGGGGTACTCCCTTTGTCCAAGTGGTATATAGGGGTTGTATGGAGATCGGCGGAGATTTTGAAAACGACCCCTAAATTAAAAGGTACGCACAGATAAAAATTACTGATAAAGCCTACGGCTGTTCTTGACAGCCAAGCTTACTTTTAGCAACAAAGCAGAGTAAAGATGACCCTTACACGTACGGAATCGTGTTACGTAACTGATTTTTGAGCCAAACCCCTAAAAGGACCACAAAGGTACGCACAGGAAATATTTTAACCCTAAAAGGTACGCCGATCACCCCTACCACTTGGACAAAGGGACCCGGGATATTTGCATTGCAGGATTCAAAATAAAACCAATTTAGTCATTAATCACACAACACTTGACACAGTCAGTACATAACTTACAACTACTTAAGTTTTCAAAAAGGTACTTGAGAAATGGCATTTGTTATTCAAAACTACGTTTTTACTATTGAAGAAAATTTGGCAAAAAGACTGAAAAACTGCATCAAATCAGCAAAGAGACAAAAACTCCATGAGGACATGACATTTATTCTATTTCTTAACTTACAAAAAAGTGTTTTCCATTCAGGGTTTGTGCAGACAGAAATGAGCTTTTATCACAGTTTAGACAAAAGATCGTCTTCATGATAACACACGTTCCCTCGCCATTCAAACAAAATAAATAAGTAAAATATAAAATTAAATAAATATCTAAAAAAAGGAACGTGACATAGCTAAAGAACTACGACCATTTCAACACTAAAAACAGGGTGGGAAAGAGGTTTTCCGTGATCCGTGATTCACCCTAAATCTGGCCTGTGATTCGTGAAAAGGAAATAATTTAAGTCGTGATCCGTGAAATCATCTTCGCCCTTGACCGCCGTGACTCGTGATTACAGAATTGGTGATCCGTGAAAACGTGAAAGCTTTTCATATAATTATAACGTTAACGGTTGTGTAAACTGAAATGTTTATTGCTAGCAGTGTTATTTTTTGTATATCTGTTAGATCCTTTAAATATTGATTATCTGTCTAACCAGCGCAAAACGTTGCGTAGTAGAAACAACAGAGTTAACATCACGAGTTCTATAACTGTGATTCGTGAAAACGCTTTACATTACTCCGTGAAAAAAACGGAAAAAACGGAAAAAAACGGCGCGTGATTTGTAATCGGTACTCCCTCTTCCCCGCCCCGTAAAAAGAAGATTGTTTAAAAAAAGAATAAAATGTGGAGGCAGCAGGTTTCGAACTCTTCACTTTAGATTTGCTTGTAAACGCACCACCATAACACTGAAACTGTGAAGTAAAATATTTGTAACTGGACCCTCCGAGACATTCTATAAGGCTGTATACCCTCGAAACCAGAGGGTTTCTTGATCTAGGATTTTTATTTATCATTTGTACGTCTGTCATATATATAAATATACAAGAACACATTAAGTATAAATATGTCCAGTATGCATAAACCCCGGGTACTCCCTTGGTCCAAGTGGTTGGGGTGATCGTCGGAGGTTTTGAAAACGACGTCCCCTAAAAGGTACGCACAGATAAAAATAACTGATAAATCCTTGTCGATTTCTACCCCAACAAAGCAACAAAACAGAGTAAAAATGACTCTTACAGGTACAAAATCACGTTATGTAACTTATTTTTAAGCCAGAACCCTAAAAGGACCCCGGGGGAAATAAATCACTCACATAGAAATAGTTTTAATTGAATATATTGAATTATAGAGAGGTTTTTTAAGGTTTTGACAGATTGATTAAGTTTTTTTTTTAGGTTCACTGTGAAGTTAGTTAAAGTAAATTTGAGTTTTCAGTTCATTTGGCAAATTAAGAGTTCCAGAGTTGCGGGCCTTAGTTAACAATAGTGAAACTTCTAATATTCGTTCGGCACTGAGTTCCAAAATAATTGCAATGTACCGGACACAGTCAACGTAATTCAATAGAAAAAACAAAAGTCTACAATTTAAACAAAGAACGAAGCTAACAAAGGAAATAGGTTAAAATAGGTTATCTGGTAAATAGGTAAACTGATTAGCGATTTCGTATCTTTTAGGGCATCAAAATGAACATTTTGAATTTCGGAATATGTTGGTATATTTTAGGGTACTCTAATCGCTTTCCGCGCCCGTGCCATGCCAGTTTAAAATGACTTTTATGGGTATTTTTGAAAATTCCCGACGATTATAGCCTGCGTCACATCCGAAGTTTAAGTTTCAAGGATGTACAATTACGTAACGAATAGCCGACGAGCATACCTGATACGTTTACCGGCCCTAAGTTTTCCAACCGGGTTTCAGGGGTTGTCGACAGCATTTTGTTGATAGAAGTAAATAATAGCTAACTATATACCTATACTGATGTTTTCGACATCCAGCTTTTAGTTGAAGTAAAATGGAGTGTGGATTAATTATTTTATAGCCTTTAGTTTTTATTATCTCAATATATAACCGTATTGTTCTTTTTATAGATGCAACCGATAGGAACACATTTATTCATATTTAATTTAAAATTCTTCTCTGATTCTTTTTAATTGGCCACAAAGAACACTTTACAATTTAATAGCAATATAAAGACCATGTCAATATTTTGTTGAGCCCCAAGGGGTGGCGGGAGGGGGGGGGGGGGGGGGGTGGGGGTGCATGCTGGCTCCCATGCTCCTTTGATATTCTTGCATTTTCTTCCTTGTTCCCCATAAGTAGAATAACTCTCTCCCTAAAATGTTTACCTTATATATGCTCCCATGATCCCAAAAAACTATTGTTTTATTTTGATCCCTAGTAATTCCCTAAAAATAAATGCCCGTGCTTCCTTGATCCCTAAAAATAAATGTCCGTGCTCCCTTGATCCCTAAAACTCCTGTGAGGGGCTCTTTATTGTGATTAATACAAAGCATTTAAAGTTTAAAAAGAATGTAATACTATGTTCTATTTTGATACTTTTCAAAGGTCATAACTTCATAGTTCTTTTATAAGAGAAATATTCATAAATTTCATAAATGTGCAAATTAAAAATTAAAAGATTATTAAAAAGATACTTTTACAAATGAGAAGAGTTTTTTTTGCAAACTGGCGAGATTAAAATTAAAAAACTAGACCTAGTCCCCTGCTCGTTTCTAGAGTGGCTAATAGCGTTTTTCTCCTCTCTTACTAATTATTTTCAGATAACTCTTTTCCAGTTGGGTTTCACACTCTCCATTCGATTTCGTCTTTTGTTTGCTCCAACGTTTAGCTTATTTTATATTTTAATCAAATTGTCAAGATAGCTGTAAATCTGGCCGATCAAAGTCAAATTAAAACTTATGCAAATCAGGACAATTTTCTGTCTATTTTCTGTCAACCTTCATTACTTCACGGCTATGATTTCTTGTGTCAATTTCTAATGAAATATGACTGATAGTATATATAGGTGGACGACGGGAACAGTGACGTATTTTGCATCTTGGGCTAGCTGTCCTGTCATTAAAAGTGACCTTCTCTCTGTTGTTTTTATAATTTTCTTCCTCTCTCACTAATAGAGTACAAACACTAAAAGTGTGCAACACTTTGTACTATTTACCACTAAATAGTGTTGATTAAACAATAGAGAACAAAATAATTTGCATAATTTAGCAGTATTTAGTGGTATTTATGTTGCACACTTTTAGTGTTTGTACTCTAGTATGTTCAGTCTACCTACATTTTCGTACTTTTTTTTTGCAGTCTCACAATTCCAATTCGATTTTTTTACTTTCACATTTTTTTTTATTAGACTACAAAAAAGGTTTAAATATATTGATATTTTTTTCAGTGTAGACCCAAATCTTTTTAAAATTTTTACAGCATATCTCTAGAGATGTATTATTTTTATGACAAATATTAGCATAGCATAAATGTATTCTAAATCTTTGGAAAATTAAAAAATAAACAACTGTTTTTTTTGGGTTGGGTTTCCTGTGGTTCGGGTTTAGTCTACAAGCGGGATTTTCAAAGAACGCCTGGCAGGAACGGACGTCTTACATGTTGAGTAAGATTGTTTTGTAGGTTTCTCATTATTATTCCATTATATATGTTAAATGGAGCCTTTAAACTGGCAGATTGGACTTTCTACGATAAAAGATCGAACTAAATATGCCTTGAACAACTCGTTGTTTTGTGATGTCAAGTGTTCTGTTGTGGACAGCGATGGAGACCAAGTCATTGTTAACGCTCACAAGTTTGTACTGGCTATCACTAGTCCTGTCTTTGAATCCATGTTCTATGGAGGATTAGCTGAGACTAAACAACCTATCAACCTTCCAGATATTACCAAGGAAGCTTTCGAAGAACTTCTTCGCTTTGCTTACTCAGATCAAGTCAATTTAACGGGGAGCAATGTAATGGAAGTGCTATATCTCGCTGACAAATATATGATTCCTGCCCTAGCAGAAAGCTGTAGAGAATATTTCAAGAGAAAGGTTAGACCACAGAATGTACTCCGTGTTTTACCCCAAGTCTCCAAAATGAGTGACAAAACATTTGAGAAAATCTGTTGGGATGTTATTGATAAAGAAACTCAGCCGACCGTTTCTTCTTCTTCGTTTTGTGATATCACCCATGAATTACTCCTCCAAGTTCTTTGCAGAGATAGTCTAAGAATCAAAGAACTACCTCTGTTTCAAGCAGTGGTGGGATGGGCTTCAAAATGGATAGAAGAGATAGGCTTGGATAATAATGGCGAAACGAATCGAACTGTTTTGGGAGAAGATGTCATCAGATTAATCAGATTTCCTCTCATGACACTGAAGGAGTTTGCTGAAGCGGTGCTACCAACTGGAATACTTCAAATGAAGGAAGTGACAGAGGTGATCCAGTATTTCAGTAACTTACAAGGTGTAACCATGCATTTTTCAAAGAAAGACCGGCAAGCTGAGTATCGTCTGCAGATTCCAAATAACCAGTTTACGAGGGTTCAAACTAAAACATTTGCTGTCTCAAGAGTATCCACTGTTGTTGATTTTAATGTTAACAAGACTGTTAGTCTTTGTGGTGTTAGATTGTTTGGTCGACCAGGCTGTAGCTATCGTGTTTATGTTAGATTTTCATCACTTAAGAATGGAAAATGTCAAGGGCAAATGAAGAAGTTGTATTCTGCAATCAAGTATGAAACTGAAGAAGATAAAATTGATGATCTTTACTATGGGTTTACTGTTCCCTTTGAAGAACCATTCAAATTGTCAGTTGGAGTTGATTATAAAATTGCAGTGATTATTCATGATGACCTCAAGGCTAATTCAGCATCACAATTTAAATTTGGTTATAATGCCAGTGATGTTGTTTATTGTGAAGATTTAAAAGTCACCCACCTGAATTACTGCACAAACCTGTGCCATAAGAACACAACGAAAGTTATCAAAGGTGGTGCAGTTCTTTCATTTATATTTAGAAACTTATAAAGCTGTACATATTATATCTACTGAAATGATAGTTTTAAAACATTTTGCAGTATTGATCATTTAACTTCAATTACTGTGCATTTTTTCGCTTAATGCTCTTTTTATGTAACATAATCAATAACAACATATAATCCTATATTTAGTTGTTGTTTGTTTTAATTAGAATTAGAAATGTATGCTACCTTAAGTGTATACTGTGTTTTTCACTAGCAGGATAAGCACTAGCACAAAAGATATACACAAACTCGGTTTTGTCTAAATGGTCCTAATAAGTATTATTATACATTTTAATAACTACATTGAATCTGATTATATTGTTGTTTACTAGTCTACAAAATGTATAATAAAACAATTATTGGGTTCGGTTTTTGCATGATATCGTAACTTATCAAGACTTTGAGTCTGTGTTATCAGGCTCTAGCTTCGGCAGATAACACAGACCTTGGTCTTGATAATTTACGATATCATGCTCAACCTCACCCAACAATTGCTTAGTATACAACACTGTTCATTCAATACTGAATTAACTAATTTCAGTTTAAATATCATGTTTTTGTATTTACTATTGTAATTTCTTAGGGTTATGGTAACCACTGATTATAATAAAGTTACAGTTATATTTTTACAGTTATATTTTTAATTTCAGTTTAAACATTTTTTTGTATTTATCTAATCGGATTACTTAGGGTTATGGTAATCACTGATTATAATAAAGTTACAGTTATATTTTTACATTATATTTTGAAATATATGTAATAAAGTACTATTGTTACAGTTTACTTGCAGATCTTGTTATTGTTGTATAAATAGATTGACCTGACATCCAAGTGTTCATTTAAAATGTGCAGTTATTTTCATAAATGCTCTTTTTATGCAACATATTCAATAACAACATAGTCATACTTTATACCACCAGAAAAGGTTCTTAAGCAACCTTGACTTGAACTATTCCAGTTTTACAGTGCGACTACTGAAACTGGGGCCACCAAAACATGATTATCCAATCACGATCAAGAATATGAACAATAGAATCTCTACAAATGTTTGACTTTTTTGCTTAAAATGCTAATAATTTTCATTATTTGTGAACGGAATAGATAAAGATTGAATAAGAAACATCTTAGCCTGTGAGAATTACCCTCTACAAGGTTTTTGTTTGATCTCAAAAACTATTTATTTTGACATTTGTTTGGGTGGCCCCGGTTTTAGTAGTTGCACTGTAACATCAGGTTTTTTTTATTAAGGCTTATATCTATTGTGATAATTTACCTAGTGACATGGTCAGACATTTGTGTAATGGTGATAAATTTACAGTTATATTTTGATGTTATATTTTAAAATACAAAAATACCATTGTTACAGCTAGCTTGACTTAAATGCATATATTGCTATTTTGGCATTAATTATAGATTAATTGGCTATACTTGTTCTATTTTTCACAATACAATTGTCTTGATTAAAGAAGAAAAAAGGTTTCTCCATTGTTAGAAATATATATTCTTTAAAACCTTTTCCTTAACTACTAGTGGACCTTATAGCACAATAATCAAGTTTTCCATTTATTATTCTTGATAAGTATTACTATCTTAATTATTTGCAGAGTAAAGTGGGTATACATGCAGTCACTAAAGGCCAGAGCAAATGCACGCAACATTGTTGGACCAACATGGTTGCTCCAACATGTTGTGTCCGTTTAAACACCCTGTTGGATGATGTTTGATGAAACTCATCCAACATTTCTTTTGTTCTCGTCTTCAACAAACCGTATTGCAACAATGTTGGCCAACAATGTTGCGTGCGTTTGCACGGGCCTTTTAAAACACACTGATGCAAGAAAGGTGATTTTTATTGAAATATTTCATTTGAAAGTAATTAAGTTGTGATTCAACTATATTCTATATATCTTACCTTATATCAGTTAATATATTATTTCTCTCTGTAGTTTTTGTAATTTGTCTCCCCCCCCCCCCTCCCCCTCACTAATTATGTTCAGTCATTTTGTACTCTTTTTGCAATCTCACAATACCACTTCGATTAATTGTTTTTCTTTTCAAATTTTTGTTTTATTAGACTACTAAATATCCAGAATATTGATACTTTTGTTCAGTGTAGACCCAAATCTTTTTCAAATGTTTACAAACTGGTCATTTATATATAAACAAACAGCATATCACTAAAGATTTTTTTTTTTATCACAAATATTAGCAAAGCATAAATGTGTTCTAAATCTTTGGAAAATTCTAAATAAACAACTGTTTTGTCCGGTTGGGTTTCCTGTGGTTCGGGTTTAGTACTTACTCGGGATTTTCGAAGAACGCCTGGCTCGAACGGTCGTCTTACATGTGTCGACAAGAAATATATTTGAGAACAGTACGTTATCACGAACAGTACGCTTTGTTTTGTGGTTTTGTTAATATTATTCTATTATAGATGTTAAATGGAGCCCTCAAACTGGCAGATTGGACTTTTTACCATAAAAGATCGAACTAAATATGCCTTGGACAACTCGTTGTTTTGTGATGTCAAGTTTTCTGTTGAGAACAGCGATGGAGACCAAGTCATTCTCTCCTCTCACAAGTTGGTGCTGGCTATCACTAGTCCTGTCTTTGAATCCATGTTCTATGGACGACTAGCTGAGACAAAACAACCTATCAACCTTCCAGATATTACCAAGGAAGCTTTTGAAGAACTTCTTCGCTTTGCTTACTCAGATCAAGTCAATTTAACGGGCAGCAATGTAATGTAAGTGCTATATCTCGCTGACAAGTATATGATTCCTGCCCTAACAGAAAGCTGTAGAGAATATTTCAAGAGGAAGGTTAGACCACAGAATGTGTTTCGTGTTTTACCACAAGTCTCCAAAATCAGTGACAAAACATTCGAGGAAATCTGTTGGGATGTTAATTATTGATGGACAAACTGAGCCCGCCGTTTCCTCTTCTTCGTTTTGTGATATCACCCATGAATTACTTCTCCAAGTTCTTTGTAGAGATAGTCTAAAAGTCAAAGAACTGCCTCTGTTTCAAGCGGTTGAGCGATGGGCTTCAAAGAGGATAGAAGAGAAAGGCTTGGATAATAATGGCGAAACAAAACGAACTGTTCTGGGAGAAGAAGTCATCAGATTGATAAGATTTCATCTCATGACAGAGAAGGAGATTGCTAAGGCGGTGCTTCCAACTGAAATACTTGAAAAGAAGGAAGTTACAGAAGTGATCCAGTACTTCAATAACTTAAAAGCTGCCACAACACATTTTTCCAAAGAAGACAGGCTAGGTCAGTACCGTCTGAACATACCAAATAACCGTTTTGAAAACATTGAAGCTGAAGCGATTGCTTTCAAAAACTTAGTAACTTTTCTTAATTTTAAAGTTAACAAAGTTGTTGGTCTTAAAGGTGTTAGGATGTTTGGTCAACCCGGTTGTAGCTATGATGTTGAGATATCCTTTTCTGGAAAATGTGATGGCAAAATGGTGGAGTGGCAATCTTCAATCAAGTATGAAACTGAAGAAGATAAAATTGATGATCTTTACCATGGGTTTACTGTTCTCTTTGAAAAAACATATAAACTGTCAGCTGGAGTTGATTATAGAATTACTGTGACTTTACACAACTTAAAAAGGGGTTTAACCTCTCCTGTTGAATTTGGCTATAATGCCAGAGATGTTGTTCATTGTGATGATTTAAAAGTCACCTACAAGGATTGCCTTACATATCTTTGCCAAAAAAGCACAACTAGAATGTTCAAGGGTGGTCAAATTCCATCATTAATATTTAGACAATTAGGTTGTTCATTAAATTAATCTCCTGAAATGACATTCTTAAAACAGTTTGCACAAGTGATCAAAGTGATCATTTACATTCAACTACTGTGCAGTTTTTTTTACTCAATGTTCTTAATTTGATATGTAACATAATCCATAACAACATACTGTAGGTCTACTTTATATATGATATCTTTCTCCATAAAGAGTTTTTCAGGCAACCAGATTTGACCAATTCCAGTTTTAACATCAGGTTTTGTATTAAGACTGATATATATTGTGATTACCTAGTGACATGGTCAGACATTTGTGTAAATGGTTATATAGTTATAGTTATATTTTTATCTATCAATTTATATTTTTGAAATACATTTAATAAAATACCATTGTTACAGTTGACTTGCAGATATTGTTATTTTGACATTAATTATAGATTGGCTACTTGCCTTATATTTCTAAGTACAATTCTCTTGATTGATGATGAAAATCTTTTTTATTATTATTTGTTAGAAATATTATATATTCCTTAAAGTGCTTATAACCCCTAGAATTGGAAAAAATGGTGAAATCTACAAGCCTCCAATAAATAATTACCATTGTAAGAATTTAATTTGAAGCAATTTGGAATATTTTACAGACTGGTTTTAAATATTATGTGTCCACGCCCTGGAAGGGATTTTTGGGTCTGGGTCGAATCACCGGAAATGACGTCAAAGATTACCAGGTAAAACTGTCCAAATCAACTTTGAGAATAAATGAAGAACAAATACAAATTAAAATATACTTTCTAAAACAGTGTTCGACAAAATGTTTGACTTCTATCGCGTCTGACAACTTTAGAACGCATACTCAAGCTCAGAGTAGTTTTTGACGTCATGCAAAAACTCTCGACCTAATTCTCCCAACTAAAGTGCTACCTGGCACAGGAACTCCAAAACGGCACTTTCAAACAAATGACCCGGGACATATATATCATTTAAATTCTCTTGATGTCTAGAATTTGATGAAATTGATGTTTTTAGGGATTATAAGCACTTTAACATCTATCATTATTATCATTATTTTTATTATTATTACTATATTAATTAATTGCAGAGTGTAGAAGTGGGTATCGATGCAGTCACTCAAAATATTTACCAAAACTCATTTCAGACATCAAAGAACAAACTAACAAACTGATTGAAGAAAAGTAACTTTTATTAAAATATTTCATTAAAAATTATTGTGATTCAACTATATTCCATATATTACCTTAATTGTATTCTGTGACTTGCATCTTGGGCTGCTAAGCTGTCTTGTGATTAAAAGTGACCTTCTTTCTCCCTGTATTTTTTATACTTTTTCCCTCTCTCACTAAATATTATGTTCAGTCATTTTGCAGCTCACAATTCCAATTCGATTTTCTGTTCATCATCTTTTTTTATTCAATAGACTACAAAAAGGGTTTATAATATTTTATTGATATTTTTTTCAGTGTGGACCCAAATCTTCAAAACTTTATTTTTAGAGTTTTACAATCAAAATCATGACCTGATACATTCAAATAATTACTTTGACAAACTGCATATTTTTAGAGGTGTATACTATTAATGGCAAATGATAGCATAGCATTTATAAATATATTCCAAATCTTTGGAAACTTAGTAAATAAACAACCGTTTGGTCGGGTTGGGGTTCCTGTGGTTCCGGTTTAGTCCATACTCGGAATTTTCAAAAAACGCCTGGCAGGAACGGTTGTTTTACATGTGACAAAAAAGATATTTGAGAACAGTTCTACCAAACCACGCTTTGTTTTGTAGGTTTCTCATTATTATTCCATTATATATGTTAAATGGAGCCTTTAAACTGGCAGATTGGACTTTGTACGATAAAAGATCGAACTAAATATGCCTTGAACAACTCGTTGTTTTGTGATGTCAAGTTTTCTGTTGTGGACAGCGATGGAGACCAAGTCATTCTCTCCGCTCACAAGTTGGTGCTCGCTATAACTAGTCCTGTCTTTGAATCCATGTTCTATGGACGACTAGCTGAGACTAAACAACCTATCAACCTTCCAGATATTACCAAGGAAGCTTTCGAAGAACTTCTTCGCTTTGCTTACTCAGATCAAGTCAATTTAACGGGGAGCAATGTAATGGAAGTGCTATATCTCGCTGACAAGTATATGATTCCTGCCCTAACAGAAAGCTGTAGAGAATATTTCAAGAGAAAGGTTAGACCACAGAATGTGTTTCGTGTTTTATCACAAGTCTCCAAAATGAGTGACAAAACATTCGAGGAAATCTGTTGGGATATTATTGATGGAGAAACTCAGCCGGCAATTTCCTCTGCTTCGTTTTGTGATATCACCCATGAATTACTCCGCCAAATTCTTTGCAGAGATAGTCTAAGAGTCAAAGAATTAACCCTGTTTCTAGCGGTGGAGCGATGGGCTTCAAAGAGGATAGAAGAGAAAGGCTTGGCTTGTAATGGCGAAACTAAACGAACTGTTCTGGGAGAAGATGTTATCAGGTTAATCAGATTTCCTCTCATGACACAAAAGGAGTTTGCTGAAGCAGTGCTACCAACTGAAATACTTGAAAAGAAAGAGGTTATGGAAGTTATTCAGTATTTCAGTAACTTAAAAGCTCCTACCACACATTTTTCGAAGGAAGACAGGCTAGCTGAGCATCGTCTGATGATTTCAAATAACCGGTTTGAGAACATTAAAGCTGTAGCGATTGCTTTCAAAAAAGTAGCCACTGTTCTTAATTTTAAAGTTAACAAAGCTGTTGATCTTCATGGTGTTAGGATGTTTGGTCAACCAGGTTGTAGCTATAATGGGGTTGTAACACTTTCTGTATCTGTGGATGGAGAACGTCAAAGGACAATGGAGAAGAGACATGCTTTAAACAAGCATGAAACTGAAGAAGATAAAATTGATGATCTTTACCATGGGCTTAATGTTTTCTTTGCAGAACCATTCAAATTGTCAGTTGGAGTTGATTATAGAATAATTGCAGTTATTTTAAACAATCACAAAGCGTTTGCAACATCGCCAGTTGAATTTGGTTATAATGCCAGAGATGTTGTTTATTGTGAAGATTTAAAAATCACCTACCAAGATTACCACACATACGTTTGGCAAGAGAGCTCAAGAGAAGTTATCAAGGGTGGTCAAATTCCATCACTGATATTTAAATAATTTTAAAGTTATACAATATTTTAAACTTCTGAAATGACCTATTTTATAAACCATTTAGCACAATGTGATCATTTAAATTCAACTCTAGCTGTGTAGATTTTTAGTCAATGCTCTTTTTATGTAACATAATCAATTATAATAGCAACATTGTTCATGGTCAGACATTGTGTGATGATAGTAAAGTTACAGTTATATTTTTATATTATAGTTTGAAATTTTAATAAATTTATATATATATATATATTTTAATAAAATACCATTGTTACAGTTTACTTGCAGATATTGCTATTCCTGTATAAATAGGTTGATCTTTTGCCCTATTTCATTATGACGTCAAGATGTGTTTTAGTGGGGGATAGAATCACCGAAAACAATGGTAATTTCAACTAAATTGTCTTTTTGAAAATTGTACTTCAAATTATCTAATTTTTATGTATGTTATGTGTCTATGTTTATACTTTCATATTTAGGGCATTTTGTTGTCATTTCTTTCCTATCCGTCTTGTATATGCAATTTTATCGTGTACTCTTGTTTTGTTATGAATCTGTCCCCCACTGGTGACCATGATCCTTAGCGTTAGAACAATAGAAATGTTTGATGTGACGTCATATCGTGAAATAGGGCAATTCTCTTATGGAATAAAGACTATATTTTGTTCATTGCTAAAAATATATTTTCATTAACACCTTTCTAGACCCTATTTACTGGCGATGTAGCTATGTTATTTATTCAATTGCCTCAATATTTTTCCAATGCAATCCTCTTGATATAATACTACTTGTAAATATTATGTCTAGAGTTAAAACACTTTATCAATAAAAATTTGATACTGTGTGATAGAGTGCAAACACTTAATCCATGAAATAAAATATATTTTTTACTGTCTAATAGTTCTTATTTAGTGACTATTAGTGACTATTTTAGACAAGTAAAGCTGTAATAAAATATTGTCTCCTTTGTATTTGCCATTTCCTAGACTGTTCTGGTTGATAGTGATACTAGATAAGCCACTAAATAAGAATTGTTTGTTAGTAACAATTTTGATTTTATTTCACGGATTAAGTGTTTGCACTCTAGTTCTTGTTTAGTGACTACTGGTCTGTATATCAAAGACAAATGAAGTTGTGGTGAAGAATCAGGTTTTCTTTTTATATTGATATTTCTGATTGAGTGATACTCAGTGGCTAAATAGTCATTAAATAGAAACTATTAGTAACAATTTATTTTATTTCGTGGCTTTAATGTTTTTGCTCTATAAATGTATGTGTGACAATTAGCCTCCTCTCTGTGGTTTAATTTGGATTTGGGTTTCCTGTGCCTCCTCACCACAGGAATCCCGATGAAAAGAGATTCCTGTGGAGGCTATGTGAAAATATACAAAGTCCAAGTTGAAATTTCGTGTAGAAATAGTTATATGTTGTATGAAGAGTGAGGTGATATGCTCCCAAATCTAATTATGCATAGAATAGTTGATTATGCATACAGCTGATTAAAATATAAAGGTTGCACCCTCAAAATGATTGGGGGGCCCACCCATTGATTTCTGAAAATAACTACCATTCAATACACTCAAATCATGTTTTTTTTCTGACCCTCCCCGTGCTACGACCCTGCAAAGGGGGTGCGCATGTCAGGGGGGAATTTTGGTTTCGGATATATATATATAAACCTCAATAATGCTGGAGCTATCCCGGACGTGATTTTTTCAGGAATATCCCAATATTGGTGTTCAATTTACATTTTAAAAAACGCTAGCAAAACATGTTTCGGTGTTATAAAAAACGTAGCATTATCACATCTATATGTCTCTTTGATAAGCTTGAGATGAAAAGAGGGGGGGGGGGGGGGAAGTCACCCAATTACCCTCCCCTGGATCCGCCCCTGCATGTTCCCTATGTTCCTTTGATCTTTTTGCATTTTTAATTTTCCTTTGTTCTCCATAAGTAAAATAACTGTCTCCCTAAAATGTTTTACCTTGAGTTCCCATGATCCCCCCAAAAAACTATTGTTCTATCATATTTTGTTTCCTTGTTCCCCGAGGTAATTTGGTAGTATATTCCTTGTTCCCTTAAAATAAATGCGCTTGTTCCCTGCATGTACGTTCCCTAAAATCCCAGGGATGGGCTCAAAGGATGGGTGTTTTTGCTGTGCTGCTTCTATTAGAGACAGTTACTTTTTTTTATTTTATAAAATAGGATTGTTAGCTCTGTATCCAATATCCCTTACCTGGAGTCAATTTTAATTTGAACAAATGAAGATATTTTTAATCTTGCTATATATATAATATCAGGACACCATTAATATATTTGCCTTCTTACATTTTTGAAAAACCTTTAGACAAATCAATACAAAGCATGGCATAGTATTACAATCTTGAAGTTCATTTGGAATTCATATATAAAATAAGAAATACTGAAAAAAACAGTGTTTTTATAGCCTGATTTCTACTGGGCCTGGGTCCTATGCTATGACACTTCCTCCTCAAGCTAACAGTCAAACAACTACCCATGTGAGTGTATATTAATAGTAGAACAATATAGAAAATTAATTCAAGCTTATATATTCAGGGAATTTCTTATAAAACGACTTTTAAACACTGTAGTTTGAAAACACTTATGTTTACAATGTCAAATTTACTGTCTGAATTCGAAAGATTTGCCCAGCATGCATAGGTAGTCGTTTGACTGGTTTGTTCCACGTCCAAACTAGGGAGGAAGTGCGGTGTATGCCCTAGTCCTGCCTGACATCCATGCTCATTTTACATGCATGGTGAGTATACAAACTCAATTGACCTCCTGATTGTTGATCTGCCATGTTGTCTTTCTTAGAGCTAATAATACTTACATATTTCTAAGTAACAATTCCATGAAAATATATAACTTATTTACAAAATCTTGATTAATTTATAGCCTATGTAGAGCTATTCTCCACCCCTCCCACTTCAGGGCAACATATGTTTTCTTGAGGGAAAAGGGGGCGAGGAAAAGTTGTGCACAGGCTAAGCTAGTAACTAACAAAACATACATATTGCTTTTGCTTCTATCGGTGATAATATTCATATTGTTCATTATCAGTATTTGGAAAGTAACTTGAAAAAATGTGATCCTGCATTGCGGTTTAAGGGTAATACCCTACCCATTCCTCCCCTCCCCTTCCCTTTTATCCCCAATTCCCTTCGATTGGTGATATTATTCATATCGATCATTGTCAGTATTTGAAAAGTAACTTGGAAAGATGTTAGACAGTTCAACAATTAAGTGAGGAAAGACACCCAGATCCATTTTTCTCCATTGATGAGGCAGAAGTCAAGAGGAAACACCCCTGTTACTTGACAGCTCAACCAGTAGAAAATCCAGCTGACAATAAGAAGGTCCTGTAGTTGATACCCACCATTTGTGACGAAACATGTTTTCTTTGTACATATCTTTTTTCACCTTGTTGTATATCTAACATCTTATATTAACGAAGAATATCTCTTCAAGTAGGTTTCATAACTCAAATCATTGATTCATCTGCATAGCAAGTCAATATTATAAACTAACCAACCTTTTGGCCATTGTAAACATCATTAGTGTTTCTAAATTATGCATGATTCAAACGTTTCCAAGGAACCGGTTTAATTTTATCATAACCTGAGGTTAAGGCTAAAGAGAAAACTCAGGTTAATTCGAAATAAATTCGACTCTAGACTGAGATACTTCCGCTGATGTGGTTTACATGCACATCAGACATCAGCAGTCTTTGTAATTGCTACATACACCAGGACATTCACAACTGACAAAGATCAAAGCCGACTTTTGACATAGATGAATCAATTTTGAAACCGTTTTTAAACTGTAAGTTATCTATAATATTTCTATGCATCAGCAGAATGCTTGCAATCAACTGTTACTTTCAAAAACAAGATATTGTTCTTGATATACCCAGTCGATTCCAGACCACGATGTGAAACAAACTGAGGATAACCAAAACCTAACGACGCAGAATTCTTGGACGGACGCTGGAAACTTTTCCAGTTAGGATCTGGACTGAAGGACTGGCTAACGTCCCGACGTGCCCTGCGATCCTCACTCTGGTCCATGAGAGTAAGTGTAATTTCTCCTTCAAATGGCCATCGCAGGAGTGCGTCATATTCGCCTGGTAATAGACGGACGTACAGAGACAAGTGCGTGCCTTCTCCACTACCATTTCCGTATGGGAATAACACGACTTTGAATTTATAACCGTAATTTGAAGTATAAAGAACTGGGCTTTGCAACTCAAGGCCAGGTTTTTGTTTCCCTTCATTAAATCGTTCCCAGAATTTATCAATTCGCCAGATAAGTTTGCTATTATGGTAAGGTTTGCAGTGCTGGACGAGTTGCTTTAGTGAGTCGATTTCTTTTTGTTGTTGAATGGCAAGGTCACTGACCAGTTCGAGATGTTTGTGCACGTGATCGTCAAGATGGCGCTGTAGACCATTCTGAGGAATCTGTGATAAAAGCAACATAAAATATTTAAAAACTATTTTTCAAAGAGAAGTCTGTTTAGAAACTTAAAAACGATGAAAAATAATGATTTATCCCACATGGCATATTACAAAGTGGATATGATGGATTTCTTCTAGGTCGATAAAAAGACCTGAAATCTGCAAACAGTATTAACCAGCATGCACTGCGTGAAAGACACAATTTCGTGGATTATGACTATCGCACATTGAGATATTTGATATCTTTTACGATTTGAGTGGCTTTTATGCTCTTACTAAATCGTTTAGCGTTTTATTTGTTTTCTCGTAATATACGACTGACTGAATTTTAACATTCAAATATACAATACACAACGCAAAGCATGCCGGTGACCATGGGTCTTTAAGAATTTAGAAAGGGACGACGACTTGCCTGTTGGTTGCAGCCTGCGTGCTTGAACGGGCACGAGACTACATTTGAATTGCAGTCACGTGATAAATGATGATCAACCTGCAGTGGAAACAACAAAAAATAAGATCAAGGTCTTAATGGCGGTGATTTTACATGAATATCGCAGCGTAGGTACAACGCAACGAACAACCTAAGAAATCTGCAACATACAACAAAGGGCAATAATTATAAATATTCGATTAATGGGTATATTATTAGTGGTTCACGTGGCTTTCACAACTCCTGGAAGTTAAAATGCAACTAGTCTACGGCGCAACAGCAGTCGATGTAAGGGAACGTTGCAAGGCGCCACAAACTGTAGTTTCATGGGAGGCGGAAATGTTTGCAATGCGGACAGTCACATATTAAAGAAGAGAGAGAGATATTATTTAAAGTGCAAACGTTTGTCTCGGCTGTCGTCGCAACTGAACGAAAAGTACTACTGCTTTGACGATAGTTTAGTTAGAAACAAGCACCATTCTCGTTTTTAAGACTGTTCTTGTAACATTTACTTTACTTATTTAAAGCTGCAGATGCGTTTCGCAGCTAGTTATTGTTGTTTAATTGCTGAAAAGTGATCTCACCTCACTTCGTGGTATCTGCGCTACGCCACAGTCATTTGGGCAGCTGAGTGGAAAGGACGGGCAGCTTTGGTGATGAGTCTGCAGTACAAAATCATATATATTAAGGATTCAATCAGCTCAATAATGAGCACCCAAATACTTTCCAGCTTTCTAAATATATATATATTTTTTATACGTTTTTATTAATAACTAACAACAAAGAAAACACACACAAAATTTACAATTAAAGAGTGCAAATACACTTTTAAATACGTTTGCCTCTCTAAAGCTTGTGTACAGCCGTCAACACCCCACCCAACCGCCACCGGTGAGAAATGGGGAGGGGAACGGCGTTCTAATTGTGACCCGAAGACGTGTTCCCTACCAGTTTTTCCCCCACACCAAGAAAAACCCAGCTTTTTTTTAAAACAACATTCCTTTACGGGCCCATTACCTGCAAATCTTCAAATTTAATCTGTATTCCACAATGTTGACACCTTGTGAGTCTGCGCGGACATTCATCTGACATATGGTTGGTAATCTGTCCTCTTAATATGCGCCTACCACACGTGCAAGTGAAGACATCCGAGTCCAGCTCTTCAGTCGACCGACTTAAATACTCGCGTGAAGATCCACGATACAACGCTTGGCTCCCAAACGCTACATTACTATCACGGCCAATTTGATTGAGAGAAGCTGGGAACGACACCGATCGGTAAGGTGGCGATGCAGTGCTTTGGAAAGGTTGTATGTTTGTTCGACTTCTTTCTCTATTTCGGACGTTTTGTAAATCAAATCGCACTGAACTTTGATGGTTAACAGTGCTTGGTGATCGTCGCTTGGCATTACCACGTGGAGTTGCATTGGTTTGGCGAGAACTGTATTCACGACAACGACCCAAATGTTCCTGAATAAAAATGTAAAACTTCGATTTGAGTGTTTAATAAAAAAAATAGAAAACAAACAAACAAAAACAAACAAACAAACAAACAAAAACAAACAAACAAACAAACAAACAAACAAACAAACAAACAAACAAACAGGCAAGCAAACAGAAAAGCATATAAATACAACTGGGGCAGGTTGTACAAAGCCTGAATAGCGCTATTCACCGGATATATCCCCACCCAACGGATAAAACCTATACAAATTCTATACACTGGTTAACTCTTGTCCAATGGATAACTTTAATTTATCCAGGCTTCGATCTTACAACTGGCCCGAACAACCAACAATATATTGTTCAGTGCATGGTTTGCTTGTTCTATCGATTCAGTCCTCGAAGTGAATACTGATCAGGGGTAAGAGAGTTAAATCTCTTCTCGAAGGGTAACTAAGTTGTAGTGAATGTTGCCGTACTTCACGGAAGAGCATCCATGCCGATGGGAGTGATTGCTGTAAATACTGAGTGTATAGTGGTAAAGTGTGTGTGTGAGTGAAACTATCAAAAAGCGGGCTCGTTCGTTTCCCCACTTCTATAAATTATAAGGGTGTCAACCAATAACTCCAGTTTGCTAACATTACAGTGCGAATCAAAAAACCGAGGGCACTTAGAAATACTTTAGAAATCGTTTATTGTTCTTTGAACAACTCAGAAACAAACTATATCACTGCAAGAAGTGTGACTGATGTGTAGTATGATAAACCTTTTGCAGTAACAGTTCTTTGTGAGTTGTTCAACGAACAATAAACGATATTTCTGGGTGCCCACGATTTTTCGATTCGCTCTGTTATAAGGAAAACGGATAATTTGAATGAAAAAAATAGCAAGAAAATAGAAATAGCTTGAAAAATAGGAAATAATAGGAACTTCACACCCTGAAACATTTATTTAATTTTTTTACCTGCCTATCTTTAAAAATGACTTCTGTCCCACAATGCTGGCAGTATATCCACCGATTGGGACATTCTGAGCGCAAATGCTGCGGCTTGTCCTGTTTGCGCATGCGTGTACCGCATCCACTAGGACACGTGACCATCTCTTCGTTACTTGGTCGTCGCTGGACGCAGCTGTGAGACTGGAAAACAAAATCACAAAATTTCTATTCAGACACAAGTATCCTACTAATTGAGACACACTCACAAGTCTGCGTACATGTTTTTTTTTTACCCTGCGAGCAGAGGTTCCTTTCTCTTACCTAGAACGACGTCGTTCTAGGTAAGAGAGAAAGAAATCTCTGCTCGAAGGGTAAGTTTTTTGGGAGGGAGGAAAATGGGACAGCCAGGAGAAACAAAAACCCTGTGGCATTGGAGAGAACAACCCGAGCCGGGACTACGACGACTATTACACTACGTCGCCCAAACCACCCTTCAAAGATATGATTGAGCTATTTTCAAAAATGCAAATTCGATCATGTTCTAGGTATATATTGTTTCTACACGAGGAGAATTATTTTGATTGATTTTCCGCATTTAAGCTGGGAATTATAGAAAGGTTAGAAATCATTCATAGACAAATATTTAAGCACTATCTTAGCCTGAGAAAACAGAGGGGGAAAGAGGAGCGAAAGAACGTCTGTTTTGTGAGACTAGCACTATCAGTACACGCAAGTTGTTGTCGACTTACCCTTAGTTGTTCAAACGCTATTTCTCGCCGACATCTTGAGCATGTTACACGTCTTTTTGGACAATCACGAAGTGTATGTTCGTTCATTTTTCTTTTTTGTATTTTATCCCCACAGATGTACGGGCAGTCGGCGAGAACGTATTTGCATTCGTCGATATGACTCTATGAATAGATGATATGAGAAATGGTTAATGAAACTGAAAGGAGTAAGAAAATATGATATGAGAAATGGATAATTAAACTAAAAGGCATAGATTGAAATAGCAGAGAACGATCGACGGCTAGATAAACATATTTCGAAACAATAGGGCTTCGTTTAGTGGTGTTTACATTACATTTCACTCTTGTCATTTCCTTGGAAATACATGCAGAGCAACCCGCGCGCGGCCCAGACTACCTTTACAGCTAGTCATTATCAAATTCAAATATATATACCACACAATGACAGAGAGAAACAAACAAGGCAGATAAATAGGTAGGAGGATAGTTAACAAACAAACTGACAGATCGACAATAATCATTCATAAAATTCGGCCGAATACTGCTTGATAACACAAAAAAGGAGATTGGAAATGAAAAGAGTAAGGGGAAAGGATACACCCTATTATTCAAAAAGGCGTGACCAAAAAGATGCTTCAGTTAACCAGTAATATACTAAAAGACACCATTGCCTTCATCAGAAAGAATACATCAAAATAAGTGATCTTCCAAATCATTTCAGTGTAGTAACAGTTGCTTGAAGTTATAGAGATTTGGCTCGAAATTCGAGCTTTAGTCTACGAGCTTCGCTTTTATGTTTTTGGTCTATTTACATGCTTGTAACCGACTCTTTAGTATATGACAACAAAACTCTACCAAATTACTAATTTAGACATGCTCTTTCTTGTAATGGAAAATATTTTTGAAATCGCTTATTGTTCGTAGTGCTGGTTCCCCCTCCCACTGATCTGTTAATTTAGCATACACGTCTGCTTGCACATTGATTTTTCCGAGGCTAGCTATAGACATGTACAGCCTTGATTCCACATGTATGACTATACCAACCTTGAGTTTTTTTAGTTGACCTTTCCACTTGCACCCTTCCTGGTATTGATCGCAAATAACAGTCAGGGACATGATCATCTGGTTCGTGACATCATCAGCGTAAATCTGGAAAAGACACAACATCAAGTCATATTAAATAGAAGTCTATCGAAAAAATTAAGGAGGCCTCTAACCCTTTACATGACCTCCATCGGTGACGATAGCTCTTTTAAAATCTCTTCTAGTATTGAGCATTTAAAGCTAGCTTACGTGGTGTCACGTGATTTTTCTTTTAGTTTTTATGTATTTTTGGTGGACAATCCCTATACCTTTTGCGTGAATCGTCATCGGCCTATTTATTTTTGCGTGAAACCGTGAATCCGTGATTCCTGATTCAAACTTTCTGCGTCCACGTGAATCCATCTTTTCCTTTATGCGTGATTCGTGAACGGAAACAATAACAATAACAATTTTAACGTGATTCGTGAAACGTGATTACGTCGATTTTTGCGATTTAAATGACCAATTAATTATTTTACGTGAATGCATTTTGCGAGGAGGTATAGGGGGACCCTCTGTTAATGACACGCACTTTATACTAACTAAAATATAACAAAATTATAACAAAAGAAAGAAAACGTAGAGACATTAACATGAAATTGGAACAACTCCGTAAAACTCCGATGAATAAATTAGAGTTCAAAGCCAGATGGTAATTACTGTTACTATAGTCTATGCAGGAGGCATGTTGGTGGTTTATATCAAACCCTTTCTGATAAGATAAGGTACGGTACGGTCACGGTCTAGGTCACTGGATGCAATACTAAACTAATCCGAACAAAGATAACTATCAGTCAATTAATAAGAGTTATTGTCTGAGGCTAGTAACTAACAGATGTGGATATTGCTGAACGCGATTCGCGCTTGGGCTCCTGATTCGCGTCGACGTTCTCCCGCGTTCACTGTATCCATGTCCAATGTCGGTTCTATCCGTACTATGTTGTTGGAGAAAGATTTGTCGATTTGGTGCAATGAAATCCAACTGAGTCCATGGCCCGAATAAAATTTGAAATGTGTAATTTCTGTAATTTCTATAGTTTGTTAAACTTAACATCTACGCTGATTTATATATGTATTTTATAGGAATTATTTTATATTACCATTGTAACGACCATACATCTTTGTTACGTCTATAACCATCATCATCGTCATGCATCATAGCCTGATTGTCAGAGCGGGCCTGGGTCCTACGCTATCGCTTTAGCGTAGGACCCAGGCCCGCTCTGACAATCAGGCTACATGCATCACAATCATCGTCGTCATCATTTTCATCATCTTTATTATCATCATCATCATCACCATCAGCAGCAGCATCACCACAATCGCCACCACGGCACCATTATCATCATCATCATCATCAATTTCACCACCATAACCATCATCTCTTCAGCTATCATCGTAATCATTTTAAAATCAGTCATACCGTCCTATATGTACTGTATTACAAGGGTGTACAACGTTGTACATTTAGAACAATCCTGCTTCGATCAATCGGATCTCCATCCCGGATACAAACTAATGTAAACTTGACATATTTAGAGAACAACGTTTACTCAACAGCGAACAAAACGCGATTTTTTTCTCGCATTGATTGATAAATCTAGACTTAATTCAAATAGGAGTGAACCAAACGGATGTGACATTAGAACTCTTAGTGTTTACAAAATCAATAGAAACGAGGAGAGACTGCACATATTTAATCCTCTGACTATACAAGTTAGTTTAAAGGAGTAAAAACGAGCGGATGTGACTTGGACATCAAAACAAGGTCAACAGAAATGAGGGTAAAATGGAAGGAAATTTACAGACATTACATGAATAAACGTTTTTAGTCAACGAAAACGTAGTCAAAACTTTATATAGAAATAAAAAAAATATATACACCACGTCTTTAACGTCTAATAACCGTCTAGCTAGACACAAGGGTCCAGAAAGTCTCTCTCGCAATCTGTCTCGTTGGGATTTTTTGACAGGCAATGCCCAAATATATAACTTATTGGGGAGATTCAGACTCACACTCGCCACCCATAGATTCTGAAATATTTTAGTACACAACTATGCTCACATGTCAGTGTTTTTAAACACACAACGTCAACGTTCCGTATTTTCACAAGGTAATAGGTAATAGCTAATAGGTACTTTATTGATTCTCCTCAAAGGCTTTTCAGAAACAATTTACAAATATATAAATATAAAAATTATTTACAATGTATAAAACTTTTAATGTATTGTGAAATAGCAATATTGTACTTATTTAGTGGCATAGCCTGTGACAAATGTAAAACTATTAATTTTACTCTAATAACAGTTTTTCTTTTAGTTTCTTTTTGAATACGGGATATTGTTCAATGTTTCTGAGATTCTCACACAGTTCATTCCATAGTTTAACTGATCTAAATTTAAAAGTACGTTGGCCTGAGGTGGTCCTGCAGAGCGGTATTTGAAGACTTGACTTATGCCGCGTGTTGTGATCATGTAAAGTTGAACGGCTGACGTAGTGACTAGCTAAGTATGGAGGGGCCAGTCCTTTCATACATTTAAATGTCATAAGTAGGTCTCTAAATTTCACTAGTTGTCTTACAGGCAACCAACCGAGTGACTGTAGAGTGGGAGAGATGTGATCATACTTGAAAGTAACAGATACTACCCTCGCAGCAAAGTTCTGCACTAACTGTAGCAGAACTTTATAAATACAAGATTAGGGTAATAGTAACGTACGTAGGAAGCAATTATATATCCCCGGAATGCGAATGCTATCCAACCGAGTTAAAACAAACGGATATTACATTTATAATTTGACCAATTCAATCGGCAGAAACATTTTAAAATGTCAATAAAAAAGACGAAGATGTAATTGTAGACAAAACTTACCTGACTATAGTCTATACTTGAACTATCCACGGGGCATTTTAGACGACCACTTCTGTGTAAAGAAGAATCCATTGATCAACAAGAGGTATTAGAGAAACTGGAAGGGTTAACATTAAAGGCAAAAGCTATTCTTAACGACCTCAATAGATCTAACGTTAGCAATAAAAACAAACTAAATATGTCTGGGTCTTATCTTATCACTGCGTAGCAGAGATAACACAAATATTTCCCAAAAGATTCCATTATAGAGATTAGGAGATGGAAGTTTGAAAAGCAAAAGAAAACTTAGATTTCAGTATAACTGAGCTGAATGTCCAGTCGTTATAAAAACTGTTTCTCTACCCTTAGATTTCCGAAACAATTTAAAGAATCTGAAATGAAACGCCTTTAATTTAAAGAATGTATTATTGTTTAAACAAAATGTTTCCAAAGATGAAATTTTTGCCTTTGACCTTTAATAAAAAAAAACAGTACCGTAGCAAAAAAGACAAAGAACCGCTGTTCGGACATGGCTCTTCGTAAATAATGGGTCTGATCACCTGAATAAACAAATCCTTTGTGACACCAAACAGTAAACATTTGAAATCATGCAAAAACAAGAACGTAGAACAGAATGAACGTAGAATTAAGATGGCTCTTTTTCACATTAAAAACTAGTTAGAAATGATTCAGTAAAACGAAAATTGTGTCTTGAAAAAAAATTGTGGGATCACGAGATCTGCTATAAGAGAAGACGAAAAAGGCAAAATAACCACTATATATACTAATCGTTATCATCATTAGCATCAACTAATCATAATCATTATAATTAATTATAGCAATTATCATCATTGTCATCGTCACCACCATCGACATCATAATCGTCATAGTTGATGGCGAAATAAGTGAATATGTATTTCAGTAATGCTGCAAAGACAAAAAACTGAGAAAAATAATATATATACATACATATAAATTCATTATACATTAATTTGACTCTGAAATGCTTAGAACTACGACTATGTATCTCTGTAACATCACCAGTATGATACGTACATATATGGCATAAACAGATCAAATATATTGCGTGATTTTTGACAAAACAAACATACAAAAAATGCACACGCACTCTCACGCACCATACTTTTCCCTCCGGTTTCCAAAAAAATATTATTAGGGGAGTTCCCTAATCTACGCTGGTCAGCGTTTTATTAACAGGCTCATTTCTCTCTCGTTTTCTTCGGAATCAAGAAGGAAAAGTAGGGACTGCTTGCAGTCTACATAATAGGAGATCGCAAGACTGAGGTGATGGTATAAATGATGAACTGGTCACGTCACTGCTGCTACAGAACATGACAGAGCGATCTGATGAATGCATGTTACAGCCGGCCTGTTACTACCCTGGTTCCAGAGGGGCTTATTTTCTTTTATAGGGAATAATACGAGTCGCGAACGATACTCTACCAAACAAACAAAATACATACAAAAAAGTCCTTGAAACTACTTTAAAATCGTAAAAAATCCTCAAACCTCTGGCATCCAGGGTAGAATGTTACATGACAGTTTTCTATCTTTACGGCAATATAAATATCTATTTACTTCACTGATGGCCTTGCCACACTCTTCAGACGCATGTCAATATATGCCCGGTGTGTATGTGGAAACAAGCTTAGACAAGCCTGTAAAGACCGCCATCCAGCCAGGTCGTTTGCACGTATCTGGGCCTAACTAATGGAATTACGCCACCGCTTTATCAGTGTCAGTCTTGTTGGCAGATCGACATTTAGTTATTAAGCGGCCGTTGCTGTCGCATTGTAAAACCCTTGCAACCCAGGGTACACTGATGTTTCGCCTTCTTGTGATCCTTTTTATTATCAGTGTCTTTACATCACAGCAAGCCCGGCGTCAAGACGGCCATTTTAATCGTTTTGCAAGATTATGGTCCTAGCCCAACAATTTATTTAGTACAGCCGGTTAGATTATGTCAGTGAATTTATTATTATCTGTATAAGATACAGCAAGCCATACAAGACCGCCATATTAATAACAACGCTATATAACGTCGATTTGTAAGATTATTGGCCTCGCCCAACAATACAGTTAGATCATGTCAGTGAATTTATCACTATCAATACGATACAGCAAGGCATGCAAGACCGCCATATTAATAACAACGCTATATAACGTCGATTTGTAAGATTATTGGCCTCGCCCAACAATACAGTTAGATCATGTCAGTGAATTTATCACTATCAATACGATACAGCAAGCCATACAAGACCGCCATATTAATAACAACGCTATATAACGTCGATTTGTAAGATTATTGGCCTCGCCCAACAATACAGTTAGATCATGTCAGTGAATTTATCACTATCAATACGATACAGCAAGGCATACAAGACCGCCATATTAATAACAACGCTATATAACGTCGATTTGTAAGATTATTGGCCTCGCCCAACAATACAGTTAGATCATGTCAGTGAATTTATCACTATCAATACGATACAGCAAGCCATACAATACCGCTATTTTACTGATAGCAACGTCGTTTTACAAGATTATGGGCCTCGCCCAACAATTTATTTAATACAGTTAGATTTTTTCACTGAATTTATTATTATCTGTACTATACAACAAGCCGGCTACACTAACCCGCCATTAACAAAATACATACAAAATATTCCTCGAAACTACTTTAAATCGTGAAAATTGTCAAACCTCCCAGTGACATCCAGGGTAGCCTTCACAAAGGAGCGGCTGCATAGGAGGCTAGGGTAGCCTCGCCCAACACTACAATTAGATTATATCCATTTACCACCATTAGTATGTCAAGGCAAGCCTAGACAAGTCTGTATAGACCGAAAAGGGCCGGAAAGGCGCATTTGCCTTGATTGACACCAAATTCTTTCAAACCTTTATCATTGCGCAAAGCCCACACACAAACTATCTTATCTTTAGCCTATAATAATTACTCTAATCCGTCACGATACATACATCGCATCAAACTTAATTAACAGTGGAATATAAGATAAATATAAACGTTTATAGAACAGCGACTTTCCTTCAAAGGGAACACTTAACTTCTGTACCCTGGCCCCAGAGGTTTACTTTTGTATCTCCTGTGATTCAGGGTACAACTTCTGATACATATAAGTCATATAACCACGATAACAATTGTTCCGGGCAAGACACACTTTTCGCAATAGAGAATATTTTACGTGTGCGATCTTATGAATTGCGGTACTATTGAGAGAGTTGCGAAAAATATTTATTTCACTATTTTCTGATGTTTGACAGTTTGATAGATTATAACCGCGCGCGCATTTGAATTCTTCCGATCAAAATAAAATCGGTTCGTCCAGCTGTGGAATATGGCGACATTATAGGAAATAAAGGATCGCACTTTCTCTTTCCAGCACGCCATGGGCATTCCGTATTTTCATTTTCTGTGACGGAGAATTATATCAAAATATGGAAACCAATGAACTAGAAACTAAAAGAAGAAATCAGATAGAGCGCTAACACTATATCCATAAAATAAAATAAAATTGCTACTGTGTAATAGTTCTTATTTAGTGACTATTAGTCACTATCAAAGAC
This sequence comes from Metridium senile, assembly GCA_949775045.1. Classification (NCBI taxonomy): domain Eukaryota; kingdom Metazoa; phylum Cnidaria; class Anthozoa; order Actiniaria; family Metridiidae; genus Metridium; species Metridium senile. The sequence continues at coordinate 15,236,454 of OX459095.1, forward strand.
AAGTGAAGTTGTAATGACGTATTGTTTCCTTTTGTATTCGATGTTTCTGGTTGAGTGATAGTGACTAAATAGTCACTAAATAAATAGAATTATAAAATAACTATTTGAAATCACGTATTTTGATTGGTTGAGGCGCGTGCTTTATGACCGCTTCGCGTCGTGCTTCTCTTAACACTTCTCTCGTGTTCTGACAACCCCGCGTGCTTTATAACTGCACACAGCACGCGCTTGCGTTTTCTATTCCTTCAACTATTAGTAACTATTTTGTGTCTATTTCATGGTTTTAGTGTTTTCACTCTAGCTATTGCTATACATGAGAAACTTCTAGTGTTTCCACGTGTAAACGAGGCTAATGAGTCAATCAATGAAACCAACTCATGATTGTAAAGTGAAACCTATACAAGAAACGATCCGGAAGACAATAATGTAATGTATATTGTAATTAAAGCTGGTACCCTTTATCATATTTTGTATGGGTAAAGTGCAATTAAAAATAAACTCTATATCATATAAATTAATATTATAATAACGAACAACAAAGTTCCAACAAATATAACACAATTCTTTAACGCTTGTAAATTCTTCAATATTAATTATTTTTGATTGTATACAATGTATATCCCCTCCGAATCCAACTCGACTAGCTGCCTTACTATAAAATGTTCGGTCAATCTCAGCCGTGGAAATGCATTATGCATGGTACGGCTGACATTGCTGTTCACCCATGTAAATTATTGATAATAAATGGTGATGAAGCCCTTACTAAAATCCTTACTCAAATACAATTTACATTTTTTTAAATTGAGGAAAAAAGCACGGCTGTTCATCAAGAGCAAAAACGATTTGATCAGCTGCAAAACTATTTTGCCTTTTGTTTAAAACTATCAAAATTCCCCGCTATAAAAAAAACTTTGATGGCGAACAATTCGGATCACGCAATCAAATTGTGGCATTAAATCGGTTAAATCGATTTTGAATAGGCTATTAGGAAAATTAGTTATAATTGTTTACTTAGTACATTTACATTTTGTTCCTATAACTATGATATTCACAGGAAAAGTTCAAACGAAACTCGAAAATGAAAAGCTATTACAAATAATGCGAAAGTTTGGTTCTATCAACTCTTTAGGATTCAAGTAGAATTATATATGAAGGTTATTTAGTATGAAATATAAAAAAGCAAGTGTAACTTATATGGTTTGTTATAACCTGTAATTCAACATCTAAACTATCCCAAAACAACAATATATTGTGTTCGACTGAAGCTTCACAACTGAATTTTCTGTGTGAAATATTCAACAACTCACTGATGCAATACACAATTCTAACTTTTACACGTTCCACATTCAACATGTTTAGTGGATATCTCTTCTATTTTCTGTTGGTGATGTTACTAGTACTGTAGGCTATAATTAGATTACTTTGAGATAATTTCAAAGTACAAAATACTCAAGAACTTACCATCAATATAAGACTTCGATCGAGTTGAATTGAGGAAATGATGCATGAAATTCAATAAAGCTAAAACAGTGATATTGGCGTGGGAGAAGATTCTAGTCACTGAACCTTGCAAAAATAATTATAAATGTATATAAATGCAAACGTAATATTTCGCATTTGAAATTTTCACATTTCTTTTTCCATTTTAAATTGAGAACAAAAACGTTTCCTTGTTTTCCTATAATATTTAAAATAGATTTTGATACTTTTGGCGAGGTTACAGTTAGAATCGAAATACTTTAAAATTGAATTCAGTTGTTGTTTTTTATGCAGAGCCTATCAATATTTATGTATAAATGCATTTTAATGAAGTGAATATTTTTGTATAATTTTGTTTTTCTGGAATAAATTAAGAAAATATGTATAAATGCATATGAAGTGAATATTTTTGTATAATTTTGCTTTTCTGGAATAAATTAGGAAACTATTTCTAACAACCTTTCTGTCAACTTGGAACATTTATAAAATTGGAACACTATATATATAACAAGAATAATAATTCATGTTTTTATTTATGGTAATTATATGATTATATGAATAAGAACTGAAAGAAATACACATAATCTTAGCTTCTCATTGAATCGATATATTAACAAACTACAAAGTATAGCAAAGTTTGGAGTTTATAGTGCCCACTGAAAAATATCAGTGAAATATTAGTCATACTAGTATATATTCAATGCAGTTTTATGCTAATTTTATTATTTTCTTTTGTTGATCGAATAAATTGGCACTATTTAATAGAGCGAAAACACTAGAACCATGAAACAAAATCAAATTGTTGGTGTGTAATAGTTCTTATTTAGCGACTATTAGTTACTATAAAAGACAAGTAAAGTTGTAATGAGGTATTGTTTCCTTTTGTATTTGATGTTTCTGGTTGAGTGATACTGACTAAATAGTCGCTAAATAAAAACTATTAGTTAGTAACTATTTTGTTTTTATTTCATGGTTCTAGTGTTTTCGCTCTAATATAATAACTTTATTTATTTATATAGTACTATTTCCAATAAAATTGCTCAATAGCGCTATTTAATAATAATAATAATAATAATAGGTAAAATAATGAAATTTGTAATAATAATAATAATGCTAATAAGTACTAGTTGTTTCATGTATATATTGATTGCAATGTATTTGCACTTAAATCTCTTTGTGTATTATTGTTATTAACAAGTATTTTTTGAAACTATTTTATATTTATTTATTTTAATTTACCAGATAAGTCTTCACTCTTAGTAGAGTTACAGACTGTGTTAGAATTAAGATTAAAGAAATTAAAATTTTATAATAATATGATAAATAGTATAATAATATAATTGGTCAGTGTTAATTAATTGGACTGTGTATAAAATTGTGTTCTTATAAATTAGAGATAGCTTTTTTAAAGCTTAATAAAGAGGAAGATGACATAATTTCCTGTGGTAAGTTTTTCCAATGGGCAATAGTTCTTGGGTAAAAAGAATACTTTAGTACTGTTAATTGTTACATCAGCTTTCTGAAGCACTAGTTTTTAATAAACAGCTTTTTGTCAATGGAATAAAATAACGATGATAGACTAAAATGTGCTTTTGGTAGCAATAGTCCCTGCACCATCTTGAAAGGTAGCTGGACTTTAGCATCAAAGTGAGACGAATGTTGAGCTTGCAATGATAGAGACCTTTAAATACCTTGCCGGACAATTATTCACAAGTCTATCATTGAAAGTTCAATGTTCGACTCAATTGGATGTAGAGGCCTAGCTTCTTTTCAAGATGACACAGGGAACTATGAAGGAGAGTTTCTGATTACGCTTATTAATGAGCTTGAGCAGAATATGCAAAGCACCCTGGAGTGTCACCATCAAAGTAGACACACACTTAAAGCTTTCAGGGTTGGTTAAGTGCCTCAATGCCACCTGGAAGGATGCACATGTCCCCAATTACAAGGTGGTAACCATAGTACCCACCAACAGTACACCACCATCTAATTTATTAGGGCTTCTTTATATATTTAATGCTTGTATTAAGCATTTTGTTTTTTTTTGATCAGTAAAAACTTGGATCAATTGACCGTCCAATTTAAAATTACCAAACCAAGATAGATAAAACTTCTGGTATGCCAAATTGCTATTAAAATGACATCAAAGGGTCAATCCATCACCAAATTGAAAGATTGTTTAGGATTGGTTTTAAAAACAATAGAGTCTTTCCAAACAATTACCTTAAACCTAACCATTTGGTATTTTAATACTGATTAAAAAATACTTTTATACTTTTTATTCTGATTAAAAAATAGTAAGTATAATACTAGGTAGTATTAATCTATCTAGTTTTAATACTGTTCATATCATTGGTCCGTGGTTGTTGGTCATTAATTGTTATAGTCATTTTGTCAGCAATAGATATTTATGAATATTCGGTGTAATTGAATTTATTTAATTATTTAGAGATTTTAAATGCAGTAGAATGTTAATAATTTACTGGAACAAATGAACTGTTCAAGGCTCAAGAGCCCTCAATGCAAAAAAAAAAAAAAAATAATCAATCCTGTCAGCAGGAAATGTTAGCCATATCATGCAATTCCCATTTTCCGATTCTATTTTCCTCACACTTTCAATGAAAGTTATGAGACTTCTTACAGATTTAGCTAAAGCTGTAGATAACACTAAAATTCATTAATGAGAATTCTTTCAACATAGTTAGTGGTATTTAAAGATGAATAGAAATTCAAGAATAAATAAATGTTAATCCATTCTTTCAAGAAACTAAATCTCTCACCAAATTCAGCCATTCAGGAATTTACATCAATGTTGACAAGAAGGATTTACTAGAGCTGTTTATGTACTAGTAATTGCTATCTTGTAAGAGAAACCACATTTACTCAGTCATAACAAGGGCAGGAAATTCTGCAAATAGTTTTTGCCCAACAAAGATTAAAAACTTTTACACGACTTTTAACTCAGAGGAGGTGTTAATTATAATGCAAACGAATTTGCATAGCCAATGGCAACGTGAAATAATGAGAAACAGACTCCAAATTATAAACAACAATATTTTCTGCCGCCCTACAAATAGTTACTTCGACCTTTAGACACATACCAAAATACACTACAGTTTTATACATCTATGAAAAATTTAGTAACAATAAAAGTAAAATAATAATAATTCACTTGTAGTTAAAATTCAAGTATGAATATTGAATGACAAAAGCTAACATGTTTTATTACTGTAAAGACGTTTAAAACAAGATAGCGTGAAGTTTGAAAATTATTTCTGTACATGTAGGACACATGGTGTCAAACTCAAACTTAAATATCAGTTCGAGATTTTGCAGAGTAGAAATGTTATAGTGTTTTATAATTTATACAAGGATCTTTCCAGAATTAACTACATTTGGCAATAGACTGACATCCTACATTGTAAACTTTGAATGTTGAAAAACTGAATTAGGTGCACATTTGGCTTCGACCGAAAAGCTAGGTATAGGGACCACAACAGCTCTACTTCGCGATGAATCAAAAAAAAAAAACAGAAGAAAAACAATAAAGAATTCACGATAAATTAAAGAGCAAAGAAAATATACCAATTAAAACAAAATATAATTTTTATCGCTTTTCACGAGTGTAAACAATCTAATGATATTTGTTGCCTTGATTCCAAGTTGCAATTTTTATTCACGAATAATGAGAAAAATAAACCATATACTCAAAAACATCGAAACTTTATAATAGTTTACTAACTTTTGTACGAGAGGGTTAATACATTTCGCAACGGTTGCAATTTTTAAAGCTTAATATCCGAGCAGCGAATAAAATTCACGGAGCGCTCAGCGTGGTTCTGAAGCACCGAAATGAATTGCATCTTTCGTATGTTAGCTTCGCGCGCAATTTCGACCCAAAATATTCACTATCTAGTAAGCAGTTAAGTTTAAGAATGGTTTACCACAAGATAAAGTACTTACCTCACATCACTAAGAGCAGTATTGAGGCAGGAATCACAAAAACGGTGTCCACACACTGAAATTTGAACGGCATTTCGAGCGGGAAGATGGCAAATTCTACACAATAAATTTTCGTTTACAGCGGGAATAAAATAAGATCTGTGGCCAGTCATCTTTAGTGTACTACTTCAAACTACAGCTTAACCTAGTACTGATTTGATTAACCATCTGAATTCTAAACTACTCGTCGATCACTCGTCCTCAATGACAACAGAAATTGTTTTGTGAATAATCAGTGTGACCGCAGCAAGCGTGACGCATGCGTAGCAGCGGCGTTATGTCACGACGCGTGACAAAGAATCTAAATAACAATGCCGAAGGAGATGACAGCTTGAAAAAGTTGTTTACTTTACGAGATAACATTACTGTCCTTTAAAACGATAATTGCCTTTTAATTTTCCCTTAAATTAACATTCATTACATGGTTTAAAAGGCTTGAAATTTAAGTAAACTTTGCAGGGACAAAATTGATATATGACTCACTGTGACGCTCTACCAAAACTCTTCGGGTTTCCTTCCGTTCCTATTGTTCAGTTTAATCCTATTTTCATCGTTGTTTTGTCCTAATTGTGTTTTTGACAAATATGTTATGAACCACAAATCTGACCCAGAATATCAGTCAAAACCAAAATAGAATTTAAAAGAACCCAACCCACAAAAATGCGAAACTATTCCCGCCAAATTAATGGCAGAGTAATATAAAAATGCAAAAAAGTCTTGCAAAATAATTCATCTTTGCAGAATAAAACACACGTATAATATTTGTTCCAATGTTTCAATCATGTAAATATCTTTTTTTTAGTTCGTTATCATTAAAAGCACATATAGCGCCTTTGTAGTCTTTGTAGTGTACTGTCGGCTGTCACGAACCTGCCACGAATCACGACCGAACACGCTAAAGGTCACGAAACCGTATGAACTCAGTATTAGTCGGTATTTTACTTTGTCTGAAGAGCCGCAATTTTTATGATGATACTGATAATATTGCTCATAGAATAGCGCAGCGCATGAATGAATGACGTCACAAAAATGTAGACTAAGGCCTAACTCAGACAAACAAACTTTTATTTAACATTCAGCAGACTATTTTCAATGCCGATCGAAGCAAATCTTTGTTTAATCAAGTTGTTATTCTAATTTCAGCAGGAAATGATAAAATCAGTTCATATACTGCTCAACACGGTAAAAAACACAATGTTTGTCCGAGTCTTTTTAGCATTCATGCGCAGCGCTTACAGTCGAATAGCGCGCGAGGGACGGTCTTTCCTTGTCTCTTCCTCACAACCCCACAGCCCGCCGACAAAGCAGCCACACCAGGAGAAAAAGAAAGGGAGAGAAATAGAGAAAGGGATTGAGAAAGGAAGAAAGAAAGGGAGAGACAAAGAAAGGGGGAGAGAACTAGATAAAGAAAGGGAGAGACAAAGAAAGGGGGAGAGAAAGAGTAAAAGAAAGGGAGTGAGAAAGGAAGAAAGAAAGGGAGAGACAAAAAACAATCCTTTAGAAAGTATTTATTGAAATATTTCTAGGACTAATTACAAACTAAGTTTACCTCTAACTGTAAAAAGTGTTAAAGTGCACCTGACGCATTTCATGCATGATATTTTGCGAATCTATTGTACACATTAGGTGTATAATAAGTGTACTTAATTTTTCTTGATGTCGACCTCTCCTTTCTGAGATATAAACATTTGAAATCTGAAAATGCAAATGAAGTACCGTCATCAAAAGTTCTCTGGAAATAATTATAGCAATTTTTTAAAGCTCAATATCTGTATTACTAATATTCACACTACCATTAATATTTTTACTACTTTACAGCTTGCTGTCAGCTTTGAAACAAAACTTTGATAAATTCCTGGGATGACGTAACCTCATTTGCATTTTCAGATTTCAACATCAAGAAATATTAAGTACGCTTATTATACACCTCATGTACAACAGATTTGCAAAATATCATGAAGGGCGTCAGGTGCACTTTACAGCAGTTCTCAGTCACACGTGCACCGCAAGCATAAAAAGCACCGCTATAAAACGTGAAGTTGGTGGACGTCAATCAAACTTAAGATTTCATTTTCGTTTTGGAATATCTGCGTTTCATCGTAAGTTGGAAGCTGAATTCCCACAACAACCTCATCGTCGGATTCAGACATGTTTCGCAGCCCGACTGAAGTAAAAAGACCATGCGTCTTGTAAACACAGTTTGATTGACGTCCACCAACTTCACGTTTTATAGCGGTGCTTTTTATGCGTGCGGTGCACGTGTGACTGAGAACTGCTGTAATGTATTTTATTATCGAATGAGTAGAAATCCATGCACTCCTTTGCTCTAAACAACATGATTTCGATTTCATTTTACCCTCGAAGCTCTAATATATAAGAATAAATATTATTAGAGGTCTAATGGTGTTTTTGTTTGTTTTTCATTCAATCGCTTTAGTGAATAACATGGTTTGGAACTGACCTCCTTCAATAGGGTTTACTCCATTGTAGAGCGGATCAGACAGTCTCAGAGTTGGATTCGTGTAAGTGACTCTCAAATCTCTACAAGTAACTACAGATTTGCCATTACAACCAAAATAAGAGGGAGGCTCATTCATAGAGATTCGAACTACATACTCAATTCCAGGATCAACTTGAATGGGCTTGTAAAAGGAGAGTGTAAAGCCGTAGGTCAAACCATCAATCTTTTCTTCTTCTGTCTGACACGTCGACCGAAAACTGCATAGAGAATCATAAGTCCCGTCATCCAGTCGTTTACTAATTCTTATTTTGATTCTATTTTTTTCGCCTTTTTTTCCAAACATCCTGATGCCAGCAAGATTTACTGCTTTATTGACACGGAAGTCGATGTCTGACCATAGATTTCCAGAAAATGACCTTCTGCGAAACCTCTCAAAGCGATTGCTAGGGGTTAACAGCTGATCTTGCCCTGCCCTGCGAATAATCAATTGAGTGGAATAAGCCAAAGTTCTTGGAAATAGGATTAAAACTGATAATAGTTATCATTAATATTTCCATTCATAGTATTCTTGGTGTCATCAGTTCTATGAGCAACTGAGCCGATTATAGAATAAATGACGTCGGAGCGTTCAAACATTGAACGCTTGACGTCACTTATAACGGCTCCGTTGTCATGGTTGTGGTTCGTGAGCATACTGATATCATTTATACATTTCTGAAAATATTTTAAATTAGATTATAAAACAATTATTAATATTTTATTTAACTTAAGTATGATATGAAATATAATGCAGATCTATTGTTGTACATCAATCTCGATTTTCGCATCGTCATATAACAACCTTAAAGGCCCGGGCAAACGGTTTCAACATTTGCTTCAACATCCGTTCGATTTTGTTGAATGACAATGTTTAAACGTTTTTAAACTCTTTCCACGGGTAGCCCAAGCTCACTATCTGTGGTCTTTAATAAGGCTTATATGGGAGAATATAAGGCGATTTTTAAAGTATACAAAATTTGTATAAATAATAAAAATAAACGTTCTTACTTGTTTTTTTGTGTGTTTTACTTTGACTCCCTGTTAAGTTTCAGGCCATTTGGGGCAGTTTTGAGCGAGTAGGAGAACATTTTCAACGGGGGGAGAAAATTTTCTCCTACTCGCTCAAAACTGCCCCAAATGGCCTGAAACTTAACAGGGAGTCAAAGTAAAACACACAAAAAAACAAGTAAGAACGTTTACTTTTATTATTTATACAAATTTTGTATATTTTAAAAATCGCCGTATATTCTCCCATATAAGACCACAGATAGTGAGCGCTTGGGCTACCTGTGCTCTCTCAACATCAATTCAACATCGATTCAACATGTTTCAACAATGTCGGAAAGATTTAAAAGCGTTTAAACATTGCCATTCAACAAAATCGAACGGATGTTGAAGCAAATTTAATGTTGAATTGAACCGTTTGCCCGGGCCTGTAGTCCTAGATCTCACGGCCGCCGTGCCGGGTAATTTTTCATTTCATACTCGGCATTATTCAATAATTGACCCTTTCTTGTTTTTTTTTTAATGCACCTAAAACTCAACAATGCGCAAAAACGGCAAAATAAAGGTACTAGTATCAAAAGAAGACGCAGTTAAACTGGTCCATTTTAGAAGAATATGGCTTTAACTATCGCAAGAATAGTCAAACTAAGACAGTGTTGGAAAGTCCGTTGAAAATAACAGACTTTCTGGTCACACTTGACATTGCACCGCTAAAACGTATTTCTTATCAATGAGTACAACTGAAATTAGAGCTAGATATTTTATAATACAAGGTCAATCTTTAATACCATAACAGACTTTATATAAGCGACCTTTGAAAACTATAAATAAAACGACGCTCAAAGCGAAGGCAAACGTGCCAAAGAGACACTGGCATACTTGGATAAATCTTCCTGACATTTTAACCAAGGTGGTTAGACAGTTTTCTTTCCATTGACATAGTTTCTCGTACAGCCATTTTTCACCATTTTTCACTAGTGAAAAACGTCGTTCGTCCAATCAGAATTATATATCACTATAGTGAATGTGGTTTGGCGTTGTCTGTTGTACTCTTATCGACAACGATATTCGTCATGACAATGGTCAAAATGTTGTGGACTCACGACGCGCAGCGTCTTTTTGCGTTTGCGCGTTTTTGTTGAAATCTGACTACAGAATTGATTGTATAAGTGAAAATTTGTCGAAAAGACTGAAAAACGCATAAAATTAAAACGACAACAACTCCATGACAGCATAGTTACATTTATTACAATTTGCTGCTTACAGAAAAGTAATTTCCATTGATAGTTTATCTAAAACTTGTTTTTAAAATCCTTTTTTGATGAAAAGGTTTTGTGTCGATGTCCCTCACTTCCGCACGAGTGTTGTGTGACATGATGGCGTAAGCACAGTGTGTCTGTCCTCTTATTTACAACGGTAAATCAACCAATTAGCGCGCGAGAATTCATACAAGTGTTGTAAAAACTGAACTTTACTGGCGCCGTTTTTTGAATAAAATACATTACTTTTGAAAAGCAGTTATTTTTCAGATACGTCAAATACATTTATTTACCTGGGTTTCTTGGAGAAAAGATCCGTGGTTGCCTCAAGAGAGTTGGATAGTTGAATGACCTCTGTCACTTCCTTCTGTTGAAGTATTTCAGTTGGTAGCACTGCTTCAGCAAATTCCTTCTGTGTCATGAGAGGAAATCTGATCAATCTGATGACATCTTCTCCTAGAACAGCTCGTTTTGTTTCACCATTAGGTGTAAAATCTAATCCAATCTGTTCTACCTTCTTTGTAGCCCATCGCTCCACAGCTTGAAAAAGGTCTAGTTCGCTTACTCTCAGACTATCTCTACAAAGAACTTGGGTGAGTAACTCCGATGAAATATTCAAAAACGACTCAGACGTGATGCACTCGAGAGTTTTCTTGTCAATGATATCCCAGTAATGTAGCTCCAGTATTTTATCACGTGTTTGAGCAAATGGAGATAGAAAACTAAACACATTTTCTGGCGTTAGATCTAGAAGTTCTGTTTTGATGAAATTTCTACATTCATCGGCGAGGGTAGAAATCATGTACTTCTCGGCGAGATGTAGTACTTCTCTAACATTGTCAGCGTCCAAGAAGACTTTTTCTGTGTGGACATAACAAAGTAATTGCTCTAAACCTTTTTTGGAGCAATCTTGTAAATGAATTGGCTGATTAGATTTTCCTAGGTCACCGTAAAGTATGACTTCAAATACAGGACTAGCGACAGCGAGCATGTATTTACTAGCTGATAGAGTGGCAACGTCTCCACCACCGTCTACAACAGAAAACTCAACATCGCAAAACAGCAAGTTGTTAAATGCATATTCAGTTCGTTTTCTTATTGTAGAAAGTCCAATCTGCCAGTTTGAAGGCTCCATTATATGATTGAAGACCAAGCAAAAACAAACTCAGGATTCTAGGAATAAGAGTTTCGCGTTGTCAGCTGAACGCAACCTCGTCCGCTGTATGCAAACGTACTGCTTGAAGAACTAATTATCGTACCCAGTCCCTACTCATTCTTCGATGTTGCCGTTGATAATTTTAAAAATTCAAATCAACCGTTGCTCATATTGTTGATTTCAGTATTATCTGTGGTGTTCTGTTACGCTGCAAACGGTATACATTCAAAATAGTTTAACGGTCATTTTTCGAGTCATGTAAATTGTAAGTTTTAGTATTTGAAGTTTGAAGTAGCTATTTGGGGTGGATTTGCCGGTTTTTGTTTTAATGTAACAAAATCAATTTACAATGACCGGGGAAAGGGAATGGTAAAAAACAAATGCAAAATGGGGGGAGGGGGAGGGGGATATGGGTGGAGAATAAACATACTAAAAATTAAATGAATATTAAAAAAAATTAAAGGGGGGAGAGAATAAAAAAAATAATAATAATAATAAAGTGAAGTTGCGTGTCGTGGGCAAATATTTTGTATATTTAAGGAATAAACCATTTCTGGCGATTGGTATATCGAGGAATATTGTCCGAGGTTGAAAAGATGGTACGAAAAATGAACAGTCGGCCGAGAAGCGTAGCGAGGACAATATTCCTCGATATAACAATTAAGCCAGAAGTGGTTTTATTCGTTTTATAACCCGACGTCTTTGCCAGAAAAAAATCCGACACGGAAACCCACCTAGTGCTCAAACAAAAATCAAAACATTTTCTTCAGTTCGATTGAGAAAGCCAGATTAAAAAACTATTCTTGAACTTTTCTTAATTCCTCCGTCGTTCTAAAATATATAGTAGTTTTAACACTAAAATTATGCCATTTTCAGACGTTAAAAAAAGTATTGAGCTAGGAGAAAATGACAAAAACAGTGGAGAATTTGGATGTGTTTTGAATACATTTTGACACGTCATTGAGCGAGCGCTCGGTATAAATTTTCACTTTCGCTTATCTGTCATTTTGTCAAAATAAAACGATTCAAATGTTATTTTTCTTTCAAAATATGGCAAAGTTTGACCTACTAGTTGGTTTATACTAAAACAATTAGACCATCAAAACGTTTTGTTGCCGAAGCGAACCTTTTTTGTTTTTTGTTTTTCGGCTCCATGTTTTTTTTTTGAAAAACCCGCGGCCGTCAATCTTCACTTGACGGATATCACCGGAAATTGGGGGATACCTGTCCTGTGAAAACGCACCACGTGAGCTGTTTCGACCAATAAGAACTCGTATAGTATTACCGATGGGTTATATATTATTCTATATATATATATATATTCTATATATTCTTTTTCTGTTCGCCAACATTTTTTTATATCATCGCCGAACTTACTGAATATACGTTTTCTAGTGAAAATGGAACGAAAAAAAAGATGACAGATCCACAGCATGATTTAATAGAGCTTAAAGTAAACTTAAAGCTATCGTGCTTTACACGAACTTTAAGTTTCGTAAAGTTCAACTTTAAAGAAAGGTTCACACGGGCGATTTTTGCGGCGACTTTAAGGTGCAATTTTACTGCGATTTTGTAAGTTCACGTCGCCGCAATATCGTCGCTGTTTGAACATGTTCAAATTTCACTGCGATTTATTTCAGAAAACTGCAAAAATTAGAGCCAGGATTCCTCCTATAAGAAATTTGTAACGTTTGAAAACCGAGGCGAAATGTCGCTCGCCAAATTTGTCGCGCGCTACAATGTTTTCGAGCTGGCTAAACTGTGAAACATTAGGGATACATGTAGCGCGCGACAATGTAACGCGCTACATGTATCCTAGTTTAGCCAGGCCTTTACTAATCTTTACGATAGGGTATAGGTTAACAATGAAGATGGACACTTCTGGTTATGAACTTCTGACATTGTCATATAAGTGTTAGTTCTAATATTATAGTGAAAGGTTTAAAATGGTTATCATTATATTTTCCAATGATATTTTTTGGAGACAAATCAGCAATTTCTCATCAAAATAACCTGAAACCGGTTGCTTGGATTTAGACAATGTTAAATTTGTTCGAGTTGTTTCTTGAATCAAATGATTGACTTGCTACGCCCATCGAGTAAGACCAAAAAAAAAATACATAAAACGACGAGTCGGCTAACTTTATATAGGAAAACAATGTTCTCCTGGGAATTCCTGATAGAAAACCTAACGTATTTCGATTGGCGCGCGGAGGAAGAGTGATGCAAATAAACAAGGTGCTCGCGCATTCCATGCATTCCAATCATTCCATGCATTCCTAGTTCCATGCATTCTTATTGCTCGCGGAAATGCGCGTGCGAGGAATTCTGTTTGAATGTTTAACATGCGCGCACGATTAAAATGTGCTTATTTACACTTTATCATGTTACCTTGAACTAGTTTTTCCCCCGAAATTGGCCATCAACCTTTTTAAAGTTTATAATACAAACAAAAAATTCTTAGATCTTAGAATTAAAGATTTCAAAACGGGTAAAAACATCAAAATACTACGCCAAAAATCCAATTCTATCAACATCGCTTAAACATTGAAATAGTCTTCCAGGAATTTTAAAATCAACAAATTCGAATTCAACTTTGTCTGAATTCAAAGAACTTAATTATTTTATACGGCTTACTTCAGTCTCCGTAACTGGCTACTTTTGAATTCCTTTTGATCCGAGTACACGATGTGCGCGCGCACAAAATCCGCTGAATAAAATACAAAATTTTATTTAGGAACCATACGTACACGTTTTGAGTTTCAACAGGGCAAAACTCACGAATTTTTCACGGGACTCTATACTTTCGTTAGGCTTAATTAAAAGAACCTAACAAAATCTGCGTTAGAGTGAAATTGTTTTAAAAAGTTGATTTTTCTAACGTACAAAAAAATAGATTTTCGCAGGAGTTTTTGTCATTATTATTATCCATGTTTGTTGCAAATGACGACAGATAGAAAATGTCCAAACTCATATCGCTGATAAAATATACAATATCTATATACCCACGACTTCGACCCACTACTTCATTCACATGACATGCGACTTCAGACCCACGTCACGTGACAACGCAACAAAAAACGTACAAGATTAATTTGAACAAACAAAGAAACAAACGATAGGACGAAACTGAGACATACGAGCAAACAAGTGATAAATATATACAGATAGCTCACATCGACATAGGAACAAAAACAAATCAAATATTAATGTTTTTGAAGATAATATAATTAAATGGAAACTAGCGAGTAAACTAGTATAGGCTGAGTCGGTGTATGATATAAACGATAGGTAATATAATGAAATTTGTAACACCGTAAAAAATAGAAATAGAAACTAGCGAGTAAACTAGTATAGGCTGAGTCGGTGTATGATATAAACGATAGGCAATATAATAAAATTTGTAACACCGTAAAAAATGGTGACTTAACTTTACTGATGTTTCGAGCTTTAGCCCTTCGTCGGAGTAAAAGAAGATTACTTAACCGCCTGTTTTTATTGATACAGTTAAGTATACACAGAAGTCACAATTGTAAGCAGAAATAACTAAATAATACAACTATAGTTCCTCACATTATATTTCTAATATTTTCTATTTTATAAATAAGCTTTCTTTCCAAGCTCTGACTGATTCAATATTATTCAATTAACAATCAATGTCTATATATAGACAGTAATAAATTGATAATTATATTTCGCTGTTGTAGAGTGTTTTTTCCTGACTCCTATTGATGTCTCTTGTCTGTTCCTGCTAGTAATAACAAGTTATAAAACATAAATATATGAAAAGTGTTAATTATCTAGGAGATATCATAAAAAACAGTTTGGAAATAATTCGCAGGTGCACGTTTACACAACATGTTTATTCAACTTCATATTCTAATCAATATAATGACTGTGATATTTATTTTATGATCCCTTAAATTTTCATTAAAAATCAATTTCATATTTTGTCTAAATATCGTGTCCAAATATAACAGTTGTTGTTCAATCAGCTGCCTTCCTCACACTTCCTTATCAATAGAGTTATTATTCACGGCGGGCACGCGCGACCCCGAAATCGGAACTTTTCGCCATTCATTTTGGTCAGCGGCCTAACCCAACAATACATAACTCGGAAATCCAAAATGGCGGCTGCTCGAAGGATAAATTACAATGTTGAGGAAGTTTTAGACCAGATTTGGAATGATAGTGACGAAGAGGAAGAGGAAGTACTTGAGAAAGAGGAGGTAGACAGGCAGAAGGAAGTTTTAGACGACTGGGTTGACACATTTGATGGAGGAGAACAGTGTGACAGCGAGTTTTTGAGGGAGAACGCTAAAATGTCACTTCTCCCTCTGGTTCGACAGGCGTTTCTCAGAACATCTACCGACGAAAGAGGTAGGTTTGATTTATTTTACTTGAACTATATTTGAAAAGATACATTTGCACTAGTTTGATAACCATTTTTAAAGATATACATAAAACAAAACAAACAAAAGAAGAAGAAAAAACAATATAAACAATTCTGCATGAATTTTGCTACAGTACAAGTTGACAACAATTATACAGGTCCACCAAATAGATTTGTGTACTGTAAATATGTACTTATAGAAAACCCAAGAGTATTTGAGTCATATTACACTATTACATAAATTATAAAACATTACTGTAAAAAAAAACATTCTTACATTAAGGGTTTTTGGTCCATATGGTAAGAAAATTCCCCTAAATTATTTATTTATTTTACCATAAGGAATTTAATCACCTCATGGACAATAACCCTTGAAATAAATATTGACTTTTTTAACAGTGATCCTTGTACAGCATGAATATTTAATTATGTTTATTTTATTTATAGATCTTCAGCAAGTTGCCCAAAATTTGAATTCACAGACTGTAAGTGTTAGAGCAGTGCTAGATCAGGAGAGTAGGTTGTGACTTAGTGGTATTTATAGAAGACTGGCTGGAAGGGTTGGTATACCCAAACCATACTATGCTGAAATTACACGAAGCATACCACATAGTGTGTTTTTATCTATGCGACAAGTGTTGAGGGACCTTAATGTTGCTGAGCCAAACTGCTATTTTGCTGGAAATAAGAAAGCAGATGTTATTTCTATCACAAATATGGAAATTGTCCACAAGTTGCTGTCATGTTTGTCTGGTCATACCATTGCTGAAGTGAAGAAGTACTTTGAACGCACTCACAGGTATGACCAGATACAACCACAGGGTAAAAGTAATAACATCAACCTCTAAGGACTTTGCTTTTGTTTACAAAAAGAAGTGTGGACAATTAATTGTACAATACTATTACGGTGAATGGAATTTTCATGGTAATGCTCAACATTTTGGCTAAAACTAACTGAAATATTTATTTGGATGAGCCCTTGAACTGTTAAATTCACTTATGTTGGCAACAATTAAAGATTGGATTAGATGATAATTTGTTATGAAAGAACAACATTTTTGAAAACTCATCCAAATATATATCTGTAGCTAGAGTGCTTGGACTGAATGTACTTGATAAACAACACAATACTGATTAGAAAAGACCCATGCAAAATTTATTTATTTCAAATTGTTTGACTATTTTAAATATTGTGTTCTCAATCCCTGGGCACTACTTGTTAGCTGGTACAAAGTTAATGTGAACAGATAAAAGAGAACAAATTTTAAAGATGCATGCTATAAATTTACAGATAGTCTTGCTCAGGTTAATTGAAATCAATACTCATTGCTTTTGTATATTCAATGCATGCATTCTTACTGATAGTTAAAAACCAAAAAAAACAGTCACAAATTTTGAGCATGCAAATATTTTATTCTGTTATATTTCTACATGTGTAAAAATTCATTAGATATGTTTATGTATTGTTTATTTCCAACTGTACACTAGTTACCACTTATTATATACATGTGTAAAAACTCATTAGATATATCATTATGGTTTGTTAATTTCAACATGTGTAGTACCACTCTTGTCTAATTAGTGATTACAACATGTGTAAAAACTCATTAGATATATCATGATGGTTTGTTAATTTCAACATGTGTAGTACCACTCTAGTCTAATTAGTAATTACAACATGTGTAAAAACTCATTAGATATATCATTATGGTTTGTTAATTTCAACATGTGGAGTACCACTCTAGTCTAATTAGTGATTACAACATGTGTAAAAACTCATTAGATATATCATTATGGTTTGTTAATTTCAACATGTGGAGTACCACTCTAGTCTAATTAGTGATTACAACATGTGTAAAAACTCATTAGATATATCATTATGGTTTGTTAATTTCAACATGTGTAGTAGAGTACAAACACTAAAAGTGTGCAACATAAATACCACTAAATACTGCTAAATTATGCAAATTCTTTTGTCCTCTATTGTTTAATCAACACTATTTAGTGGTAAATAGTACAAAGTATTGCACATTTTTAGTGTTTGTACTCTACCACTCTAGTCTAATTAGTGATTACAACATGTGTAAAAACTCATTAGATATATCATTATGGTTTGTTAATTTCAACATGTGTAGTACCACTCTAGTCTAATTAGAGATTACAACATGTGTAAAAACTCATTAGATATATTATAACAGTTTGTTAATTTCCAACATGTGCTAATAAGCACTATTACATGTACATGTGCACTAGAGTGCTGTCAATAAAACCATGAAATATGCATAGCTATTTAGCCATTTGTGCATGTAAGTACTGCTTTTTTCACTATACAGTACATGACTGTGTGATTAGCTGTAATTATGCATACCTATAGTTATGCCTATTTCACAGATTTATTGATTTGATGGCACTCTAACACATTAGAATTAGAATTACCTTTGCATAATCTTTATTACTCAATTGAGATATTTTTGAACTAGCAATACAGAGTTGTCAATAAAGAGGATTTCAAAATAATGGCATTTTTGTATGTGATTTTAAACTAAAAGAACTGCATTGACTGTGATAATAAAAATAAATACTTGCTGGTGGTAGGCACGATATTCCCTTATGTTTGGTATACGTCATGTTAATTCAAATGATAAATTTTGTTTTAGCACTCAAATACACAATCCTCAAGACAATTTGCTCCAAAGAGCACATAATTCTCATTGGAGCTACAGGCACTTCCCAGCCTATGATAATAATCCCTATAAGCCATGCACAAGCAGTGTCGTCTTTTCCACAAGGGGCACCAACTCCACCTAGGGACATAAAATTTACGAGGCTGATTATTGAACCACTTTAAATCATAAATATGACTATTATTTAAATAAAATTATGCAAGCCTATTAAAGTGTCGTTTGTTTTAAATCCCTGAAACATTCATGCATCTTGTCACTTCAATCCATATCTTCACAAAGAGTGCCATACACGTTGTGAACATTGCCAATAGGAATTTGCTTAATAAAAGGCATGAGCCTGTTATAAGGGATGAGTGTAGGCAATGAACAACCGTCAACAGCTGAAGATATGTTCTGCATACCCCCCCCCCCCCCCCCCCCCAAAACCACCACCCCCACTATAATATACAGTGTGAGAAACACATTAAAACTTAATAGGAAACCATGAAAAACAACTAGAGCGAAATAGTGATTCAATTAGTGTGATAAGCTTGTGTATGATTGTGCATTTTATGGCCTGTTTGTCTGTTTTGTTAAGCTACTGACAGTCACACGTGCGCACGGCTTGTTGCTAAGCGAAAAATCAACAATATTATTGTTCATACTATGACACGAAGGCAAAAATACTATAGAAGAGCCGAAAGCCAATAATGATAGTTAATATTCTTTATTTCACATGTCAATATATCTGTTTTGCTTCAGCTTCAAGTTAACTTGATCTGAAAGCAGATTAAAGCATTGTTTGCACGACAATCAAAATCGAAAATTATCACAACATTGTAAGAATTATTAAATCCAATCCCTTATAAAGAAAATCATATGGTTTTGCTCACCTTTTCATCAAGTTTCTGACACAAGTGTTAGTGTCTTCGCGTGTAGATCTCTCTACTTTGTCTTTATCAAGTCGTCGGTATCAGTTCAAATCCCGTTCTAATGAGTCGATGCCCCTTGACTTCATAATATGTCCTTCTCTCAACTGTTTCTTCTTCTTATTAAAGCTCGAAAGATCGAATCTCGGCATTGTTTTCGCGATAAATAAAGACCTTATCGCGCGAAATCTAAGTAGTTTATCCAAAATCTGGAGTCAACAAATTCTAGTTCAACTCACATTCTATCACAAAATCAAGAGACTTAAACTATTTAACCTTCATAAAAAAAATTTTCCCAAGGCGATAAAAGTGTATTCAGGCGAGAATAGCGAAATGTCGTTCAAACTGTGTTTTTTCAAGCAAACAGTGTCGACTTTACAGCTATATTTGTTGACAAGTTTGGTATCAAATTTAAGCTCTTTCCTTCGTCGAGCATATACGATTAGTCGATAAACCTTCGGAATAAACCGAAGGCAGTGATCGGCTCCCGAATTATACCGTCAACGGTTTTCGCTAATTCGGCACCAGTCCACCGAAAATTGAAAACGGCCAATATGGCGGCTTCGGCGATGAAACGTTCCGATTTCGGGGTCGCGCGTGCCCGCCGTGATTGTCTTCTTGTATATGAGATTGAGATTTATTGTCACATATATAGAAGTGCCAAGGAAATCAAAAGACCAACTCGATCATCATAAATCATGCGACATAAAAACTTGTATGTATTCTGATGGAAAATGGGAGTTTTTTTCTGATATGCATATATAAGTAATCGATTGGTATCTGGAACTAGATAAAACAACGTCAACTTGAACAGTTGGGATCAGTATTGAATACTATACCGACTGCTGCAATGAATTCAACAAATCAGGACGGATCTGTCAAGGTTTTTCACTCTGCGTTCGTTGGAACGACTATCTTTTGCTTTATCAGCACTACATTAATTTGTTGTGGAACTTTCACGGTGCTTTATGCGATATTAAGGAACCCCAAGAAGGATCAACGAACTCCTTCAATGTTGCTGTTTATCAATTTGTGTTTCTCCGACTTTTTGACTGGTTTTCTTCTCGGATTGATTTTCTGTGCTGACTCGCTTATGGATGTGTACGGTCAAAACAGCGACATTTTGGACGCAATACTCTTCATATTAGGAAGTCTACTTCTTTTTGCTAATAATTTGACAATTACTGCTATTTCTTTGGATCGCTTCATAGCTGTGCTTAAGCCATTACGCTACAGGGTATTCGTTACAATCAGGACTGTCAAGTTTGTTATAGTAAGCATCTGGATTCTTTCATTTTTAATTTGTCTTTTGCCAGTGTTTGGCGTCTCTAATTCGACGTTTTTATTAATATATAGTCACAGTCACGGTACTTTCCCGCTATTATCTTTAACCGGCATGTATGTGGCTATCTTCAAAGTCCTCTCAAAACAACGACGGCAGATATGGGCTTTGCAAAACGATGGACAAAATCATAGCACAAGAATGGAACATTTGCAGAGAATCAAAGAAAGAAAAAGAATGGAGAGAGACAGAAAACTGACTCTTACAATTGTTTTAGTAATGTTAAGCTTTTCGATATCCTCTGTTCCGTTTCTTGTTTGCGTACATTTAATGATTCACATCGAGAGTTGCCCAGACTGTTTTTCACTTTACTGGAATCGAACTATCACCTCTATGTTCTATTTCGCGATGAGGCTTGTTCTCTTAAACGCAGTGCTCGATCCTATTCTAATAATAATACGAATCCCCAAAGTGCGGGAGGCCGTTGGACTTTCTGCAAGAAGAAAGACAAGAAAAGCTCACAATCTGCAGTTCAAATCGCACCCATAGCTTACGTTATATAGACTCATGACTTGTAGACCGGCTATGCATGTCTTTGAAAGGAAAATAATATAACCAGTCTAATCACAAGGAATCTAAGACAAATATGATCTATTTGTTTGTTGTGGCTTACAGAAACAAAGAGAAACTAATACAATGATGTATAAAGTAAATTACCTCTGCTATATATTATTATGCAGCTATTTCAAAAAACGTAGAATACTGATTACTGCATACTGAATAGTGCATGCATACTGAATAGTACATGCATACTGAATACTGCATACTGAATAGTACATGCATACTGAATACTGCATACTAAATAGTACATACTGAATACTGCATACTAAATAGTGCATGCATACTGAATAGTGCATGCATACTGAATACTGCATACTGAATAGTACATGCATACTGAATACTGAATACTGAATAGTGCATACTGCATACTGCATACTAAATAGTGCATGCATACTGAATACTGCATACTGAATACTGCATGTATACTGAATACTGAATACTGAATACTGCATGCATACTGAATACTGCATACTGAATAGTGCATGTATACTGAATAGTGCATGCATACTGAATAGTACATGCATACTGAATAGTGCATGCATACTGAATACTGCATACTGAATACTGCATACTGAATAGTGCATGCATACTGAATACTGCATACTGAATAGTGCATACTGAATACTGAATACTGAATAGTGCATGCATACTGAATAGTGCATACTGAATAGTGCATACTGAATACTGAATACTGAATAGTGCATACTGCATACTGCATACTAAATAGTGCATGCATACTGAATACTGCATACTGAATAGTGCATGCATACTGAATAGTGCATACTGAATAGTGCATACTGAATAGTGCATACTGAATACTGCATACTGCATACTGCATACTAAATAGTGCATGCATACTGAATACTGCATACTGAATACTGCATGCATACTGAATACTGCATACTGAATAGTGCATACTGAATACTGCATACTGAATACTGCATACTGAATACTGCATGCATACTGAATAGTGCATACTGAATAGTGCATGCATACTGAATACTGCATACTGAATACTGCATGTATACTGAATAGTGCATACTGAATACTGCATACTGAATACTGCATACTGAATACTGCATACTGAATAGTGCATGCATACTGAATAGTGCATACTGAATAGTGCATGCATACTGAATACTGCATACTGAATAGTGCATGCATACTGAATACTGCATACTGAATACTGCATACTGAATAGTACATGCATACTGAATACTGCATACTGAATAGTACATGCATACTGAATACTGCATACTGAATAGTACATGCATACTGAATACTGCATACTGAATAGTGCATGCATACTGAATACTGCATACTGAATAGTACATGCATACTGAATACTGCATACTGAATAGTGCATGCATACTGAATACTGCATACTGAATAGTGCATGTATACTGAATACTGCATACTGAATACTGCATACTGAATAGTACATGCATACTGAATACTGCATACTGAATAGTGCATGCATACTGAATACTGCATACTGAATACTGCATACTGCATACTGCATGCATACTGAATACTGCATACTGAATAGTGCATGCATACTGAATACTGCATACTGAATACTGCATGTATACTGAATACTGCATACTGAATAGTGCATACTGAATAGTACATGCATACTGAATACTGCATACTGAATAGTGCATGCATACTGAATACTGCATGCATACTGAATACTGCATACTGAATAGTGCATGCATACTGAATACTGCATACTGAATACTGCATGTATACTGAATACTGCATACTGAATAGTGCATACTGAATAGTACATGCATACTGAATACTGCATACTGAATAGTGCATGCATACTGAATACTGCATACTGAATAGTGCATGTATACTGAATACTGCATACTGAATACTGCATACTGAATAGTACATGCATACTGAATACTGCATACTGAATAGTACATGCATACTGAATACTGCATACTGAATAGTGCATGCATACTGAATACTGCATACTGAATAGTGCATGTATACTGAATACTGCATACTGAATACTGCATACTGAATAGTACATGCATACTGAATACTGCATACTGAATACTGCATGCATACTGAATACTGCATACTGAATAGTGCATGCATACTGAATACTGCATACTGAATACTGCATGTATACTGAATACTGCATACTGAATAGTGCATACTGAATAGTACATGCATACTGAATACTGCATACTGAATAGTACATGCATACTGAATAGTGCATACTGAATAGTGCATGCATACTGAATAGTGCATACTGAATAGTGCATGCATACTGAATACTGCATACTGAATACTGCATGCATACTGAATACTGCATACTGAATAGTGCATACTGAATACTGCATGCATACTGAATAGTGCATACTAAATAGTGCATGCATACTGAATACTGCATACTGAATAGTACATGCATACTGAATAGTGCATACTGAATAGTGCATGCATACTGAATAGTGCATACTGAATAGTGCATGCATACTGAATAGTGCATACTGAATAGTACATGCATACTGAATACTGCATACTGAATAGTACATGCATACTGAATACTGCATACTGAATAGTGCATGCATACTGAATACTGCATACTGAATAGTGCATGCATACTGAATACTGCATACTGAATAGTACATGCATACTGAATACTGCATACTGAATAGTGCATGTATACTGAATACTGCATACTGAATACTGCATGCATACTGAATACTGCATACTGAATAGTGCATACTGAATAGTGCATGCATACTGAATACTGCATGTATACTGAATAGTGCATGCATACTGAATAGTGCATACTGAATACTGCATACTGAATAGTACATGCATACTGAATAGTGCATACTGAATAGTGCATGCATACTGAATAGTGCATACTGAATAGTGCATGCATACTGAATAGTGCATACTGAATAGTACATGCATACTGAATACTGCATACTGAATAGTACATGCATACTGAATACTGCATACTGAATAGTGCATGCATACTGAATACTGCATACTGAATAGTGCATGCATACTGAATACTGCATACTGAATAGTACATGCATACTGAATACTGCATACTGAATAGTGCATGTATACTGAATACTGCATACTGAATACTGCATGCATACTGAATACTGCATACTGAATAGTGCATACTGAATAGTGCATGCATACTGAATACTGCATGTATACTGAATACTGCATGTATACTGAATAGTGCATGCATACTGAATAGTGCATGCATACTGAATAGTGCATACTGAATACTGCATACTGAATAGTACATGCATACTGAATAGTGCATACTGAATAGTGCATGTATACTGAATACTGCATACTGAATAGTGCATGCATACTGAATAGTGCATACTGAATAGTACATGCATACTGAATACTGCATACTGAATAGTACATGCATACTGAATACTGCATACTGAATAGTGCATGCATACTGAATACTGCATACTGAATAGTGCATGCATACTGAATACTGCATACTGAATAGTACATGCATACTGAATACTGCATACTGAATAGTGCATGCATACTGAATACTGCATACTGAATAGTGCATACTGAATAGTGCATGCATACTGAATAGTACATGTATACTGAATACTGCATACTGAATAGTGCATACTGAATAGTGCATGCATACTGAATAGTGCATACTGAATAGTGCATGCATACTGAATACTGCATACTGAATACTGCATACTGAATAGTGCATGCATACTGAATACTGCATACTGAATACTGCATACTGAATAGTACATGCATACTGAATACTGCATACTGAATAGTGCATGCATACTGAATACTGCATACTGAATAGTGCATACATACTGAATACTGCATACTGAATACTGCATACTGAATACTGCATACTGAATAGTGCATGCATACTGAATACTGCATACTGAATAGTGCATGCATACTGAATACTGCATACTGAATAGTGCATGCATACTGAATACTGCATACTGAATACTGCATACTGAATACTGCATACTGAATAGTGCATGCATACTGAATACTGCATACTGAATAGTGCATGCATACTGAATACTGCATACTGAATAGTGCATGCATACTGAATAGTGCATGCATACTGAATAGTGCATGCATACTGAATACTGCATACTGAATAGTGCATGCATACTGAATACTGCATACTGAATAGTGCATGCATACTGAATACTGCATACTGAATAGTGCATGCATACTGAATACTGCATACTGAATAGTGCATGCATACTGAATACTGCATACTGAATACTGCATACTGAATACTGCATACTGAATAGTGCATGCATACTGAATACTGCATACTGAATAGTGCATGCATACTGAATACTGCATACTGAATAGTGCATGCATACTGAATAGTGCATGCATACTGAATACTGCATACTGAATAGTGCATGCATACTGAATACTGCATACTGAATAGTGCATGCATACTGAATACTGCATACTGAATAGTGCATGCATACTGAATACTGCATACTGAATAGTGCATGCATACTGAATACTGCATACTGAATAGTGCATGCATACTGAATAGTGCATACTGAATAGTGCATGCATACTGAATACTGCATACTGAATAGTGCATGCATACTGAATACTGCATACTGAATAGTGCATGCATACTGAATACTGCATACTGAATAGTGCATGCATACTGAATACTGCATACTGAATAGTGCATGCATACTGAATAGTGCATACTGAATAGTGCATGCATACTGAATAGTGCATACTGAATAGTGCATGTATACTGAATACTGCATACTGAATAGTGCATGCATACTGAATAGTGCATACTGAATAGTGCATGCATACTGAATAGTGCATACTGAATAGTGCATGTATACTGAATACTGCATACTGAATAGTGCATGCATACTGAATAGTGCATACTGAATAGTGCATGCATACTGAATAGTGCATGCATACTGAATAGTGCATACTGAATAGTACATGCATACTGAATACTGCATACTGAATAGTACATGCATACTGAATACTGCATACTGAATAGTGCATGCATACTGAATACTGCATACTGAATAGTACATGCATACTGAATACTGCATACTGAATAGTGCATGCATACTGAATAGTGCATACTGAATAGTGCATGCATACTGAATAGTGCATACTGAATACTGCATACTGAATAGTACATGCATACTGAATACTGCATACTGAATAGTGCATGCATACTGAATAGTGCATACTGAATAGTGCATACTGAATACTGCATACTGAATAGTACATGCATACTGAATAGTGCATACTGAATAGTGCATGCATACTGAATAGTGCATACTGAATAGTACATGCATACTGAATACTGCATACTGAATAGTGCATGCATACTGAATACTGCATACTGAATAGTGCATACTGAATACTGCATACTGAATAGTACATGCATACTGAATAGTGCATACTGAATAGTGCATGCATACTGAATAGTGCATACTGAATACTGCATACTGAATACTGCATACTGAATAGTGCATACTGAATACTGCATACTGAATAGTACATGCATACTGAATAGTGCATACTGAATAGTGCATGCATACTGAATAGTGCATACTGAATAGTACATGCATACTGAATACTGCATACTGAATAGTGCATGCATACTGAATAGTGCATACTGAATAGTGCATGCATACTGAATAGTGCATACTGAATAGTGCATGTATACTGAATACTGCATACTGAATAGTGCATGCATACTGAATACTGCATACTGAATAGTGCATGCATACTGAATACTGCATACTGAATAGTGCATGCATACTGAATACTGCATACTGAATAGTACATGCATACTGAATACTGAATACTGAATACTGCATACTGAATACTGCATACTGAATAGTACATGCATACTGAATACTGCATACTGAATAGTACATGCATACTGAATACTGCATACTGAATAGTGCATGCATACTGAATACTGCATACTGAATAATGCATGCATACTGAATACTGCATACTGAATAGTGCATGTATACTGAATAGTGCATACTGAATAGTGCATGCATACTGAATAGTGCATACTGAATAGTGCATGCATACTGAATAGTACATGCATACTGAATACTGCATACTGAATAGTGCATGCATACTGAATACTGCATACTGAATAGTGCATGTATACTGAATAGTGCATACTGAATACTGCATACTGAATAGTGCATACTGAATAGTGCATGCATACTGAATACTGCATACTGAATACTGCATGTATACTGAATAGTGCATACTGAATACTGCATACTGAATAGTGCATGTATACTGAATACTGCATACTGAATACTGCATACTGAATACTGCATACTGAATACTGCATACTGAATAGTGCATGTATACTGAATACTGCATACTGAATAGTGCATGTATACTGAATACTGCATACTGAATACTGCATGCATACTGAATACTGAATACTGCATACTGCATACTGCATACTGCCGGAATACTGCATACTGAATACCGCATACTGAATACTGCATGCATACTGAATACTGCATACTGAATACTGCATTGCGAGACCGAAATGTTTTGTGTCATATAATATTGTTTAAAGTAAAATATATAATAATCATTTATTTCATTTTATTCCATTCAAAACAATATATGAGCTGGTTATTGGGAGAAAATATCGCTCTATATTTATTTTTATTTTAGATTAATGAGACCCACAATGCCCGTTGGTCTTGAAATACACTATTCAGTATTCAACGTTATTGAAATAACTGTATATCATAATTAAGTTGTACAGTTTAATCGAAATACAATCCGATTGAGAAAAAAGTTCAGTAATGAAAAACTGATAAGAATGGTCGAGTTTTTTGAAGTACATAGTGGTTCAATATTAAAACAGTGGTGAAAAATCAATAATTAATGATTGAATATGAAAAAAAGTAAATAAAGAGATGACGATAATTAATAACTGTCGCCTTCGAAAGACACAAAAAAGAGACTCAGGCTATACAACTTGAAGGAGTTTAATTTTTAACTGTGACGAAAATACAAAATATATCAAAACTAGTCAAAAAACAAATATCGGTTTTATATATTGGTAGTCTATAGGAAGTTAACTATATAGGAAAACTGCTGTGTTGTTAAATTGGTTTAGCCAGGAGGTTTTTACTTCGGGTAAAAAAAAAAAACCGAGGAAAATCAGATATCGATTTGGCCCTACCCGCGGCCAGCAGAGAAAGTTTTTCGTTTGCATTGTAATTAATATTCTAAATATAAGTTGAGAAGATAGCTAGCGATAGAGGGTTTTAGCATGATCATATGAATTCCAATTAAGATCAAGATACATATAAAAGCACACGGAATGCAATGGCGTAGGACGAGTGCTTTCAGTTTTGGTACTTCGAGGTGTTTGGAATCACCTGATAAGTCACATTATATTTCTAATATTTTCTATTTTATAAATAAGCTTTCTTTCCAAGCTCTGACTGATTCAATATTATTCAATTAACAATCAATGTCTATTATATAGACAGTAATAAATTGATAATTATATTTCGCTGTTGTAGAGTGTTTTTTCCTGACTCCTATTGATGACTCTTGTCTGTTCCTGCTAGTAATAACAAGTTATAAAACATAAATATATGAAAAGTGTTAATTATCTAGGAGATATCCTAAAAAACAGTTTGGAAATAATTCGCAGGTGCACGTTTACACAACATGTTTATTCAACTTCATATTCTAATCAATATAATGACTGTGATATTTATTTTATGATCCCTTAAATTTTCATTAAAAATCAATTTCATATTTTGTCTAAATATCGTGTCCAAATATAACAGTTGTTGTTCAATCAGCTGCCTTCCTCACACTTCCTTATCAATAGAGTTATTATTGTCTTCTTGTATATGAGATTGAGATTTATTGTCACATATATAGAAGTGCCAAGGAAATCAAAAGACCAACTCGATCATCATAAATCATGCGACATAAAAACTTGTATGTATTCTGATGGAAAATGGGAGTTTTTTTCTGATATGCATATATAAGTAATCGATTGGTATCTGGAACTAGATAAAACAACGTCAACTTGAACAGTTGGGATCAGTATTGAATACTATACCGACTGCTGCAATGAATTCAACAAATCAGGACGGATCTGTCAAGGTTTTTCACTCTGCGTTCGTTGGAACGACTATCTTTTGCTTTATCAGCACTACATTAATTTGTTGTGGAACTTTCACGGTGCTTTATGCGATATTAAGGAACCCCAAGAAGGACCAACGAACTCCTTCAATGCTGATGTTTATCAATTTGTGTTTCTCCGACTTTTTGACTGGTTTTCTACTCGGTGTGATTTTCTGTGCTGACTCGCTTATGGATGTGTACGGTCAAAACAGCGACATTTTGGACGCAATACTCTTCATATTAGGAAGTCTACTTCTTTTTGCTAATAATTTGACAATTACTGCTATTTCTGTGGATCGCTTTATAGCTGTGCTTAAGCCACTACGCTACAAGGTATTCGTTACAATCAGAACTGTCAAGTTTGTTATAGTAAGCATCTGGATTCTTTCATTTTTAATTTGTCTTTTGCCGGTGTTTGGCGTCTCTCAATGGACGTTTTTATTAATATATAGTCACAGTCATGTTACTTTTCCGTTATTATCTTTAACCGGCATGTATGTGGCTATCTTCAAAGTCCTCTCAAAACAACGACGGCAGATATGGGCCATGCAAAACGATGGACAAAATCATAGCACAAGAATGGAAAATTTGCAGAGAATCAAAGAAAGAAAAAGAATGGAGAGAGACAGAAAACTGACTCTTACAATTGTTTTAGTAATGTTAAGCTTTTCGATAACCTCTGTTCCGTTCCTTGTTTGCGTACATTTAATGATTCACATCGAGAGTTGCCCAGACTGTTTTTCTCTTTACTGGAATCGAACTATCACCTCTATGTTCTATTTCGCGATGAGGCTTGTTCTCTTAAACGCAGTGCTCGATCCTATTCTAATAATAATACGAATCCCCAAAGTGCGGGAGGCCGTTCGACTTTCTGCAAGAAGAAAGACAAGAAAAGCTCACAATCTGCCAGTTCAAATTGCACCCATAGCTTACGTTATATAGACTTTTAGTGTAGACCGGCTATGGTCGACTTTGAAAGGAAAATAATATAACCAGTCTAATCACAAGGAATCTAAGGCAAATATGATCTATTTGTTTGTTGCGGCTTACAGAAACTAGAGAAACTAATAAAATGATGTATATAGTAAATTACCTATGCTATATATTATTATGCAGCTATTTCAAAAAACGTAGAATACTGATTACTGCATACTGAATACTGCATACTAAATACTGCATACTGAATACTGAATACTGCATGCATACTGAATAGTTCATGCATACTGAATAGTGCATACTGAATCCTGCATACTGAATACTGCATACTGAATAGTGCATACTGAATAGTGCATGCATACTGAATACTGCATACTGAATAGTGCATACATACTGAATACTGCATACTGAATAGTGCATGTATACTGAATAGTGCATACATACTGAATAGTGCATACTGAATAGTACATGCATACTGAATACTGCATACTGAATAGTGCATGCATACTGAATAGTGCATACATACTGAATAGTGCATACTGAATAGTGCATGCATACTGAATAGTGCATACTGAATACTGCATACTGAATAGTACATGCATACTGAATACTGCATACTGAATACTGCATACTGAATAGTACATGCATACTGAATACTGCATACTGAATAGTGCATGCATACTGAATAGTGCATACTGAATAGTGCATACATACTGAATAGTGCATACTGAATAGTGCATGCATACTGAATAGTGCATACTGAATAGTACATGCATACTGAATACTGCATACTGAATACTGCATACTGAATAGTACATGCATACTGAATACTGCATACTGAATAGTGCATGCATACTGAATAGTGCATACTGAATAGTGCATGTATACTGAATACTGCATACTGAATAGTGCATGTATACTGAATACTGCATACTGAATACTGCATACATACTGAATACTGCATACTGAATAGTACATGCATACTGAATAGTGCATACTGAATAGTGCATGCATACTGAATACTGCATACTGAATACTGCATACTGAATAGTACATGCATACTGAATACTGCATACTGAATAGTGCATACATACTGAATACTGCATACTGAATAGTGCATGTATACTGAATACTGCATACTGAATACTGCATACATACTGAATACTGCATACTGAATACTGCATACTGAATAGTACATGCATACTGAATACTGCATACTGAATAGTGCATGTATACTGAATACTGCATACTGAATAGTGCATACATACTGAATACTGCATACTGAATACTGCATACTGAATAGTACATGCATACTGAATACTGCATACTGAATAGTGCATGCATACTGAATAGTGCATACTGAATAGTGCATGCATACTGAATACTGCATACTGAATAGTGCATGCATACTGAATACTGCATACTGAATAGTGCATGCATACTGAATACTGCATACTGAATACTGCATGTATACTGAATACTGCATACTGAATAGTGCATACTGAATAGTGCATACATACTGAATAGTGCATACTGAATAGTACATGCATACTGAATACTGCATACTGAATACTGCATACTGAATAGTACATGCATACTGAATACTGCATACTGAATAGTGCATGCATACTGAATACTGCATACTGAATACTGCATACATACTGAATACTGCATACTGAATACTGCATACTGAATAGTACATGCATACTGAATACTGCATACTGAATAGTGCATGCATACTGAATACTGCATACTGAATAGTGCATGCATACTGAATACTGCATACTGAATACTGCATACTGAATAGTACATGCATACTGAATACTGCATACTGAATAGTGCATGTATACTGAATACTGCATACTGAATACTGCATACATACTGAATACTGCATACTGAATACTGCATACTGAATAGTACATGCATACTGAATACTGCATACTGAATAGTGCATGCATACTGAATACTGCATACTGAATAGTGCATGCATACTGAATACTGCATACTGAATACTGCATGTATACTGAATACTGCATACTGAATAGTGCATACTGAATAGTGCATACATACTGAATAGTGCATACTGAATAGTACATGCATACTGAATACTGCATACTGAATACTGCATACTGAATAGTACATGCATACTGAATACTGCATACTGAATAGTGCATGCATACTGAATAGTGCATACTGAATAGTGCATACATACTGAATAGTGCATACTGAATAGTACATGCATACTGAATACTGCATACTGAATACTGCATACTGAATAGTACATGCATACTGAATACTGCATACTGAATAGTGCATGCATACTGAATACTGCATACTGAATAGTGCATGCATACTGAATACTGCATACTGAATACTGCATGTATACTGAATACTGCATACTGAATAGTGCATACTGAATAGTACATGCATACTGAATACTGCATACTGAATAGTACATGCATACTGAATACTGCATACTGAATAGTGCATGCATACTGAATATTGCATACTGAATAGTGCATGCATACTGAATACTGCATACTGAATACTGCATACTGAATACTGCATACTGAATAGTGCATACTGAATAGTGCATACTGAATAGTGCATGCATACTGAATAGTGCATACTGAATAGTGCATGCATACTGAATACTGCATACTGAATAGTGCATGCATACTGAATACTGCATACTGAATACTGCATACTGAATAGTGCATGCATACTGAATACTGCATACTGAATAGTGCATGCATACTGAATACTGCATACTGAATACTGCATACTGAATAGTACATGCATACTGAATACTGCATACTGAATAGTACATGCATACTGAATACTGCATACTGAATAGTACATGCATACTGAATACTGCATACTGAATAGTGCATGCATACTGAATACTGCATACTGAATAGTGCATGCATACTGAATACTGAATACTGAATAGTGCATGCATACTGAATACTGCATACTGAATAGTACATGCATACTGAATAGTGCATACTGAATAGTGCATGTATACTGAATACTGCATACTGAATAGTGCATGCATACTGAATACTGAATACTGAATAGTGCATGCATACTGAATACTGCATACTGAATACTGCATACTGAATACTGCATACTGAATAGTACATGCATACTGAATACTGCATACTGAATAGTGCATGCATACTGAATACTGCATACTGAATAGTGCATGCATACTGAATACTGCATACTGAATACTGCATGTATACTGAATACTGCATACTGAATAGTGCATACTGAATAGTACATGCATACTGAATACTGCATACTGAATAGTGCATGCATACTGAATACTGCATACTGAATAGTGCATACTGAATAGTACATGCATACTGAATACTGCATACTGAATAGTGCATGCATACTGAATACTGCATACTGCATGCATACTGAATAGTGCATACTGAATACTGCATACTGAATAGTGCATGCATACTGAATATTGCATACTGAATAGTGCATACTGAATACTGCATACTGAATACTGCATACTGAATAGTGCATGCATACTGAATAGTGCATACTGAATAGTGCATGCATACTGAATACTGCATACTGAATAGTGCATGCATACTGAATACTGCATACTGAATACTGCATACTGAATACTGCATACTGAATAGTGCATACTGAATAGTGCATACTGAATAGTGCATGCATACTGAATAGTGCATACTGAATAGTGCATGCATACTGAATACTGCATACTGAATAGTGCATGCATACTGAATACTGCATGCATACTGAATAGTGCATGCATACTGAATAGTGCATACTGAATAGTGCATGCATACTGAATACTGCATACTGAATAGTGCATGCATACTGAATACTGCATACTGAATACTGCATACTGAATACTGCATACTGAATACTGCATACTGAATAGTGCATGCATACTGAATAGTGCATACTGAATAGTGCATGCATACTGAATACTGCATACTGAATAGTGCATGCATACTGAATACTGCATACTGAATACTGCATACTGAATAGTGCATGCATACTGAATACTGCATACTGAATAGTGCATGCATACTGAATAGTGCATACTGAATACTGCATACTGAATAGTACATGCATACTGAATAGTGCATACTGAATAGTACATGCATACTGAATACTGCATACTGAATAGTACATGCATACTGAATACTGCATACTGAATAGTACATGCATACTGAATACTGCATACTGAATAGTGCATGCATACTGAATACTGCATACTGAATAGTGCATGCATACTGAATACTGAATACTGAATAGTACATGCATACTGAATACTGCATACTGAATACTGCATGCATACTGAATACTGCATGCTGAATAGTACATGCATACTGAATAGTGCATACTGAATAGTGCATGTATACTGAATACTGCATACTGAATAGTGCATGCATACTGAATACTGAATACTGAATAGTGCATGCATACTGAATACTGCATACTGAATACTGCATACTGAATACTGCATACTGAATAGTACATGCATACTGAATACTGCATACTGAATAGTGCATGCATACTGAATACTGCATACTGAATAGTGCATGCATACTGAATACTGCATACTGAATACTGCATGTATACTGAATACTGCATACTGAATAGTGCATACTGAATAGTACATGCATACTGAATACTGCATACTGAATAGTGCATGCATACTGAATACTGCATACTGCATGCATACTGAATAGTGCATACTGAATACTGCATACTGAATAGTGCATGCATACTGAATATTGCATACTGAATAGTGCATGCATACTGAATACTGCATACTGAATACTGCATACTGAATACTGCATACTGAATAGTGCATACTGAATAGTGCATACTGAATAGTGCATGCATACTGAATAGTGCATACTGAATAGTGCATGCATACTGAATACTGCATACTGAATAGTGCATGCATACTGAATACTGCATACTGAATACTGCATACTGAATAGTGCATGCATACTGAATACTGCATACTGAATAGTGCATGCATACTGAATACTGCATACTGAATACTGCATACTGAATAGTACATGCATACTGAATACTGCATACTGAATAGTACATGCATACTGAATACTGCATACTGAATAGTACATGCATACTGAATACTGCATACTGAATAGTGCATGCATACTGAATACTGCATACTGAATAGTGCATGCATACTGAATACTGAATACTGAATAGTGCATGCATACTGAATACTGCATACTGAATAGTACATGCATACTGAATAGTGCATACTGAATAGTGCATGCATACTGAATATTGCATACTGAATAGTGCATGCATACTGAATACTGAATACTGAATAGTGCATGCATACTGAATACTGCATACTGAATACTGCATACTGAATACTGCATACTGAATAGTGCATGCATACTGAATACTGCATACTGAATAGTGCATGCATACTGAATAGTGCATACTGAATACTGCATACTGAATAGTACATGCATACTGAATAGTGCATACTGAATAGTGCATGCATACTGAATAGTGCATACTGAATAGTGCATGCATACTGAATACTGCATACTGAATAGTGCATACTGAATACTGCATACTGAATAGTGCATGCATACTGAATAGTGCATACTGAATAGTGCATGCATACTGAATACTGCATACTGAATAGTGCATGCATACTGAATACTGCATACTGAATACTGCATGTATACTGAATACTGAATACTGAATACTGCATGCATACTGAATACTGCATACTGAATAGTGCATGTATACTGAATAGTGCATGCATACTGAATAGTACATGCATACTGAATAGTGCATGCATACTGAATACTGCATACTGAATAGTGCATGCATACTGAATAGTACATGCATACTGAATACTGCATACTGAATAGTACATGCATACTGAATACTGCATACTGAATAGTGCATGTATACTGAATAGTGCATACTGAATAGTGCATACTGAATAGTGCATGCATACTGAATACTGCATACTGAATACTGCATACTGAATACTGCATACTGAATACTGCATACTGAATACTGCATACTGAATACTGCATACTGAATAGTGCATACTGAATAGTGCATACTGAATAGTGCATACTGAATAGTGCATGCATACTGAATACTGCATACTGAATAGTGCATGCATACTGAATAGTGCATACTGAATAGTGCATGGATACTGAATACTGCATACTGAATAGTGCATGCATACTGAATACTGCATACTGAATAGTGCATGCATACTGAATAGTGCATACTGAATAGTGCATGTATACTGAATACTGCATACTGAATAGTGCATGCATACTGAATAGTGCATACTGAATAGTGCATACTGAATAGTGCATACTGAATAGTGCATGCATACTGAATACTGCATACTGAATAGTGCATGCATACTGAATAGTGCATACTGAATAGTGCATGTATACTGAATACTGCATACTGAATAGTGCATGCATACTGAATAGTGCATACTGAATAGTGCATACTGAATAGTGCATACTGAATAGTGCATGCATACTGAATACTGCATACTGAATAGTGCATGCATACTGAATAGTGCATACTGAATAGTGCATGTATACTGAATACTGCATACTGAATAGTGCATGCATACTGAATACTGCATACTGAATACTGCATGCATACTGAATAGTACATGCATACTGAATAGTGCATACTGAATAGTGCATGTATACTGAATACTGCATACTGAATAGTGCATGCATACTGAATACTGCATACTGAATAGTGCATGCATACTGAATACTGCATACTGAATAGTGCATGCATACTGAATAGTGCATACTGAATAGTGCATGCATACTGAATACTGCATACTGAATAGTGCATACTGAATAGTACATGCATACTGAATACTGCATACTGAATAGTGCATGTATACTGAATAGTGCATACTGAATAGTGCATGTATACTGAATACTGCATACTGAATAGTGCATACTGAATAGTGCATACTGAATAGTGCATGTATACTGAATAGTGCATACTGAATAGTGCATACTGAATAGTGCATACTGAATAGTGCATGTATACTGAATACTGCATACTGAATAGTGCATGTATACTGAATACTGCATACTGAATAGTACATGCATACTGAATACTGCATACTGAATAGTGCATGTATACTGAATAGTGCATACTGAATAGTGCATACTGAATAGTGCATGCATACTGAATACTGCATACTGAATACTGCATACTGAATACTGCATACTGAATAGTGCATGTATACTGAATAGTGCATACTGAATAGTGCATACTGAATAGTGCATACTGAATAGTGCATGCATACTGAATACTGCATACTGAATACTGCATGTATACTGAATACTGCATACTGAATAGTGCATACTGAATAGTGCATACATACTGAATAGTGCATACTGAATAGTGCATGCTGAATAGTGCATGCATACTGAATACTGCATGTATACTGAATAGTGCATGCATACTGAATAGTGCATACTGAATAGTGCATGCATACTGAATAGTGCATACTGAATACTGCATACTGAATAGTACATGCATACTGAATACTGCATACTGAATACTGCATACTGAATAGTACATGCATACTGAATACTGCATACTGAATAGTGCATGCATACTGAATAGTGCATACTGAATAGTGCATACATACTGAATAGTGCATACTGAATAGTGCATGCATACTGAATATTGCATACTGAATAGTGCATGCATACTGAATACTGAATACTGAATAGTGCATGCATACTGAATACTGCATACTGAATACTGCATACTGAATACTGCATACTGAATAGTGCATGCATACTGAATACTGCATACTGAATAGTGCATGCATACTGAATAGTGCATACTGAATACTGCATACTGAATAGTACATGCATACTGAATAGTGCATACTGAATAGTGCATGCATACTGAATAGTGCATACTGAATAGTGCATGCATACTGAATACTGCATACTGAATAGTGCATACTGAATACTGCATACTGAATAGTGCATGCATACTGAATAGTGCATACTGAATAGTGCATGCATACTGAATACTGCATACTGAATAGTGCATGCATACTGAATAC
The DNA here is from genome assembly GCA_949775045.1 of Metridium senile. Classification (NCBI taxonomy): domain Eukaryota; kingdom Metazoa; phylum Cnidaria; class Anthozoa; order Actiniaria; family Metridiidae; genus Metridium; species Metridium senile. The sequence goes on from OX459095.1 coordinate 15,275,030, forward strand.
TGCATACTGAATACTGCATGTATACTGAATACTGAATACTGAATACTGCATGCATACTGAATACTGCATACTGAATAGTGCATGTATACTGAATAGTGCATGCATACTGAATAGTACATGCATACTGAATAGTGCATGCATACTGAATACTGCATACTGAATAGTGCATGCATACTGAATAGTACATGCATACTGAATACTGCATACTGAATAGTACATGCATACTGAATACTGCATACTGAATAGTGCATGTATACTGAATAGTGCATACTGAATAGTGCATACTGAATAGTGCATGCATACTGAATACTGCATACTGAATACTGCATACTGAATACTGCATACTGAATACTGCATACTGAATACTGCATACTGAATACTGCATACTGAATAGTGCATACTGAATAGTGCATACTGAATAGTGCATACTGAATAGTGCATGCATACTGAATACTGCATACTGAATAGTGCATGCATACTGAATAGTGCATACTGAATAGTGCATGGATACTGAATACTGCATACTGAATAGTGCATGCATACTGAATACTGCATACTGAATAGTGCATGCATACTGAATAGTGCATACTGAATAGTGCATGTATACTGAATACTGCATACTGAATAGTGCATGCATACTGAATAGTGCATACTGAATAGTGCATACTGAATAGTGCATACTGAATAGTGCATGCATACTGAATACTGCATACTGAATAGTGCATGCATACTGAATAGTGCATACTGAATAGTGCATGTATACTGAATACTGCATACTGAATAGTGCATGCATACTGAATAGTGCATACTGAATAGTGCATACTGAATAGTGCATACTGAATAGTGCATGCATACTGAATACTGCATACTGAATAGTGCATGCATACTGAATAGTGCATACTGAATAGTGCATGTATACTGAATACTGCATACTGAATAGTGCATGCATACTGAATACTGCATACTGAATACTGCATGCATACTGAATAGTACATGCATACTGAATAGTGCATACTGAATAGTGCATGTATACTGAATACTGCATACTGAATAGTGCATGCATACTGAATACTGCATACTGAATAGTGCATGCATACTGAATACTGCATACTGAATAGTGCATGCATACTGAATAGTGCATACTGAATAGTGCATGCATACTGAATACTGCATACTGAATAGTGCATACTGAATAGTACATGCATACTGAATACTGCATACTGAATAGTGCATGTATACTGAATAGTGCATACTGAATAGTGCATGTATACTGAATACTGCATACTGAATAGTGCATACTGAATAGTGCATACTGAATAGTGCATGTATACTGAATAGTGCATACTGAATAGTGCATACTGAATAGTGCATACTGAATAGTGCATGTATACTGAATACTGCATACTGAATAGTGCATGTATACTGAATACTGCATACTGAATAGTACATGCATACTGAATACTGCATACTGAATAGTGCATGTATACTGAATAGTGCATACTGAATAGTGCATACTGAATAGTGCATGCATACTGAATACTGCATACTGAATACTGCATACTGAATACTGCATACTGAATAGTGCATGTATACTGAATAGTGCATACTGAATAGTGCATACTGAATAGTGCATACTGAATAGTGCATGCATACTGAATACTGCATACTGAATACTGCATGTATACTGAATACTGCATACTGAATAGTGCATACTGAATAGTGCATACATACTGAATAGTGCATACTGAATAGTGCATGCTGAATAGTGCATGCATACTGAATACTGCATGTATACTGAATAGTGCATGCATACTGAATAGTGCATACTGAATAGTGCATGCATACTGAATAGTGCATACTGAATACTGCATACTGAATAGTACATGCATACTGAATACTGCATACTGAATACTGCATACTGAATAGTACATGCATACTGAATACTGCATACTGAATAGTGCATGCATACTGAATAGTGCATACTGAATAGTGCATACATACTGAATAGTGCATACTGAATAGTGCATGCATACTGAATAGTGCATACTGAATAGTACATGCATACTGAATACTGCATACTGAATACTGCATACTGAATAGTACATGCATACTGAATACTGCATACTGAATAGTGCATGCATACTGAATAGTGCATACTGAATAGTGCATACTGAATAGTGCATGCATACTGAATAGTGCATACTGAATAGTGCATGCTGAATAGTGCATACTGAATAGTGCATACTGAATAGTGCATACTGAATAGTGCATACTGAATAGTGCATACTGAATAGTGCATACTGAATAGTGCATGCATACTGAATACTGCATACTGAATAGTGCATGTATACTGAATACTGCATACTGAATAGTGCATGCATACTGAATACTGCATACTGAATAGTGCATGCATACTGAATACTGCATACTGAATAGTGCATGCATACTGAATACTGCATACTGAATAGTGCATGTATACTGAATACTGCATACTGAATAGTGCATGCATACTGAATAGTGCATACTGAATAGTGCATACTGAATAGTGCATACTGAATAGTGCATACTGAATAGTGCATACTGAATAGTGCATGCATACTGAATACTGCATACTGAATAGTGCATGCATACTGAATACTGCATACTGAATAGTGCATGCATACTGAATAGTGCATACTGAATAGTGCATACTGAATAGTGCATGCATACTGAATACTGCATACTGAATAGTGCATGTATACTGAATAGTGCATACTGAATAGTGCATGCATACTGAATACTGCATACTGAATAGTGCATGCATACTGAATACTGCATACTGAATAGTGCATGCATACTGAATACTGCATACTGAATAGTGCATGCATACTGAATACTGCATACTGAATACTGCATGCATACTGAATAGTACATGCATACTGAATAGTGCATACTGAATAGTGCATGTATACTGAATACTGCATACTGAATAGTGCATGTATACTGAATACTGCATACTGAATAGTAATCTATTTCATAACACTCTCCTTCATGTTCAGTTGAAATAAGGAATGGGTAAAAATATTGAATCAGCGGCCAAAGGCAAACTATAGCAATTTGCCTTTGGTGGCGGGTCCACACGACCACGCGAGACATGTCGGGGTGGGAGGGTGGGTCGTTTTTAGTGGGTCCGCCTCGCTGATCAATCAACTGAACGAGCGGAGAGTGTTCTCTCGCATTTATAATGCCCCTCTACATTCCACACGGGCCTATTCTATCCGTATTCCATCGTGTATAAACAATAATTCTATTATTTCATCTTCGCATCTCATTAGAGTATTAAGAATAGTAATCTATTTCATAACACTCTCCTTCATGTTCAGTTGAAATAAGGAATGGGTAAAAATATTGAATCACGCTACCTAGGTCTATCTATGCATTATTTGTAATTATACCACATTTTACACTGATATCATCTCATACCAGAATACCTCAATCCTCATATCCCCTATCCTTTAAAAAACCCAAAGCTATAACTCTCCTGGGCTGTCTCATTTTTTCCTTTTATTCGTGGTTTCCATTGGGAAAGCGCTCACAAAACGTTTCAGTTCATTAATGTCTTGCCATGGTTGGATAGTATCTACTGTTCCACTTGACGCTAGCTTGCCCGACGCACCCGATGGGTTTAACACCTTAGCTAACTGTAAATAATACAATGCAGTGTGGCGACGATTCCACCCAACATGATCCATGATTTCGGAGAGGTCTGCACCTGTCAGAGCTAAGGTGATGGCGCATCCAGATCTAAAGCCATGTAGTGTTTCACCTTCATTTATACCCATCTCATCGAGGTATCCCTTTAATCGAGCTTCAGCTGTTGATGATGTCAGCGGAGCGTCTACAATGCCCTGCGCTGACGTTGTCGGCCGGAACAGATAGCCCCGGGTAAGATCAACGCACATTTGCCTGGCAATATCTATATATTGTTCAATAGCCCTTATAGGGCAGATAGCAGTTTGAGGGTTTCTTCTAATTCCGAAAACATTCTGATCTCCGTCTCGTAATGTTTTACCCCATATGTGGTTGAATAGTAACCCATCATCGTTTGGGAAGCGTAAGATTTCCGGGACTTTCACTCGACCCAGATCCCCTGGTCGGCCCCACTAAAGAAAGCTGTCTTGAAGTAAGCCTGATCACGTGCAATTATAAATCGCTCTATGGGTTTATTCACCTTCTCCAATTTACGTTGTAAATGTAGTGACAATTGCGTAAGCTTGTCGACAAAGAAAGGCGTTGCTTGCTTCGGTGTAACTCTAGCCTGGAGCTGTTCCGCAGTAACTAAACGAAGATAGTCTTTAACGCATTTGTCCGCTGCTGGATTCCCTAGCCCTAATCTCTTATCCCATTCTCCATCTCGACCCATCGTATGGAAAATTGCCCTCAGTTTGCCGATATATGAATCCACCGTCTTATAAGATAGGCGCATTGGACAACCACAAGGGTGTTTTCCTTTATCTCCAATAAATTGACAACTATTTATGTGTACTTGCGTTCTACCATTGCGGTCCTTATAGATTAAGAAACGGCATATGTCCCGTGGGGTTAAAGTAGCAAGGGTTACGTTTCCTTGCAAAGCCGCTACAAACTCTTCAAGCTCTTTTTGTAATGAATCCTTTTGTTTCGCATAGCTGGTGGCGCGATCGTAATTCAAAAGTTGCTGTAGCCGCTCATCGATGACATCCAAATCTATATCTACGTGATCCACCCTTTGCCAAGATATCACCTTTCTCTTATATCCACAGCGCTGGCAAAAACGAAAGTCCACGTCATTTGCGTGGCTACATTTTGGGCATCGTACTGAAGGGGTAAATAATTTTGCCACCATGGGAAGGTCCTACAATACAACGTATTAAATAACAAGTTATTTTCTTTATTCTTATGTTGTTACACACTAGTAATTATTTATCATAAATATACAATGATATGCAAAAATATTGTTATTGTCTTCGTTATTCTCTGATTACCCGACGATTGTCCTACACTGTCTACATACATATATACCAAATCGGGTTCTGCATTATAATGGTTTAAAAGCAAACGCCCAAAGATCTCCTTGTAGGGATTTATGCGGGACCCAACCGTTCTTGGAGGGAGCGAGAATAGCTTTCTCATCACCTTTTGCGGCAAGTTTATGTTTCTTAGTTGATTTGCACCATAATAAGGGCCACCAAAACTTCCTGGGATAAACATCCAAAACTACCACTGTGCAACTTAGTGAATATTCCTGAAGGAGAGACAACACTGGCCCGACCAGAGCCAGAGGCGGAAACACATAAGGTCGTTTCAAAATACTACCACGCTGGGCTAGATTTTGAGCAAAAACATTAACGCCAGACGAACCTGGAGACGGCCAAGGAGTAAAATGGGGGAGGTCTTGGCCGGATCTGTTCTTCATCACATTGGAATCCAATGACATCAAATCACATGTATGTCCCTCTTTCTCCCCAAAGATGTTCTCCACATATCGCCACGTGTTATATGCTAGCCGACTGTCAAGCATCGAAATTCGGCGAGATGGAAAGTCGGCTGGATTAGCACTGCTTGGGACGTAAAGCAGCTGGAGTAACACGTTCAACCTCACAGTGGTGTGGAAAAGCTTCTTGAGAGCTGTGTTTAAGGGTGCACTCCTACCTCCTTGGTTATTCCATGCGTTTATTACAACCTGACTGTCCACCATCGCGTCTACCCTGGCATTTCGTAAAACATCTTCACATGAACATAACAGCTTATCAATTGCTATGGCCTCCTTAACGGCAATATCCCACCCTTTTTCTTCTGCAGACCAATAATCTGATATCTCTTTCTGTACAGGAGAAAGGATATTTGCACCCCAACCATATGATGAGGCATCCGTCGCTACCCTGACTTGGATGTGTCGTTCGTTCTTCCATGGGAAAGGTGCGTCCCATGTTTCTAGAAATAGCCAATATTGAATTTCCTCCTTTAGTTTGCCTTCCAAACGAAGGGGCTTGCATGATCGAAGACCTTTTGAGATAGCTCTATTCATCTCTCTTGTAAAGAGTTTTGCTGCCGGGACTGCGAGAGCGAGCGATACACATTTCCCCACAAGACGCTGAAGAGTTTTGACGTTCACGGTATGTGCTGTAAGGACGGTTTTAACCAGTAATATAAATTTACGTCGTTTTTCAGGTATCAAACGAAAACATTGTTCCTGAGAGTCTACCAGAAAACCGAGGTACGGTACTTTTCTTTGAGGTATTAGTATAGACTTCGCAAGACCCAGGAAATAACCAAGCTGTATTAGGTAAAAAGCCACCAAGAATAAGGCTGACTCGGCTGCAGACCGCATACGATCCTCATGATTCGTCATGGTCGCATATACCCCTGTATCAAATGGAACTTGTAATTGTCCATTATGCCTGTCATCGATATAAAGTGAACAAGGAACACCAATTGATCGAAAATAATTAGTGGCCATCAATCCAGTCGTATTATATATGTACGGGGAGATTTTCCACCCAAATGGGATAGTATTATAGGAGAAATACCATCCCCCCCACTGCATACCAAAGAAAGTACGGCTGTCGTCTGTTAGCATTATATGATCGTATCCGGATTTGTCGTCCAACACCGTCTGAAACGAATCCTTGTCCACGTAGCGAGGTACGTCGCTTAGTTTGTCCAACGTGAACGGCTTATCTTGCATCCATAAATTGACGTATCTCGCGTCTAGGCAGAGACGTGGTTTCGATGGTTCGACTGTCAGTGGGAGGACAATATGTGGCGCTTCTACCTCTCCTACCCTCCCGAGTAAAGATATTGCTCCTGTTTTCATCCGGTCAAGAAGCGTAGACTGTATGTATTCTGTAAATGGCTTACACGATGCGTTATTCTTGAATATCCTTGTTGGCGGGCGATCAGAATCATAATCTATACCCTTAAAAGTACCTTTAAAACGTCGGAAGAACGACCAGACAGATACCTTGTTTCTGATCCATTCAAGGACTTCATCCTGGCTCGCCCCAGAACACTTTTGTGCTAACGCTTCCCATTGTGTTTCATGTGCATGTAACTCCCCCGCTTTAAAACATTTTGGATCCCGGAAGCATAAATTTGTTACTCTACCACCAGCTTCTCCCTTTTGTACTAATATGACCCTCCTATCTATCTCATCATTTGCTGTCATTTCATCTGCGACTGTAACGGGATTTCCCTGATAATCCACCCAACTTATCACATTCTTTTCTTGTTCTTCTCCCATTAGACGTCTATCAAATTCAACATTCTTTTCCCATTGAGGGAATTGCACACCCTAGGATAAGGAAAAGGCATTAAAATGGAAAAAAGAAAAGGAAAATCCCGCACAGTCAGCAGCGAAATGACAGCATTGACCCAGTTAAACCGGGGGGGTTATTTTAGATACCCTTTTTCAATACTGCTAAAACTCTGTGACTGTCACCAATAAAACACTCAATTTTTGTTGTTGTTGTTGTTGTTGTTGTTGTTGCTTTTATTGTTATGTTAGATCAAATACAATGTATCATAATCGACTACAAATCCTTTTATTTTCATATTCATAACCCTTTGCCAGTCCGGTAATTATTAACGTAATTTACAATAGTACTAATTATCGCCCTTGCCCTTTATAGCATCATTAGTAGACGTTGACGCTCCCTGCATGTCTTTCTTTCTTAGCTCGCAATTGAACTTTATATGGCCAACTTTACCACAATAGAAGCATCGACGGTCCGCCGATCCTTGCCAAGTATTCGCCATCCTATTAGGATACCTGCGGTATGGTGCTGGCCTTGCTTCTGCCCGATTGTTGGACTGCTTATTGTACTCTTTTTCTACTTTCCTGAGCACATCTAACACCTTCTCATGGTCTTTGTCTCCCACCAAGCGTAGTAACAAATGGCGGAATTGTTCCTTCGGGATGTCGATCTTAGCACGAGCGGTCTGGTAGGCCACTTTGTAAAAATTGGCTTTTTCATGCTTGTTATCATGTGCGGCCCCTTGTAGTGTGTCCAACATCTCTAGTGCTTCATATTTATTAAATTCCAATAAAGGGCGCGAAATATAGTTTGTGATTTTTCTCGCAACATCCTCTACCGAAGGCTTTCTGAGTGAAGACATCAATTCTTGTAATTCGTTTTTCAATTTCTAGAAAAACAACAAATGAAGGTACTTATGAGTCCCGTGCCATCCGCTGCATAACTACATATCATAAATCCTTTAGTATTACAATTTATAAATGTATGTAACAAATTTTCATCACTTCAGTTGTCAGTAGGTATAAATATCCCCGTACCTTTACACTATGTAACTCACTAATTATTCAGGTCAAACTACATTCCGTCCTTACTACCCGAAAACATAGGAAATACTTCACTTCCCTATACTCAATTATAGTCATCCAACGATTCATAATTTAATCTACTTCCCTGTGCGCGGGAATATTTCAATTCTGTACGTGTACTATGTAATCCTAGTCATTCAAAAAACACACACCGAAGCAATCATTCTACACTTGTCTCCTCCCTGTGCGCGGGATAATTATTACTTTTATAAGTACTATTATAGTCATCCAACGAACACTCGCCGAAACGAAAGAATTATTAATCTACAATAGCCTGCCTCCCTGTACACGGGAAAATCATCACTTGTCTATACTATTATCGTCATCCAACGAACACTCGCCGAAGGAATCATTCTACAATAGCCTGCCTCCCTGTACACGGGAAAACCATTCACTTTTATATACTATTATAGTCATCCAACGAACCCTCGCCAAAGGAATCATTCTACAATAGCTTGCCTCCCTGTACGCGGGAAAATCATTACTTTTATATACTATTATAGTCATCCAACGAACACTCGCCGAAGGAATCATTCTACAATAGCCTGCCTCCCTGTACGCGGGAAAATCATCACTTTTATATACTATTATAGTCATCCAACGAACACTCGCCGAAGGAATCATTCTACAATAGTCTGCCTCCCTGTACACGGGAAAATCATCACTTTTATATACTATTATAGTCATCCAACGAACACTCGCCGAAGGAATCATTCTACAATAGTCTGCCTCCCTGTACACGGGAAAATCATTACTTTTATGTACTATTATAGTCATCCAACGAACACTCGCCGAAGGAATCATTCTACATTAGTCTGCCTCCCTGTACACGGGAAAATCATCACTTTTATATACTATTATAGTCATCCAACGAACACTCGCCGAAGGAATCATTCTACAATAGTCTGCCTCCCTGTACACGGGAAAAATCATTACTTTTATGTACTATTATAGTCATCCAACGAACACTCGCCGAAGGAATCATTCTAAAATAGTCTGCCTCCCTGTACGCGGGAATTGTTCTTTTATTTTAGATAAACCGGCTTATAAACCCGATTATAAAATAAGCTAAACTCTAGTTACGAGTAAATTACTATCTTAAGCGTTACCCACGTGCACGATGCTTGTTGAAGGCATGCACTCAAGCTTATCAGGAATATGCAAATACATTTAGTTAAGAATAATCTTTGTTCATCTGAATAGTCCGTTGATTTAGAATAGCGCTTCATGTAGAAATTTATAATAAAATTACTCGATTCAGTCCTTAATAAACTAAGATACATTAACGAGTCAACTTGTACCGTAAAACTTGGTTTTAAAATGTAATATATTTACCTCCAGCTCTACTTGAGCCGCTGCTGGCTGAGCTTGGCCCTGGGCGGCTGCTTCGATGGCATTTTGTGCTTGCGGAGCTGGTGGTTCGGCTTCGCCTACTGCTGCGGGAACTTGTATCTCTCCAACTTCTTCGTCGGACATTTCTCGCGTGGTCGAGTTTTCTACAAAGTTGTCTAGTGGGTCTAACGCGCTGATCAATCAACTGAACGAGCGGAGAGTGTTCTCTCGCATTTATAATGCCCCTCTACATTCCACACGGGCCTATTCTATCCGTATTCCATCGTGTATAAACAATAATTCTATTATTTCATCTTCGCATCTCATTAGAGTATTAAGAATAGTGCATGCATACTGAATACTGCATACTGAATAGTGCATACTGAATACTGCATACTGAATAGTACATGCATACTGAATACTGCATACTGAATAGTACATGCATACTGAATACTGCATACTGAATAGTGCATTGCGAGACCGAAATGTTTTGTGTCATATAATATTGTTTAAAGTAAAATTTATAATAATCATTTATTTCATGTTATTCCATTCAAAGCAATATATGAGCTGGTTATTGGGAGAAAATATCGCTCTATATTTATTTTAGATTAATGAGACCCACAATGCCCGTTGGTCTTGGAATACACTATTCAGTATAATTCAACGTTATTGAAATAGCTGTAAATCATAATTAAGTTGTACAGTTTAATCGAAATACAATCCGATTGAGAAAAAAGTTAATGAAAAACTGATAAAAGTGGTCGAGTTTTTTGAAGTACATATGGTGGTTCAATATAAAAACAGTGGTGAAAAATCAATAATTAATGATTGAATATGAAAAAAAGTAAATAAAGAGATTATATATAGAAGACGATAATTAATAACTGTCGCCTTCGAAAGACACAAAAGAGAGACTGCTATACAACTTGAAGGAGTTTAATTTTTAACTGTGACGAAAATACAAAATATATCAAGTTTAAAAGCACTTTAAAGTACAAACTACTAGACAAACTTTATATTTAGATTTTTATATTCTTTAGACCCTGTATTATATATTTTTTAGACATCATTATTGATTATTATATATTCTTGTAATAGGTTTTGAAAAGCCTGTTTGGAAAACCTAATAAAGTATGTATGTATGTATCAAAACTAGTCAAAAAACAAAAATTGATTTTTTTTATATTGGTAGTCTATAGGAAGTTAACTATATAGTAAAACTGCTGTGTTGTTAAATTGGTTTAGCCAGGAGATTTTTACTTCGTGTAAAAATAACCCGAGGAAAATCAGATATCGATTTGGCCCTACCCGCGGCCAGCAGAGAAAGTTTTTCGTTTGCATTGTAATTAAGGACGGGGCCTACTATTGCCACTGCGCAGGCTACTGCGCATCTACATAAATTTCATTTTAACGCGCTATCTTACCTCAAAAGATGACAAAATACAAATAAAAAACAATCTAACGATGGTAGACGCGACGTTAGCGGTTTTTTATTAAAACAGTCCCACAATGCACTTATGATGACAAATTTCTTTACTTAGTAGGGAGGGGACCGGAAAGAAATTGTCTTATGATGATCTTCGGCGGCAAAGTTTACCACGCGATAACTTTTTAAAACGCCCGGTGACCACAATTTTTTTACAACTGAAATTATTAAGAACATGTTAAACAATCGTTTTGATGTAAAATTTCGAAAAAACAACCGATTTTGGAATGGAAAATCGACAAAATTTCGAATTTTCTGAACCTCGTAAAATACAAGTCGCGATGCTAAAAAAATCATATTTCATTACTAACTTTTGAAAATACGTTACAAAATATATATTCCTATTAGAAAATTACTTGTTAATTGTTTACAGCTATCAAAGAGATGTTTCAATGAAAACCCTTTGAAAAAAAAAAATATTTGTCGATGCCGGTAAAATCGTGACGTCAGCCATATTTAAGACTCATTATTTCTCTTAACTGCCCGGTGACCCCACCTTTTTTAGCCAGATTTGAAGAACCCTCTAAAGGGTTAAAACAACTCACATAGTTGTTTGAAGAATACATTACTTTTTAATTAGTAGGCCCCGTCCTTAATATTCTAAATATAAGTTGAGAAGATAGCTAGCGATAGAGGGTTTTATCATGATCATATGAATTTCAATTAAGATCAAGATACATATAAAAGCACACGAAATGCAATGGCGTAGGACGAGTGCTTTCAGTTTTGGTACTTCGAGGTGTTTGGAATCACCTGATAAGTCACATTATATTTCTAATATTTTCTATTTTATAAATAAGCTTTCTTTCCAAGCTCTGACTGATTCAATATTATTCAATTAACAATCAATGTCTATATATAGACAGTAATAAATTGATAATTATATTTCGCTGTTGTAGAGTGTTTTTCCTGACTCCTATTGATGTCTCTTGTCTGTTCCTGCTAGTAATAACAAGTTATAAAACATAAATATATGAAAAGTGTTAATTATCTAGGAGATGTCCTAAAAAAAACAGTTTGGAAATAATTCGCAGGTGCATCACGTTTACACAACATGTTTATTCAACTTCATATTCTAATCAATATAATGACTGTGATATTTATTTTATAATCCCTTAAATTTTCATTAAAAAATCAACTTCATATTTTGTCTAAATATCGTGTCCAAATATAACAGTTGTTGTCCAATCAGCTGCCACACTTCCAATCACAATCACACTTCCTTATTAATAGAGTTATTATTGTCTTCTTGTATATGAGATTTATTTGCATATATATAGAAGTGCCAAGGAAATCAAGAGACCAACTCGATCATCATAAATCATGCGACATAAGAAATTGTATGTATTCTGATGGAAAATGGGAGTTTTTTTTCTGACACGTAATCGATTGGTATCTGCATGGCACTAGATAAAACAACGTCAACTTGAACAGTTGGGATCAGTATTAAATACTGTAACGACTGCTGCAATGAATTCAACAAATCAGTAAAGATCTGTCGAGATTTTTCACTCTGCGCTCGTTGGAACGACTATCTTTTGCTTTATCAGCACTACATTAATTTGTTGTGGAACTTTCATGGTGCTTTATGCGATATTAAGGAACCCCAAGAAGGACCAACGAACTCCTTCAATGCTGCTGTTTATCAATTTGTGTTTCTCCGACTTTTTGACTGGTTTTCTACTCGGTGTGATTTTCTGTGCTGACTCGCTTATGGATGTGTACGGTCAAAACAGCGACATTTTGGACACCATACTCTTCATATTAGGAAGTCTACTTCTTTTTGCTAATAATTTGACAATTACTGCTATTTCTGTGGATCGTTTGATAGCTGTGCTTAAGCCACTACGCTACAAGGCATTCATTACAATCAGAACTGTCAAGTTTGTTATAGCAAGCATCTGGATTCTTTCATTTTTAATTTGTCTTTTGCCGGTGTTTGGCGTCTCTCAATGGACGTTTTTATTAATATATAGTCACAGTCATGTTACTTTTCCGTTATTATCTTTAACCGGCATGTATGTGGCTATCTTCAAAGTCCTCTCAAAACAAAGACGACAAATATGGGCCATGCAAAACGATGGACAAAATCATAGCACAAGAATGGAAAATTTGCAGAGAATCAAAGAAAGAAAAAGAATGGAGAGAGACAGAAAACTGACTCTTACAATTGTTTTAGTAATGTTAAGCTTTTCGATATCATCTGTTCCGTTTTTGTTTGCGTACATTTAATGATTCACATCGAGAGTTGCCCAGACTGTTTTTCACTTTACTGGAATCGAACTATCACCTCTATGTTCTATTTCGCGATGAGGCTTGTTCTCTTAAACGCAGTGCTCGATCCTATTCTAATAATAATACGAATCCCCAAAGTGTGGGAGGCCGTTCGACTTTCTGCAAGAAGAAAGACAAGAAAAGCTCACAATCTGCCAGTTCAAATCGCACCCATAGCTTACGTTATATAGACTCATGACTTTTAGTATAGACCGGCTATGTCTTTGAAAGGAAAATATTAACCAGTCTCATCACAAGGATAATAATACGAGACACCGCAAAGCTAAGACCTAAACATCCCCAAACTGACCACAAAAAGCGGACAAAGATCATCAGTACCTAGCTACAGAGGTGTAAAAATTTGGAATTCTTTACAACCTGAACTTATAGAAGTCAAGCTGCCTAAATTTAAAAAAGATCTGAAGATGTCCATGCTTGTACCCTGGGTGCCAGAGGAATTATTTTCCCGTGGTACTATGGCGAGTACCACGGGAAAATAATTCCTCTGGCACCCAGGGTACCATGCTTGCAAATCTCTAGTATACTGTTATTAACTGATTAATGTACACTATTAATAATTGAATGTAATTAAGTGTCGAAAAGCCCGTAAGGGAACCCATAATAAAGATATGTATGTCTGAAGAGCCGCAATTTTATGCCGATACTGATAACATTCTTAGCACTACCCTCCCCCTCTCTCTCCCAATCCCAAAGAGCCGCCACGCTGCAGGCTATCTTAGCACAATAACAGCCACTGTGCTTGCTCATAGAAAATGGAGAAACTTTCAGCTGACTATTTTCAATGCCGATCGAAGCAAATCTTTGTTAAATCACGTTGTTATTCTAATTTCAGCAGGAAATGATAAAAACGGTTCATATATTGCTCAACACGGTAAAAAAACTAAACACAATGTCTGTCCGGGTCTTGGAGCTATTTTTAGCATTCATGCGCAGCGCTTGTCGAATAGCGCGCGATCAGGACCGGTCTTTCCTTGTCTCTTCCTCGCAACCCCACAGCCCGCAGACAAAGCAGCCAAACCAGGAAAAAAAGAAGCGGAGAGAAATAGAGAAAGAATATAAAGGGAGTGAGAAAGGAAGAAAGAAAGGGAGAGACAAAGAGACAAACTGAAAGGGGGAGAGAAATAGAGAAAGAAAGAAATAAGAAAAAAAAAGAGTTCTTTGACGGTGAAGTGGATCATCAGCGGACGGGAATACTAATGATTATTAACTGTTCAGGATCATGCCGAAAGGATTTGTGGGATCTCATTAATCACGCTTACTGTCATTTTAATTCCGTTTTAAATTCATTTTAACTCTAAGATCAACAATAATTTTTCTAAGGCTACAAAGGATGTCGTTGTTTTTTTTTGGATGATGCTTCATCCAACATCATCCAACAGGGCCTTTTTAAACGTTGTCATAACAACTGAGAACCGTATACACCTATTTCAAAAATCTTTGTCGCAATCAAAGCTATGGTCAACACTCTGAAGCCTGCAAAGGATGTCGGTTATATGGACTTAATTTGTGATTTATGGCATCCTTTGCAGGCTTCAGAGTGTGCATTTACTGTAGTTTTGATAAATAGCTTCGGAATGTTGAATTTGAGTTGAAGCACCCTGATCTGTTCAACTTTGTTTAGTACACCCCAAAAAATCCCGCCAAAAATTTTGGATATTCTTGAGCATAGATCAAAAAAAATATTTGGTGGTTGCACGTTTCAACTCCTTTAGAAAGTATTTATTGAAATATTTCTGTGACTAATTATAAACTAAGTTGAAATTACTATCACCTCTAACTGAAAAAAGTGTTTTAAAATGTATTTGAATATCGAATGAATAGAAATCCATGCAGCTTTGCTCTTAACAACGTTAACATGATTTCGATTTCATATTACCCTCGAAGTTCTAATATATAAGAATAAATATTATTAGAGGTCTAATGGTGTTTTTCTTTGTCTGTTTTTTGTTTGTTTTTTATTCAATTGCTTTAGTGAATAAGATGGTTTGGAACTGACCTCCTTCAATAGGGTTTACTCCATTGTAGAGCGGATCAAACAGTCTCAGAGTTGGATTCGTGTAAGCGACTCTCAAATCTCTACAACTAACTAGAGATTTGCCATTACAACCAAAATTAGAGCGAGGGTCGACATTCATAGCAATTCGAACTACATACTGAATTCCAGGATCAACTTGAATGGGCTTGTCGAAGAAGAGTGTAAAGCCATAATACAAACCATCAATCTTTTCTTCTTCTGTCTGACACGTCGACTGAAAACAGCATAGAGAAGCATAAGTCCGGTCATCCAGTAGTTTATCAATTCTTATACCGATTCTATTTTTTTTGTCTTTTATTCCAAACATCCTGATGCCAGCAAGATTTACTGCTTTATTGACACGGAAGTCGATGCCTGACCATAGAAGTCCAGAAAATGACCTTCTGCGAAACTTCTCAAAGCGATTGCTAGGGGTTAACAGCTGATCTTGCTCTGCCCTGCGAATAATCAATTGAGTGGAATAAGCCAAAGTTCTTGGAAATAGGATTAAAACTGATAATAGTTATCATTACTATTTTCATTCATTAACTTTAGTATGATATGAAATATAACGCAGATCTCGAAGATTAATATTGTTGTACGTCAATCTCGATTTTCGCATCGTCATATACTGACAACCGTCCTAGATCTGCATAATGTTTCATTTCATATCGGCATTATTCAATAATTGCCCCTTTCGTCTTTTTTTAACGCACCTAAAACTCAACAATGCGCAAAACGGCGGCAAAATAAAGGTATCTATGCAAAAGAAGACACAGTTAAACTACTGCATTTTAGAAAAATATGGCTTTAAGCTATCGCTAGTTCGCTATGCAATATGTGTGGGCTCCCTGTGTAGAAAACGGTTCTCATGTATATGTCGCCCTGTATTGGGCCGGCAGTTCATATTGCCTTCTGCACATGCATGTTTTTGTGGGGGTAGGTATTGAAATTCAAATCAAACAACATGTAATATATCCAGTAAATGTTTGTAATATATTCAAATCAAACAAATTTGAATTGACAATATTCTATACACCGAATCGAAATATGGCGACCAATTTGAATAACTATTGTTATGAACATGAACAAGAGGCTAGTCAGTCAAGAACAATAGCATGCCGCCATATTTCGATTCGGTATACACCTATTTCAATTAATGTTTTCCATCTGGAATGGTTTATCTGAGACCGATAGGAATTGTGGGAGCTCGTTAAACTGCAAATGCACTATTATAATCACGCTTGAATATTAATGTTTACTTCTGAAATACTGTTATCTGTAATTCAGCACCATCAAAGTGTGATTAAAACAATGTATTTGAAATTTAATGAACTCCCACAATTCCTATCGGTCTCCGATCAATCATTCCAGATGGACAACGTTTATTGAAATATAGGTGTATACCCGCTAAATACAATAAGGCAATATGGTTATATGAAAGTAGAGTAGCGAGCTTAGCGTCATCCTCAGCCTCCTTTTTCTCTTTTGGGCTTCCTTTGTAACGATTTTCTTGACCCCAAAGAGACTTGCATAAAGCCAAAAACATTTTGACTATTATATAGAGCATATTTTGTATTACTATGAGAATTTCAAGGTCGCGGTAAGGCACGCACACGGCATGCACTGAACCAGCTGAACGGCGCGCGTTTCAAAATACTGGTTCAATCTGCAGCGATTAGGTCTACTCGTTCTCGATATATAATATTATAAAAAAAATTGATATGATATAAATCGCGCGCTCTGATTGGCTGAGAAGCAGTTTCTATTTCTTCAGCATTTCTTAACAAGGTACGTAGATTAAATTGATCTAATTTCAAAATAAATGACGTAATTTAAATTTTTTTTTCCAACAACTTTATTGAGTGATAATTACTACGTACAAATTAAAGAAAATTTACAACATGAAACATTTGGATCACCCAAAGGGGAAATTTTGCAAGAATTCAAACTAAGGGACGGACCATTTGATATTTGATGGGGACTCGGGGGGCTGAATCCAAAAAAAAATATCGAGCAAGCTTTTAAACTCGAAAAAAAATATCGAGCAGCCTTTGCTGCACGAACAAAAAGTATTGAGAACTACCCAAAAAAATATCTTGCAACATCTTTGACCCACAAAAAAATATCGGGCACCGACAAAAAAGCATTTGAAAAGTCCGTTGAAAATAACATACATTATTTTTTTTCGGTCCGGTATCCTGTGATTCGCGCGCTGTGATTGGCTAGCGAGCGGGCCAGTTTTTCACGATCTGCCCGGTCCGCGGTATCCTGTTCGTTGGTACCATTTCTTCCCAGCGATATTAATTTTTGAAAAATCTATCTTTAATAGGTAATTGTTAATTATGGTAATTTATCGAACAAAATAGTAGGATATCTAGAATTCTGAATTGACCAAAACACTGACAGAATGGACAGAATGTGATAACCGACTGAGAGAAAATTAAAAGCTACATGGCGAGCGTTGGTTGTTTTTGCAAACATAAGCAAAAGTTGAGAAAATCAAATCAATATTGCAAAAACTCACGAGAGAATACACGAGAATACCCAAAAGGTTGTGATAATACACCAGGTTTTTTTTTAATTTTCTAAAGAATATAAAGCTCGTTCACATACCTCGATAAAAGTTGAAAAATATACTTGTAGTTTTTATCTTTCCTTGCATTGTAAACAACACGGCGGTGAATTGAGCTATCTTTCTTGATGAGATATGTCTTTGCTTTTCAGTCACTATAAATTCACGAGAAGTTTATGTACAAAGTCTACAACGTTTTTGAAGTAAGGAAGTGTTCTTGTCTTTCTTTTTCTGCACACAAAAGGATAAACAATCTTGAAAAAGGTCGATTTGCTTGATTCAAAGTCCTGTCAGCGATCCTAATGCTTTCAACTTTCATCTTCTTCATAAATTACGACACAGACAAATTAATTCCTTCAACAGTTGTCGGTGACTTCGACTAAATTTCTTAGCGGAGCTCCCGCACGGGCCGAAGGCCCGCGCTTCGGCCCGTGCGAGCGGAGCACCATACTAAGAAAAAATGGTAATGCATCGAGTCTATTTTCGATGGTTTTTACACAGGTATCCCAAGCGTACGTCCGACGTCCGACGTCCGCGCCCATCGCGATGCTGATTGGCTGTTACATTTCGGCGGGAACAAAAGTGACGCGCGCGCCAAATAGCACTAGACCAACAAAGTCAAGTTTTCTTTTATCTTAAAAAAGGCAAACAAACAACAACAAAATACTACTTGCTATTAGCAGAGCTTTCATTAATTCAAAATAACAACGGAGAAAGATCGATGAACTTCGGAGAACATAAAGAGAGTTGTGACCGAAGAAGAACATAAACTTGAAGGACACAAAAACGAAGAAATTATACTAAAGAAAAGCAAAATACTGATTCCAAAAGATCAAGAAAACGTATTTGTAGATACCTTCGTAGAAGATTATTAAAAGACTACAGCAATTCAAAACAAATTGATAAAGAAGCGACCTTGTTTGTTATGAAAACTGTCTTCAAATTGCTTCCCTCGGCACAGTTTATTGAAGGATTTTCAAGCTTGGCAGTTGAACTATGAACAATGTTTAATCCATCAAAATTCAAGTACATAAGCTTACATCTATTCGTCAAAATATGATCAATGTCATTGAAGAAAGAAAATCTCAAGAAAATAATCACCGATAAAGTAAGTTCAAGTGTTTTTATTATCCATGCATGGTTCAAGATTATCATTTGTTTCAAGTTTTTGAGAGACAAAACTCAAAAATTAGTTCAATCTTCAACTCGTTTCGTCGTAGTTTTCGTGTAAAAGTACGTAGGGACTGTTTTGCAGCCTAGTTTTACCTCATAAACGGAAAACATCAAAGATGAATTGAAATACAAACATAATTTAAAATTGGTTGAATAACTTCTGTTTATTTAGCAATATTAACTATTTTATGCTTACTAAACGAGCTTTTTTAGTAGTTTCTACTTCAAAGTCGTTAAAGTTTTTTTTACAGAATAAAATGATGTTTTACACAAAGTTTTTCATAATAAAATACCTTGTTTTAAAATCCTTGTCTTTTCAAATCGATCTTGTAGAACTTATAATTCTTGAGGCGTTTAATTCCATTTCAAAATAACTTTTTGTTTTGTTTTATGATTTGCCATGACTACTTTTTAATAAATCTAATACAATGAAAAGGTTTAACCTTTTCTATCCGGAATCCTAACTTTGGAAAATAAAAGAAGGTAAAAAGCGGCAGTAAAACGACTGTTCAGCCAAAGCACTTTTTCAAGGCGTTATCAAAAGCAAAATAAGCTTAATGACTTAAAAATAAAAGGGATAATAATAAGGCTATTCACACTATCGTTTGGGAATCGTATTTTCCATCAAAAACATTTCTGAACACTTTTTTGTCTGAACAACACTATTGACTGAAGTGACAGTTGAAAATTTGAGAAAAAGATGAAAAAGTGCATAGAATGAAAACGATAACCAACCTAAGAAAAAGCAGTGGAATTTATTACAATTTTTTTACTTACATTAAATCAATTTCCATGAATTGTCCATTAACATGCTTTTATCGGACTTTTTTCAATGAGAAATCTCCGTCCCTCGTGTAAATGACAAACTTTCCTTTCGTGCGTTGCGTTACATGATGGCGTCATCTACATCGATAGCCAATGAGGTTTTTGACATTATGTCAATCAAAAAGAGAGAGAGAAATATCTTACATTTTACTGGCTTTTCCAGGGCTTTGTTTTGATTCTCTCTCCGCGCGCTGAATCTCCGAAAGGTTATATTTTTCGATGAAAAATGCTATATAAATTACAATAAACAGTAGGTTGTATAATAAATCCCTTATTAGATATTTTCTTGGGTATTACGGGCTGGCATTTTACTTACTGCTTGCTGATTAAAGGTACGCAACTCGTAAAATATCAGCACGTATATTATACCCAAGAAAATATCTAATAAGGGGTGGACCATTTAACTTTTGAGGGGGGGGGGGGGGGGTGGATGATTTTGAAAAAAAATTTCCTGCACGGCCCAAAGGGCCGAAAAAAAAAATCCTGCAAGCCAAAATTTCCACTGAATGCCACTGAAATCTTTGCTTTTCTATAAAATAAATTGCGTGCACATGCCAGCGGGCTAAAAAAAATTTCCTGCACGGACAAAATCATCCACCCCCCCCCCCCCCCTCAAAAGTCAAATGGTCCACCCCTAAGTGGTATTTCCATGCACATATTGATGTTGTAAGAAAAATTAAACTGGGAGCTCCGCTATTAGGTATTACCTAATTTGTATATTATTTCTTGTCATTTATCGAAAAATAAGCTTCAGTAGGCTTTTTTCTTGATGCAAACGTCCACAAGAACGACGAATTTCAACTCGTTTCAACATCCATTTTGGTTCACTCAGTGTTCGTGTTATAGCTAAAATCCTTTGTAAAACTTGTTTTTTGTTTCTTGACTTTCTTTGATGTTGAGATATAAACAAAACCCTTTCTCTTTAAACAATATTTGATTTGGAATGATGGAGAAAGCTGCAGTAATTTAAAATATTTTGGCATTAAAATTTCTGTAAGTTTGTCGAGGCGCCGTCACAACTGAATGAAAACCGGTTTCTGACAACCCGCTCTTTTTCAGTAAAACTAATGGGAAGCCATTTGAAAGCAACGCGCGTCGTACAAATATCAAAAACATTAAGAGAGAGAGAATAAAAAAAAAAAAAAAGTTATTTACCGGCTAGAGGTCGGTCCGTATAGTGAAAAAAACGGGCAGTTTTTCACTATACGGACCTCCAAGCCGGTAAATAACATATATTTCTGGTCACTTGACATCGCACCACTAAAACGTATTTCTTATCAATGACTACAACTGAAATTAGAGCTAGATATTTAATACAAGGTCAATCTTTAATACCATAACAGATTTTGTAAGCGACCGTTGAAAACTATAAATAAAACGACGCTCAAAGCGAATGCAAACGTGCCATACACTGGCATACTTGGATAAATCTTCCTGACATTTTAACCAAGGCGGTTAGACAGTTTTCTTTCCATTGACATAGTTTCTCGTACAGCCATTTTTTAACATTTTTCACTAGTGAAAAACGTCGTTCGTCCAATCAGATGTCGTGAATATTTGTAGTGAACACTGAGTTTTACTGGCGCAGTATTTTGAATAAAATGCATTACCTATGAAAAGTTATTTTTCAGATACGTCAAATACATTTATTTACCTGGATTTCTTGGAGAAAAGGTCCGTGTTTGCCTCAAGAGAGTTGGATAGTTGAATGACCTCTGTCACTTCCTTCTGTTGAAGTATTTCAGTTGGTAGCACTGCTTCAGCAAATTCCTTCTGTGTCATGAGAGGAAATCTGATCAATCTGATGACATCTTCTCCTAGAATAGCTCGTTTTGTTTCACCATTAGGTGTAAAATCCAATCCAATCTGTTCTACCTTCTTTGTAGCCCATCGCTCCACAGCTTGAAAAAGGGCTAGTTCGTTTACTCTCAGACTATCTCTACAAAGAACTTGGATGAGTAACTCCGATGAAATATTCAAAAACGACTCAGATGAGATGCACTCGAGAGTTTTCTTGTCAATAATATCCCAGTAATGTAGCTCAAGTATTTTATCACATATTTCAGCAAATGGAGATAGAAAACTAAACACATTTTCTGGCGTTAGAAGTTCTGTTTTGATGAATTTTCTACATTCATCAGCGAGGGTAGAAATCATGTACTTCTCGGCGAGATGTAGTACTTCTCTAACATTGTCAGCGTCCAAGAAGACTTTTTCTGTGTGGACATAACAAAGTAATTGCTCTAAACCTTTTTTGGAGCAATCTTGTAAATGAATTGGCTGATTAGATTTCCCTAGGTCACCGTAAAGCATGACTTCAAATACAGGACTAGCGACAGCGAGCATGTATTTACTAGCTGATAGAGTGGCAACGTCTCCACCACCGTCTTCAACAGAAAACTCAACATCGCAAAACAGCAAGTTGTTAAATGCATATTCAGTTCGTTTTCTTATTGTAGAAAGTCCAATCTGCCAGTTTGAAGGCTCCATTATATGATTGAAGACCAAGCAAAAACAAAATCAGGATTCTAGAGTTTCGCCGTTGTCAGCTGAACGCAACCTCGTCCGCTGTATGCAAACGTACTGCTTGGAGAACTACATTATCGTACCCAGTCCCTACTCATTCTTCGATTCTTGGAATCGGAGTTGCCGTTGATAATTTTAAAAATTCAAATCAACCGTTGCTCATATTGTTGATTTCAGTATTATCTACCGGTACCGATCTCTGGTTAGTAAAGCACAGGCAGCCCAAGCTCTTGATCTGTGGTGTTCTGTTACGCTGCAAACGGTATATATTCAAAATAGTTTAACGGTCATTTCTCGAGTCATATAAATTGTAAGTTTTAGTATTTGCAATTGATGAAGTTTGAAGTAGCTATTTGGGGTGGATTTGCCGGTTTTTGTTTTAATGTAGCAAAATCAATTTACAATGACCGGGGAAAGGGGATGGTAAAAAACAAATGCGAAATAGGGGGAGGGGGAGGGGGGGGGGTATGGGTGGAGAAAAAACATACTAAAAATTAAATGAATATTAAAAAAAATTAAAGGGGGGAGAGAATAAAAAAAAATATTAAAAAATATTAAAAAAGTGAAGTTGCGTGTCGTGGGCATATATTTTGTATATTTAAGGAATAAACCATTTCTGGCGATTGGTATATCGAGGAATATTGTCCGAGGTTGAAAAGATCCTCGATATAACAATTAAGCCAGAAGTGGTTTTATTCGTTTTATAACCCGACGTCTTTGCCAGAAAAAAATCCGACACGGAAACCCCCCTAGTGCTCAAACAAAAATCAAAACATTTTCTTCAGTTCGATAGAGAAAGCCAGATTAAAAAACTATTCTTGAACTTTTCTTAATTCCTCCGTCGTTCTAAAATATATAGTAGTTTTAACACTAAAATTATGCCATTTTCAGACGTTAAAAAAAGTATTGAGGGAGAAAATGACAAAAACAGTGGAGAATTTGGATGTGTTTTGAATACATTTTGACACGTCATTGAGCGAGCGCTCGGTATAAATTTTCACTTTCGCATCTGTCATTTTGTCAAAATAAAACGATTCAAATGTTATTTTTCTTTCAAAATATGGCAAAGTTTGACCTACTAGTTGGTTTATACTAAAACAATTAGACCATCAAAACGTTTTGTTGCCGAAGCGAACCTTTTTTGTTTTTTGTTTTTCGGCTCCATTTTTTTTTTTTTAAAACCCGCGGCCGTCAATCTTCACTTGACGGATATCACCAGAAATTGGGGGATACCCGTCCTGTGAAAACGCACCACGTGAGCTGTTTCAACCAATAAGAACTCGTATAGTATTACCGATGGGTTATATATTATTCTATATATATATATTCTATATATTGTTTTTCTGTTCGCCAACAATTTTTTTTATATCATCGCCGAACTTACTGAATATACGTTTTCTAGTGAAAATGGAACGAAAAAAAAGATGACAGATCCACAGCATGATTTAATAGAGCTTAAAGTAAACTTAAAGCTATCGTGCTTTACACGAACTTTAAGTTTCGTAAAGTTCAACTTTAAAGAAAGGTTCACACGGGCGATTTTTGCGGCGACTTTAAGGTGCAATTTTACTGCGATTTTGTAAGTTCACGTCGCCACAATATCGTAGCTGTTTGAATATGTTAAAATTTCACTGCGATTTATTTCAGAAAACTGCAAAAATTAGAGCCAGGAGTCCTCCTATAAGAAATTTGTAACGTTTGAAAACCGAGGCGAAATGTCGCTCGCCAAATTTGTCGCGCGCTACAATGTTTTCGAGCTGGCTAAACTGAGGAACATTAGGGATACATGTAGCGCGCGACAATGTAACGCACTACATGTATCCTAGTTTAGCCAGGCCTTTACGATAGGGTATAGGTTAACAATGAAGATGGACACTTCTGGTTATGAACTTCTGACATTGTCATATAAGTGTTAGTTCTAATATTATAGTGAAAGGTTTAAAATGGTTATCATTACTGATTTTCCAATGATATTTTTTGGAGACAAATCAGCAATTTCTCATCAAAATAACCTGAAACCGGTTGCTTGGATTTAGACAATGTTAAATTTGTTCGAGTTGTTTCTTAATCAAATGATTGACTTGCTACGCCCATCGAATAAGACCAAAAAAAATTCATAAAACGACGAGTCGGCTAACTTTATATAGGAAAACAATGTTCTCCTGGGAATTCCTGATAGAAAACCTAACGTATTTCGATTGGCGCGCGGAGGAAGAGTGATGCAAATAAACAAGTTGCTCGCGCATTCCATGCATTCCAATCATTCCATGCATTCCTAGTTCCATGCATTCTTATTGCTCGCGGAAATGCGCGTTATTGCTCGCGATTGAAATGTGCTTATTTACACTTTATCATGTTACCTTGAACTAGTTTTTAATACCACTTTATCATGTTACCTTGAACAAGTTTATAATACAAACAAAAAATTCTTAGATCTTAGAATTAAAGATTTCAAAAGGGGTAAAAACATCAAAATACTACGCCAAAAATCCAACTCTATCAACATCGCTTAAACATTGAAATAGTCTTCCAGGAATTTTAAAATCAGCAAATTCGAATTCAACTTTGTCTGAATTAATTCAAAGAACTTATGTTATACGGCTTACTTCAGTCTCCGTAACTGGCTACTTTTGAATTCCTTTTGATCCGAGTACACGATGTGCGCGCGCACAAAATCCGCTGAATAGAATACAAAATTTTATTTAGGAACCATACGTACACGTTTTGAGTTTCAACAGGGCAAAACTCACGAATTTTTGCACGCGGGACTCTATACTTTCGTTAGGCTTAATTAAAAGAACCTAACAAAATCTGCGTTAAAGTGAAATTGTTTTAAAAAGTTGATTTTTCTAACGTACAAAAAAATAGATTTTCGCAGGAGTTTTTGTCATTATTATTATCCATGTTTGTTGCAAATGACGACAGATTGAAAATGTCCAAACTCATATCGCTGATAAAATATACAAAATCTATATACCCACGACTTCGACCCACTACTTAATATACACATGACATGCGACTTCAGACCCACGTCACGTGACAACGCAACAAAAAACGTACAAGATTAATTTGAACAAACAAAGAAACAAACGATCGATATAGGACGAAGACCCTATCTTACACTTAAAGCCGCCAAGTGCATTTATAACTGCATAATACATCCCATTTTTTGTTATGCTGATACAGTATGGGGAGAATTACCACTAGGAAGTAGCAAAAACCTACAACGACTACAAAACAGAGTAGCTCGTGTTATAATAAGGAGAGACTCAACAGATGAAGCTTTCAACATTTTAAGATGGACAAACTTACAAACACAAAGACAAATGCACAAGTGCATTTTAGTCTATAAATGCCTAAACAACCTAGTACCAGAATATTTAACTAATTATTTTATCTGTAATAAACAAATTCACAATTATAATACAAGACGTAAAAACGACTTGCACAAGCCCAAAGCAAATTTAACT
This sequence comes from Metridium senile, assembly GCA_949775045.1. NCBI lineage: Eukaryota > Metazoa > Cnidaria > Anthozoa > Actiniaria > Metridiidae > Metridium > Metridium senile. The sequence goes on from OX459095.1 coordinate 15,301,088, forward strand.
CTAGGTAAAAGAACTTTTAGATTTTCAGGTTCTGCCACTTTTAATAGCTTACCTGACGTAATTAAAAATGCAACTTCAATTATTAAATTTAAAAAGCTTATAAAAGATTCATTTTCCAACTAGTACAATTCCAAATCATAAATAATCATTTTTATCTTTTATAATTATTTGTAATTTCAAATCATTATTATTCTCTTGTCTAGTTTAAATAGGATGCTTTATAACTTGTAATTTTTATAAACAATTTTAGATATTATTCCATCGTTAAGTAAATTTATTAGTATAATATGTACATAGTTAATAGTTTTAATATCTTATATCATATATAATGTATTATTTGCAGGGCCCCTCTGGATACCAGCCTAGTTGCTGAATGGGCTACCCTGCCTAAATAAAGTTTACTTACTTACTTACTTAAACTGAGACGAGCAAACAAGTGATAAATATATACAGACAGCTCACATCGACATAGGAACAAAAACAAATTAAAAAAATAATGTTTTTGAAGATTAAATGGAATTATAACTAGCGAGTAAACTAATATAGGCTGCGTCGGTGTTTGATATAAACGATAAATGAAAACTAGCGAGTAAACCAGTATAGGCTGCGTCGGTGTTTGATATAAACGATAAATGAAAACTAGCGAGTAAACCAGTATAGGCTGCGTCAGTGTTTGATATAAACGATAGGCAACTGATATAATGTAATTTGTAACACCGTAAAAAAAGGTGACTTAACTTTACTGATGTTTCGAGCTTTAGCCCTTCGTCTGAGTAAAAGAAGATTACTTAACCGCCTGTTTTTATTGATACAGTTAAGTATACATAGAAGTCACAATTGTAAGCAGAAATAACTTAATAATACAACTATAGTTCCTCACATTATATTTCTAATATTTTCTATTTTATAAATAAGCTTTCTTTCCCAGCTCTGACTGATTCAATATTATTCAATTAACAATCAATGTCTATAGACAGTAATAAATTGATAATTATATTTCGCTGTTGTAGAGTGTTTTTTTCCTGACCCCTATTGATGTCTCTTGCCGTCTGTTCCTGCTAGTAATAGCAAGTTATAAAACATAAATATATGAAAAGTGTTATTTATCTATAATTTAAAAAACAGTTTTGAAACAATTCGCAGGTGCACTTTTACACAACATGTTTATTCGACTTCATATTCTAATCAATATAATGACTGTGAGATTGATTATATAATCCCTTTAATTTTCATTAAAAATTCAACATCATATTTTGTCTAAATATCGTGTCCAAATATAACAGTTGTTGTCCAATCAGCTGCCTTCCCCACACTTCCTTATCAATCGTGTTAATATTGTCTTCTTGTATATGAGATTGAGATTTATTGTCACATATATAGAAGTGCCAAGGAAATCAAGAGACCAACTCGATCATCATAAATCATGCAACATAAAAAATTGTATGTATTCTGATGGAAAATGGGAGTTTTTTTCTGACATGCATATATACGTAATCGATTGGTATCTGCATGTACTAAATAAAACAACGTCAACTTGAACAGTTGGGATCAGTATTGAATACTATACCGACTGCTGCAATGAATTCAACAAATCAGGAAAGATCTGTCAAGGTTTTTCACTCTGCGTTCGTTGGAACAGCTATCTTTTGCTTTATCAGCACTACATTAATTTGTTGTGGAACTTTCACCGTGCTTTATGCGATATTAAGGAACCCCAAGAAGGATCAACGAACTCCTTCAATGTTGCTGTTTATCAATTTGTGTTTCTCCGACTTTTTGACTGGTTTTCTTCTCGGATTGATTTTCTGTGCTGACTCGCTTATGGATGTGTACGGTCAAAACAGCGACAATTTGGACGCAATACTCTTCATATTAGGAAGTCTACTTCTTTTTGCTAATAATTTGACAATTACTGCTATTTCTTTGGATCGCTTCATGGCTGTGCTTAAGCCATTACGCTACAGGGTATTCGTTACAATCAGGACTGTCAAGTTTGTTATAGTAAGCATCTGGATTCTTTCATTTTTAATTTGTCTTTTGCCAGTGTTTGGCGTCTCTAATTCGACGTTTTTATTAATATATAGTCACAGTCACGGTACTTTCCCGCTATTATCTTTAACCGGCATGTATGTGGCTATCTTCAAAGTCCTCTCAAAACAACGACGGCAGATATGGGCTTTGCAAAACGATGGACAAAATCATAGCACAAGAATGGAAAATTTGCAGAGAATCAAAGAAAGAAAAAGAATGGAGAGAGACAGAAAACTGACTCTTACAATTGTTTTAGTAATGTTAAGCTTTTCGATATCCTCTGTTCTGTTTCTTGTTTGCGTACATTTAATGATTCACATCGAGAGTTGCCCAGACTGTTTTTCTCTTTACTGGAATCGAACTATCACCTCTATGTTCTATTTCGCGATGAGGCTTGTTCTCTTAAACGCAGTGCTCGATCCTATTCTAATAATAATACGAATCCCCAAAGTGCGGGAGGCCGTTCGACTTTACGCAAGAAGAAAGAAAAGAAAAGCTCACAATCTGCCAGTTCAAATTGCACCCATAGCTTACGTTATATAGACTTTTAGTGTAGACCGGCTATGGTCGACTTTGAAAGGAAAATGATATAAACAGTCTAATCACAAGGAATCTAAGGCAAATATGATCTATTTGTTTATTGCAGCTTACAGAAACTAGAGAAACTAATACAATGATGTACTGTATAAAGTAAATAACCCATGCTATATATTATTATGCAGCTATTTCAAAAAACGTAAAATACTGAATACTGCATACTGAATAGTGCATTGCGAGACCGAAATGTTTTGTGTCATATAATATTGTTTAAAGTAAAATATATAATAATCATTTATTTCATTTTATTCCATTCAAAGCAATATATGAGCTGGTTATTGGGAGAAAATAACGCTCTATATTTATATTTATTTTAGATTAATGAGACCCACAATGCCCGTTGGTCTTGGAATACACTATTCAGTATAATTCAACGTTATTGAAATAGCTGTAAATCATAATTAAGTTGTACAGTTTAATCGAAATACAATCCGATTGAGAAAAAAGTTAATGAAAAGCTGATAAGAGTGGTCGAGTTTTTTGAAGTACATATATATATATATATAAATGTTTAGCTCATGGCTGCATTCACAGTCTTTGAGTGATCTTTAAAGATCATATCATAGTGGTTCAATATTAAAACAATGGTGAAAAATCAATAATTAATGATTGAATATGAAAAAAAGTAAATAAAGAGATGACGATAATTAATAACTGTCGCCTTCGAAAGACACAAAAGAGAGACTGCTATACAACTTAAAGGAGTTTAATTTTTAACTGTGACGAAAATACAAAATATATCAAGTTTAAAAGCACTTTAAAGTACAAACTACTAGACAAACTTTATAATTAGATTTTTATATTCTTTATAATTTAGACCCTGTATTATATATTTTTTAGACATCATTATTGATTATTATATATTCTTGTAATAGGTTTTGAAAAGCCTGTTTGGAAAACCTAATAAAGTATGTATGTATGTATCAAAACTAGTCAAAAAACAAAAATCGATTTTTTTTATATTGGTAGTCTATAGGAAGTTAACTATATAGGAAAACTGCTGTGTTGTTAAATTGGTTTAGCCAGGAGATTTTTACTTCGTGTAAAAAAAAAAACGAGGAAAATCAGATATCGATTTGGCCCTACCCGCGGCCAGCAGAGAAAGTTTTTCGTTTGCATTGTAATTAATATTCTAAATATAAGTTGAGAAGATAGCTAGCGATAGAGGGTTTTATCATGATCATATGAATTCCAATTAAGATCAAGATACATATAAAAGCACACGGAATGCAATGGCGTAGGACGAGTGCTTTCAGTTTTGGTACTTCGAGGTGTTTGGAATCACCTGATAAGTCACATTATATTTCTAATATTTTCTATTTTATAAATAAGCTTTCTTTCCAAGCTCTGACTGATTCAATATTATTCAATTAACAATCAATGTCTATATATAGACAGTAATAAATTGATAATTATATTTCGCTGTTGTAGAGTGTTTTTCCTGACTCCTATTGATGTCTCTTGCCGTCTGTTCCTGCTAGTAATAACAAGTTATAAAACATAAATATATGAAAAGTGTTAATTATCTAGGAGATATCCTAAAAAAAACAGTTTGGAAATAATTCGCAGGTGCATCACGTTTACACAACATGTTTATTCAACTTCATATTCTAATCAATATAATGACTGTGATATTTATTTTATGATCCCTTTAATTTTCATTAAAAAATCAACTTCATATTTTGTCTAAATATCGTGTCCAAATATAACAGTTGTTGTCCAATCAGCTGCCTTCCTCACACTTCCTTATCAATCGTGTTAATATTGTCTTCTTGTATATGAGATTGAGATTTATTGTCACATATATAGAAGTGCCAAGGAAATCAAGAGACGAACTCGATCATAAATCATGCGACATAATTAAAAATTGTATGTATTCTGATGGAAAATGGGAGTTTTTTTCTGACATGCATATATATAGGTAATCGATTGGTATCTGCATGTACTAAATAAAACAACGTCAACTTGAACAGTTGGGATCAGTATTGAATACTATACCGACTGCTGCAATGAATTCAACAAATCAGGAAAGTTCTGTCAAGGTTTTTCACTTTGCGTTCGTTGGAACAACTATCTTTTGCTTTATCAGCACTACATTAATTTGTTGTGGAACTTTCACCGTGCTTTATGCGATATTAAGGAACCCTAAGAAGGACCAACGAACTCCTTCAATGCTGCTGTTTATCAATTTGTGTTTCTCCGACTTTTTGACTGGTTTTCTACTCGGTGTGATTTTCTGTGCTGACTCGCTTATGGATGTGTACGGTCAAAACAGCGACATTTTGGACGCCATACTCTTCATATTAGGAAGTCTACTTCTTTTTGCTAATAATTTGACAATTACTGCTATTTCCTTGGATCGCTTCATGGCTGTGCTTAAGCCATTACACTACAAGGCATTCGTTACAATCAGGACTGTCAAGTTTGTTATAGTAAGCATCTGGATTCTTTCATTTTTAATTTGTCTTTTGCCAGTGTTTGGCGTCTCTAATTCGACGTTTTTATTAATATATAGTCACAGACATGGCACTTTTCCGCTATTATCTTTAACCGGCATGTATGTGGCTATCTTCAAAGTCCTCTCAAAACAACGACGGCAGATATGGGCTTTGCAAAACGATGGACAAAATCATAGCACAAGAATGGAAAATTTGCAGAGAATCAAAGAAAGAAAAAGAATGGAGAGAGACAGAAAACTGACTCTTACAATTGTTTTAGTAATGTTAAGCTTTTCGATAACCTCTGTTCCGTTCCTTGTTTGCGTACATTTAATGATTCACATCGAGAGTTGCCCAGACTGTTTTTCTCTTTACTGGAATCGAACTATCACCTCTATATTCTATTTCTCGGCGAGGTTTGTTCTCTTAAACGCAGTGCTCGATCCTATTCTAATAATAATACGAATCCCCAAAGTGCGGGAGGCCGTTGGACTTTCTGCAAGAAGAAAGACAAGAAAAGCTCACAATCTGCCAGTTCAAATCGCACCCATAGCTTACGTTATATAGACTCATGACTTTTAGTGTAGACCGGCTATGGTCGACTTTGAAAGGGAAATAACATAACCAGTCTAATCACAAGAAATCAAAGCATCGGAAAACATATCACCGTGATTGTGAACATTTGATATTTCCAAGTAGAAACCCGCTTTTAAAAACAAATAAACATCCAGAGAAGCGTTTCACAGCACAATATGATTATATATACTCTAACGACTTATAACCGGCGACAAAATAATATATATCATTCAAAGAGTTCTCGAGGCTCTACTGTCCGCTCGATTTTGAGTGAGAGTCTTGTATAAGAGAATGACCGAGAGATTACAGCGATAACAATTAGAAATCTTGAAAAGTACGGTGGTTTTTTTCCACGCATAGTCATGTATTACACATCAAAATGTCCGTAAAAGAATGGTGTTTTCGAAACCATGGCTACTTTTTTGAAAGGGTTTGTTTAATTTTCAATATAGCCCATATTGTAACTTGACATGAGAATAGTCGCACAATTTCTCTTGTAAAAGTGATCAAACCGTTAACTTTCAACCCCCAAAAGTACGTGTACTTTTTGAAAGGAAAGTAGATCAAAATCATTTGATAAGGTCAACAAAAGATTGAGGTAGCTGTATCCATGGCTACTTTTTTTTACTTTTCTGCAAATTTTTGAGAAAAGATCGAAAAACGTATAGGTTTATAGCCGACCAAATGTTAACACGTCTTTTCCGATGCAAATATATGATCTATTTGTTTGTTGCGGCTTATCATTTATTTCATTTTATTCCATTCAAAGCAATATATGAGCTGGTTATTGGGAGAAAATATCGCTCTATTTTTATTTTAGATTAATGAGACCCACAATGCCCGTTGGTCTTGGAATACACTATTCAGTATTCAACGTTTTTGAAATAGCTGTATATCATAATTAAGTTGTACAGTTTAATCAAAATACAATCTGATTGAGAAAAAAGTTAATGAAAAACTGATAAGAGTGGTCGAGTTTTTTGAAGTACATATGGTGGTTCAATATTAAAACAGTGGTGAAAAATCAATAATTAATGATTGAATATGAAAAAAAGTAAATAAAGAGATTATATATAGAAGACGATAATTAATAACTGTCGCCTTCGAAAGACACAAAAGAGAGACTGCTATACAACTTGAAGGAGTTTAATTTTTAACTGTGACGAAAATACAAAATATATCAAGTTTAAAAGCACTTTAAAGTACAAACTACTAGACAAACTTTATATTTAGATTTTTATATTCTTTAGACCCTGTATTATATATTTTTTAGACATCATTATTGATTATTATATATTCTTGTAATAGGTATTGAAAAGCCTGTTTGGAAAACCTAATAAAGTATGTATGTATGTATCAAAACTAGTCAAAAAACAAAAATTGATTTTTTTATATTGGTAGTCTATAGGAAGTTAACTATATAGGAAAACTGCTGTGTTGTTAAATTGGTTTAGCCAGGAGATTTTTACTTCGTGTAAAAAAAACCGAGGAAAATCAGATATCGATTTGGCCCTACCCGCGGCCAGCAGAGAAAGTTTTTCGTTTGCATTGTAATTAATATTCTAAATATAAGTTGAGAAGATAGCTAGCGATAGAGGGTTTTATCATGATCATATGAATTCCAATTAAGATCAAGATACATATAAAAGCACACGGAATGCAATGGCGTAGGACGAGTGCTTTCAGTTTTGGTACTTCGAGGTGTTTGGAATCACCTGATAAGTCCGTCCCGAAGTATGAGTTTTAGCTTCTTAAACAAATGAACACTTATACTGGATGTTGTCACGTTTCATGTAAATTATATTCAAACCGACATGGATTAGGAACTCATTAGCATCAGTAGAATATTATTCATCCTAAAATTGTATATTTGCATATATTTGTATACAGCATCACTTATGATCAAGGCGTGGCCAAGGAACTCACTCGACCAAATTGATGTAACAAAGCCTGTGCTCCGGCTGAGCTACCTGCTCGTATACTAAAATAACTGAAAATAACTGGCTCCATATACGTATTGCACCCTTCTCTCCTCCTGCCTCCCACAAACAGCATGCTTAGGACCAACCATCAAAATCCTGCCACAGAAAGGGGGCAAAACAAATAGTCTGCAACTTTATGATTACGAAAACAGCAAGAAATTCCCATATCTCAGCCATGGTAGTTGGTCGTCGTCATCCTTCTGACTACATGTATATGGAGCAACAACGGGAAACAAAGAGGACCGCTGTGGCCGATAGAGACCGAATCTCCCTTAGCCAATTGTTGCATCAACCTACAACGTAAGGACCTTAATTATACCAATCGGACAAGTTCCATCAGGGCGCTCTGCTTTGGTGGTCTTGACATCATCGGCGTACAAGAACACTGCCTCATCTCATGCACTCTCGTAGCAACACTCTCGTCCAATGACAAGAACTGGCTGTTCATTCAAAACTATGCCTCCAAATCCCGTTAAGGTGTGGACCTCCTCGTCTTAAAATACCTGACCAAAAGTATTCTTAGCTCGCATTAATTACATTCCAGATCGTATCATCTCTGTAACCTTCAATGGTAACCCACGATTTGTCGTCACTGTCGTCTATGCTCCAACTGAGATGGCTGACCCAAATGAGAAGGATGAATTCTACAGTATGCTTAGTATTCACACAGACAACATCAAGCGTCATGATGTCCATCTTGTCATCGGAGATTTCAATGCTAGACTAGGCCATGACAGCCATGGTGAAGCTCCACGAGTGGTCGGTCCCCACCTGCTACACGATGCAACTAACAACAACATACTCAGTCCAGGTTCTCTCACCCAAGGTCAAGGCAGTGAACTTGGATCAATCCATCAGGTTCACTCGCTCAGCTTCACCATATTCTGATCAGCAGCAAATGGACTAACTTTCTTTGGTACTGCAGAACCTATATATATATATATATATATATATATATATATATATATATATATATATATATATATATATATATATATATATATATATATATATATATATATATATATATATATATATATATATATAACAATGTAGAACTCGACAACGATCACTGCATTCTCGAACTAAGTAAGAACTACCAAAGGCAAATCCTGAAACCGCAGGACGTTCATCTGGACGTTCATCAGACCCTATTTTGAAAAAAATAATTCCAGGTAAAACTCGCCAACCGCTCCGCTTCCCAGTTGATGAGCCAATCTCTGTCAGGTACAATCAATTTGAAAGGACAAGTAGCAACGCCGAAGAGGTTGTCGGAAAATGTGTCCCAACCGGCCTACCAAACTGGGTTTCCATTGAAACAGAAGACCTGCAGAAATCCTGAGATGAAGCCAAATTCATCATCGTCATGTCATCTTTCGGCCCTTCCGGTCGAGATGCTCAGGACCACTTCGCCCCACACCCTCCGGTCCAACATTGCGCCAGCAATGTCCACCCTGTCAATTCCCGAATCCCTTGCTATTACGTCTGGAAATGTCATTTTCGTTGAATGGACAGGGCCGAAATTAAAAGGATGCACCTATATCCCTGAACACATCATCCTCCAGAAATCGTCTGAAGGATCTGAACGGTACACTCAACGCATCTTACCAGACTGACCAGATTAAGTATCTTGGAGAACAAATGCTAATCCTAACAGCTGCAGACGAAAAAGGAGAGCCAAAATTTTTAATTTCGAAGTCCCGAAGTTTAGAAAGCAGACGTTAAAATAATTCCATTTTGAGAGTATTTGAATAAGCGATTAGTAGGGGTCATTATAATAATGAGTACATCTTCTCCTTTTTTGTTCTCACCGAAACAGTTATATATACAATAACAAGCCACTTGTTAAATTATCTATCACATATTCGAACAGAAATATAAACAATACAATACAATCCTTTCCACTCGATCTGATGATGTTGGTGCTCGATGAAAGCTAAAGATTTGAATATAAAAAACATTAGTATATGGCCTTACAGCGCAACGCGTAAAAGTATGGCCGCTGATAATGTATTCGCATACTTCTGTCTCGCAATCGATCCAATCAGCGTTGTAGAATTGTGTTATCTTGTCTCGGATCAAAACGCTTATTGGATCGATGGCGAGACAGAAGTATGCGAATACATTATCAGTGACCATATTTTTACGCGTTGCGCTGTAAATCTACTCATGTTATACAAACATAAATATAAACATTTTTAAAAAGCTATAAACATACTAATTTTGAAAAGTTCGTTTACCAATAAACAAAGTAAGATATATAAACAGTAAATTCAAATAAGAGCTATTATATTTTCTTAACTTGGACTTTCATGGTTAACATAAATTAACCGTTTGCAAAAAGTGATCACTTACAGGCATTAAGAAAAAAACTCTCTTACTTTGAGTGGAAAATACTTGAAGCTAGGTCCATACGGTAGGTTGACTTGACTCCCCACTTAAAGCTAGTGGTAAGACACTTGATATAAGTGTGTTAGGCAGCTTGATTATAGTAAAAGTTGATGCTTAAGGTGGCTCGACTGAGTATTTTTGAAGGTCCACCGTCGCTGTTTGATCGCAAAGTACGTCACGCGTAGAAAAATAATTTCAGATTAATTTCCATAGCGAGTTCAGGCATAGACTGAAGTTTGTTCTGATGTTTCAAATATTGCAATCGGATCTAGCAATAATTTTTTATGATAGAAAAGTAGTTTTGACAAATACGACAATTTTAGGCGAAATAGAGTTTTCTATAAAACTGCATTGGTTGTTTCACAAACTTCAGATCAAGGTCTTCGTTGTTGCTGAAAATAAAAGATTTATATGGAGGCATTTTTGAATAAAACGCTTTTAAACATTTACACAACAAATAAATTAAATTAATCAAGCATCCATTTCACTTGATCAAAAACATCACTACAAAAGCTCAGAAAAAGTTGCTTTTGGTCTCATTTGGTCAACAAATGTCTTAGTTATCCGTCTGGCGAACATGAACGAAATCACTTCAGGCTATTAGGACATACATGATTTTTCGTTTGGCGAGATATAACTGCGCTTTTTCTTCTTTTGTCTAATATTGCACACATTTTTACAAAATATTTCAAAACTTAAAATTTCCTTGATGAATTTTTTTCTTACCGCAGCATTGGCTTTTTGAAATAGTTACTCATCGAACCCTGCAGTTTTATGACCATTGATGGATTGGAAGATATCGAAAATAATTTTCAAAATAGGTAAACTTTTCGACCGCTTACTCAAGGCTCGCATTGTTTTGGTTGTCCGTGACCGCTATTGTCTATATTTTTTAGTCAAGTTGTGAATTCCGATATGCATTGTCACCTCACAAACAACACTTGACTACCGTTCGTTAGCCGAGCAGCTCCGAATGTGATCGCTTGAATATTATATTATAAATGACAAAGGACGGTAACGCAATTCCAGCTGATATGCTGTACTTCGAATCTTTGCCCAGTGATTTTTCGCTTTTTATCAAGTTTAGTTAGAGGCATGTTATTCGAAGTACTGCATATCAGTTGGAATTGCGTTAGCAGCACCCATCGTAACCGTCCTTTGTCATTTATAATATAATATTCAAGCGATCACATTCGGAGCTGCTCGGCTAACGAACGGTAGTCAAGTGTTGTTTGTGAGGTGACAATGCATATCAGAATTAATATCGATATCTTCCAATCCATCAATGGTCATAAAACTGCAGGGCTCGATGAGTAACTATTTCAAAAAGCCAATGCTGCGGTAAGAAAAAAATTCATCAAGGAAATTTTAAGTTTTGAAATATTTTGTAAAAATGTGTGCAATATTAGACAAAAGAAGAAAAAGCGCAGTTATATCTCGCCAAACGAAAAATCATGTATGTCCTAATAGCCTGAAGTGATTTCGTTCATGTTTGCCAGACGGATAACTAAGACATTTGTTGAAAACTCTATTTCGCCTAAAATTGTCGTATTTGTCAAAACTACTTTTCTATCATAAAAAATTATTGCTAGATCCGATTGCAATATTTGAAACATCAGAACAAACTTCAGTCTATGCCTGAACTCGCTATGGAAATTAATCTGAAATTATTTTTCTACGCGCGACGTACTTTGCGATCAAACAGCGACGGTGGACCTTCAAAAATACTCAGTCGAGCCACCTTAAAATAAGTGTTGAATTACGTACTGTTTTTGAGTGCAATGTCCATTGAGATATAAGTGTTGGAGAGGACTAACCCTTAGGCGAATACCCCTTACATGAAGTGGCATTGTGTGCTTGATACAAGATAACAAATACTTGAAACAAGTGCAGCCAATTACGTACCAGAAGTACATGCAGAACTTAATTTTAGAAAATAGATTGCTTAATCTGAGAGCCCAAACACTTAAAACAAGTGCAGCCAGTTATTTACCAGAAGTACATGTAGAACTTAATTTTAGAAAATAGAGCGCTTAATCTGAGAACCCAAACACTTGAAACAAGTGCAGCCAGTTACTTACCGCCGAAAGTTCATGCACTCAGCAGAACTTAATTTGAGAAAATAGAGTGCAGTGCTTTGTAGAAGATGATGAAATTAATCCCTAACAATGATAGCTCGCCGATAATGGTGCAAAATAGTTTTGTGTATGTTACCAGCTGTGCCACCACACTCTTCGCCAGCTATGCGTTTAGATACATAAATTAGTTAAAAATTACAATAAGTGGTACATGTTTGGTAGTCTTCATTTGAGGGTTAGGGCTAGGGCTAGTCTTGATTCAAGAACATGTACGTGCACTCGAAACAAGTGTCATATAATTAATTCTTACAAACTATTTTAAGGATGGTGGTGATGTCTGGCGTTTCGACAACCTGAGAGGAAGTCATCTTCAGAGTAAAGAAAACGAAAAGACCGCGGTGTATTTTTATGTGTCTGGTTCAGTCGGTAATGTTGTTGTTGATGCGTGGGTAGATGTTAGTCATTGTATTAGCGGAAAGCTTGAAGTCGTTAATGAGTCTATTGTAGGAAGCCGGTAGTCACATTAAGCAACGGTTAAGTGGCTTTTGTTCCAAGCCGGTGTACCAGCTTTCAAGTAGTCGGCGTTGGTGATAGTTGGTGCAATGTGTAATGGAGGCGGCAGAGTCCCAGTTAATGATGTGGCCAGTATGTTTGTGATGTTCCGCAATGTGATTGTTAGGGTCTTTGTTTTTCTAGTGTTCAAATTTCTGCCGGTCTCACCGATGTAAGTAGCGTTACAGTCGGAACAAGCTATTTTGTAAATAGCTCCTTGTCTGTTAATGGGTTCGTCTTTGTCCTTAACGTTAGTCAATAAACGCCTTAATGTCATAGTAGGCTTGTGAGCAACGCGAATGTTGTAGGGTTTTAATATACGTTGAATGGTCTCAGAAGTACCTCTGATGTACGGTATAGTAGCAGTGGCTGTGGGTTTATTGTCGTATTATGTATTATAGCATATTGAATAGTAGTTCACTTGTCTTCAGTCGAATCCGCGGATAAAGACGCCGTGTTGAGCTCCATCTCAGTAAAAGAACAAAATAGGTCCAGTATTAATGTTTGGATATACTCTAGGCTCTAAAAGGTATAAGAGTTATTTCTAAAGCACAAAATCATACAAACCTTCGACTCCGCTTGATTCCACGCTTGCCGCCACGTTCTTTGATTCAAACCAGTTAACAGCCAAAATGGAGTGACCGTTGACCAGTTTTATATTATCCACAGGTAGCCCAACAGTGATCACAGTTCTCAAATGCTTTTGGTTATAACATTTCGGTAGCTATATATAGCTTTGTTATCCTATTTTTACCATCATTTATACCAAACACCGACGCAGCCTATACTAGTTTACTCGCTAGTTCCCATCTATTTTTACAATGTCGTTCGTTTTCAAACGTTTTCTTGAGCTCTTTTTAGATATTTAAAAAATCTTTCATGTTTATAAAAATTACAATTATTTTTTTCTTATTTATCCACGTGAAACAACGTAAATGGCGTTACGTTACGACCTTTCGCAATGTGAAAAAAAAGTGTGATCAAGCCAAAATTAAATATAAAGATCACGTAATATTTAACTTTATACTTATACTTATATGTAGTTGTTTGTTTACTGAGAGGCATAAGGAACAATATGAAACAAATAATAAATAAAGACCTTGTCTTCCTACCAGTGGTACATTAGGTGTTTGCTACACTAAATTCGTTTCACAAACTGTCACTCATCTATTATAGGAATAATCGTGCGCCTAGTTTTGATCCCTGTGGTACCCCACGTAATATTTCTAAGCGATATGATACAAAGGTCACTATCCTTATGTGTTAAACTATTTTGTAGACCAGTTTAAGACTACTTGTAGATCTGCGTAGGATTCTAAAAAATCCGTAGGATCACGTGATTGACGATTCGGATCACGTGATAGTACGTTGGGATAGAGACTTCGCAAACAAATAAAGTGGACAATTCAATCATTGTTCTAACACGACTTAAATATCTATATTAAACGCGTGCTAGATATATGAACAAACAAATATGAAACAAAGAAGCAATAAAAGTATTAACGATCGAATAGCTAAACAAACAAACAAACAAACAAACAAACAAACAAACAAACAAACAAACAAACAAACAAACAAACAAACAAACATAAACAAACAAACAAATAATTAAATAAATAAACAAAAGCCAACTTAACAAAGGAATAGGGAACGCATGAATAAACTGACAAGTAATGAATAAACATTAAAAACTGAGCACTTAGATTTTTCGAGATTTCTTAACCGTCTAGTTTATAATAGCCGCGCCATTTATAAGTGCACGTCTACCGATGATGAATTAATTGGACGTTACCAAGCAACAGTGAATATTCGTAGCAAGCTCGACTTAATTGTTTTCTTTTAGAATTTTAAAAACTCTCTCACATTTCCCTAATAATTATACGTTTTGTTTTAAAAATAATTATGTAATTATTGCTACAAAATGAAACACAAATTTATAGCGTCCATATTAATTAATCATTCTCGTCAAAAAAGAATTTTGCTTTAAGAAATTTAACAGTTTTGTTTAACGCTTGTCAGGTGTCGATTGGTATCAGGCCCTTCAGATAAAACAACGTTTGGCCGACGGGTATAAATGGTATAATCTCGTGATCGCAACAGATCATTTCTGCTATTTTAACAAGACATCAATTTCGAAGCAGTTTGGAGAAGTATTATAGACATTACAATGAACTCGACAAATCAGAAAGGATCTGTCAAGATTTTTCACTCTGCGTTCGTTGGTACGACTATCTTCTGCTTTATCAGCACTACATTAATTTGTTGTGGAACTTTTACCGTGCTTTATGCGATATTAAGGAACCCTAAAAAGCACCAAAGAACTCCTTCAACGTTGCTGTTTATCAATTTGTGTTTCTCCGACTTTTTGACTGGTTTTCTCTTCGGAGTAATGCTCTCTGCTGACTCGCTTATGGATGTCTATGGTCAAAACAGTGTAATGTTAGACATACTAGTCTTCATATTGGGAAGTCTACTACTTTTTGCTAATAATTTGACAATTGCTGCTATTTCTTTGGATCGCTTGATAGCTGTGCTTAAGCCATTACGCTACAAGGTATTCGTTACAATCAGGACTGTCAAGTTTGTTATAGCAAGCATCTGGATTCTTTCATTTTTAATTTGTCTTTTACCAGTGTTTGGCGTCTCTAAATGGACGTTTTTATTAATATATAGTCACAGTCATGTTACTTTTCCGTTATTATCTTTAACCGGCATGTATGTGGCTATCTTCAAAGTCCTCTCAAAACAACGACGGCAGATACGGGCCATGCAAAACGATGGACAAAATCATAGCACAAGAATGGAAAATTTTCAGAAAATCAGAGAAAGAAAAAGAATGGAGAGAGACAGAAAACTGACTCTTACAATTGTTTTAGTAATGTTAAGCTTTTCGATATCCTCTGTTCCGTTTCTTGTTTGTGTACATTTAATGATTCACATCGAGAAATGCCCAGACTGTTTTTCTCTTTACTGGAATCGAACTATCACCTCTATATTCTATTTCTCGGCGAGGTTTGTTCTCTTAAACGCAGTGCTCGATCCTATTCTAATAATAATACGAATCCCCAAAGTACGGGAGGCCCTTCGACTTACAATGTTCTGCAGGAGGTTTCTTTCTGCAAGGAGAAAAGTTCACAATTTGCCAATTCAAGTCGCCCCCATAGGTGAGTCCGTGATTGACACAACAAATGGTTTTAGTGTAGGCTATGGTCCATGAAAGGCAAATAATATAACCGGTCTATTCTCGTCAAGTTTAGAAGACAAATAGAATTGATTTGTTTATTGCAAATTGTGGTTCACAAGCAAAATAATATGTATATAAATAATTACTTAACTTGGATGTCATTTATTTATTACACTGTAAAATCACTCAGAAAAACTGACTGCCTGAAAAGCATAACAGTCATTTTTGAAGTGCAAAGCGGGGTGCAATATATACATAACAGCAATTATAAAAATCAATGAATGATTGAAATAAGCTCAAAAGTAAATAAAGAGATTAGAAGACGAAGGTATATATATATATATGGAAACTAGCGAGTAAACTAGTATAGGCCTAGCTGCGTGGGTATTTGATAGAAACGATAAATGAAAACTAGTCAGTAAACTAGTATAGGCCGCGTCGGTGTTTGGTATAAACGATAGGTGATATAATGAAATTTGTAACACCGCAAAAAAATGTTTACTGACGTTTCGAGCTTTAGACCTTCGTCGGAGTAAAAGAGCTAAACTAAGAGAGATACTGGGTATATATATATTCTTTATCTATATATCAGTAACTGCCGGCGTAGAAAGCCCCGGCCAGGAGAGAGCTTGAAAGATACTACTTACCAACTTCAATTCAGTTTTACCTTATATCAATTTTCAAAATTGACGAAAATTATTAACGCGCGCGCGTCTTATAAGTAAGCGATAAGAATCACATTTGCTTTATTAGAGTTTTCTCTTATTATTGAACGTGTTAGATATCTTTCTATTTCATTGTTACTACCTGACCCTTATTCGTTATAATGACATTTTAAGCCGAATAGCCGAATCAAGCAAAGACATCTGCACAAGCAATTCTTCTTGTTATAGTAGTCAGAGCATGGCAGCTTTTAGTCTTTAAGTTTGTGAATAAATTTGTGAATAAATTTGTGAATAAAGTTTTCATGAAACTGATTTGTAAGTCGAATATTTTGGTGGGTGAGTGTTTGCGAATATGTGTGTTGAATTGATGTGTGATTTGTCATGTACTTTTAATATTATTATTTTAATTGTGTCCAAAACAAGTGTGAAAACGCTAAAACAAACACGACAATTTATTAAAGACAATCTATTTAAAAATTCTGAAAAACTTTGATAACAATCTATTTAGACAATTTGTTTTTCTGGATTGTTAATAAATAAAGTTTCATGAATCAGTAATAGCCCTTCTTTTCTCAATGAAGCTAGTGTTTAGCAGATATTTCGTTTTCGCCATAAAAGAGACATAATTAATCAATAGCAAATACCCACAATTCGTTTCGGCTGTGCGGCAATACTCGTTCGACATTCACCTCGTCAAAATAACAGCGATCGCTTTTTTGGTGATGTTGTATCTAATTATGATTGCATGAGTTAAGAAGACTTGTGAAGGTTCAAACAATGGCAAAATACACCTATTTCAAAAAGCGTTGTCGCAAACATAGCCAACTGAGTCCACACTCTTAAGCCTGCAAAGGATGTCGGTATTTCTTCTCTTGTAATCGATATATTCATAGCATATTTTGGTTGTACATGTTTGTGGTATATGACCATAACATCTAGTTGTTATGGTAGATATAAACATGATATTTTCTTTAAAAGAAACAGGCAATAAATCACAAATTAAGTCCATATAACCGACATCCTTTGCAAGCTTCAGAATGTGGACTGTAGCTTTGACTGCGACAACGACTTTTTTGAAATAGGTGTATATCTATTTAGATATATTTACCATACCAACAAGCAAGTGATTTAAAACATTTTCAAAAGTTTAAATATAGACAATATTTTAATTCGCCTCTTAACTTTTACTGAGTTTGTCAAGGTTACCAAAGCTTAATGTCCTACTTAGTGGTAAGAGACTTTGGTATGAAATATACGGCTAAAAATACTGAAGAACCATGCAGCTTCCTGCTATTTATAGTTTAGAGTTTAGCATGACGTCACGTGGAAATGATCGACCGTTTGACGCATTTCAAATAAAAAATGGGAAATAAGGTGATCATTGTAAACAGTTAGGTTTTTTTGTAAGACGTGCAGCAGTGGTTTATCAGGTATATAAACACGAGGAGAAGGATATGTTTTTGATACGTGATTAATCACATGCTGCGTTTTTTTTTAAACTTACAATTGCTATCTCAATTTAATGTACTACAAAAGAACTGATTAAAAATAAAACGAATATTTCAAATTTCAATTGAAAAATGCTCAAACAACGAACAAAGCATTCTGATCATGCGCAGGATGCTCCAATTATTGTCCCAAATTTAAAACAGGTCTTGTTTTTGTCAGTATAGAAAGAGCCTCCTATCTTGTCCACAATGGTCTACTTTGACTACTCGAGGTCACATGAAGAGGCTTTATATATACCTGATACCATTCATTAGTATTCAATATTCAGATACAAGCTAGGGGTCTTACAAATGAGAAAGCTTTCTATGATAACAAAAAACTCATGCAGGTTGCAGATGTCCAATTCTTTAAAAACAAATAGTATTTTTACGATTGAATAATACTAAAATATCCCACACATTTGACAAAAAAAAATTCAAAGCGCTATGCATTTATTTTAGAATTAAAAGGTTGACGTAGTGGACGGCGAACGGCGATTACACGATCGAAAGGAATTGTGGGTTTTAATTTGATATTTATTTTTAAACATATTTTGTTGCAGAAAACAATTTTTTTGCACAACACCAGCCTCATATAGAAAATAGTACGTATTCTTTCTATATGGGGCTGGTTTTTTTGCAGTACATTATACCTTAGCAATTGATGGAACTGTGCTTAGCAGTACAATCATCGCTCTTTCTAAACAAATGCTAGGCCGCCACAAATAATCATAATTTTTAAAATTGATGTTTTAAGAAAAAAAGCTATCATATGATAGACATTCACCATAGCAATAACTTGTGAAAGTTTGAGAACAAACGATTAAATTTGCAAGAAGCTATAAGAGTTTGAAAAATCAGCAAATCACCAAAACGAGGCATTAAAATTACATATAAATCTCTACATTTTTCATTGAGCATAACTTCTTTGGTATTTTAGCCAAAGTATCAAAACCTTCCAAACATGCCTATTTCAGGTGGTTCTTTCATATGACAGTACTAAAATATTAAAATATCTGTTTACTTGAAAAATCATTTTCCGGTACATATTATGGTATTTATGAAAGTGGTCTATGACACCATTTGCGCCAATTCAATCCATTAAATAATTGTCCATATTCTAAATGGGGCTTCGTTTTCGTCATAGAAATTTAAATAGATCCTGAAAATTGAAATAAACTCGCACATGCTTATAATCTCTATTAATGGAAGTACAATCATAAATTAGATTGACATCCCATTCATTAGCACCATTATAATTTCAAACACTTATGGTAACGCATATCCTTCCTGTTCAAACACTTGATTGCATCTGATGTTAGATTGCTCTGCTACTTTGTCAAGTTTTTAATATAGAACATAGAATATATGTGTTATTTGCTTTACAGTTGTTTGATAAAAAAATGA
The DNA here is from genome assembly GCA_949775045.1 of Metridium senile. Lineage (NCBI taxonomy): Eukaryota > Metazoa > Cnidaria > Anthozoa > Actiniaria > Metridiidae > Metridium > Metridium senile. The sequence goes on from OX459095.1 coordinate 15,320,476, forward strand.
GTAGTTGAATTAATCTTTGTGATATTCAGTAAATATACCAAAAAAAAACAAAGAAACAACTAAACGTTCAAATAATATTGAGGAGTTATTCAAATCTGGAGTATTATTCATCTTGAAAGAAATTAAACTTGAGTAACAGATGGGCTTTTGTTGATGTGTTGAATAAATACTTTAATCTGAGAATCAAGGCGCTTTCAGTAAAAGAAAAAGAAAAACAATTAACAATAGAGATTTAATTGGTTGTTTACTGAATAGAAGCATGCACACGAAAACATTAGACCCCGTCTACACGGATCCGGATACTTTTGAAACCGCATACTTTTTGATGCGAATCGGCCTATCGTCCACACGAATCCAGTGAATCCGTTCACCGAAACCGCATACTTTTACTTGAATCCTCCGGATACGCGGATTCGTGTGGACGCAAATATTTCTATGCGGTTTCAGCCGGATCGGATTCGTGTAGACGAGGCCTTATTATCCAACTAGTCGACATAGGCGAGTAAAATTATCGTAGGATTAGAACTGAGGCCTCGTCTACACGAATCCGATCCGGCTGAAACCGCATAGAAATATTTGCGTCCACACGAATCTGCGTATCCGGAGGATTCAAGTAAAAATATGCGGTTTTGGTGACCGGATTCACTGGATTCGTGTGGACGATAGGCCGATTCGCATCAAAAAGTATGCGGTTTCAAAAGTATCCGGATCCGTGTGGACGGGGTCTGAATCTATTAAAAAATCGTTTTTAAAAAAAGAAAAAAATCTCGCGCGCTAATCAAAGTCTTTTGTTACTTCTCACTTACAATACTATATATGGTAATGGCATTGTTTTCAAGATTGCATACGGTATCTTTGATACGTATATCAACGATATTTTATAGTCGATCCTTTCAAGTAAAGCACTACTATGCTTAGTATCAAAGAAGAAAAGCCTTTTTTTCTGCTGGTTGGATATTAAATAACTTATTAGCTGCACAGTTTGATGCATAATATGGATGGGTATTTTGCGAGTGGCATGCTGTTATTTGAAGAGCCTTTAATCTGAAAGCCTGAATCTCTTTTAAAAACAAATATAGTGCATGAGTCTCCCCGATTAATAGGGCGCACTGCGTCCAGCTAGAAGATTGAGACGTTAAAAAAGTTATTATTATATTATTATTATTTATCAGCGATATTTTAGTCGAGCCTTTCAAGAAAAGCACTACTATGCTTAGCTAGTATAAAAGAAGAAAAGTCTTTTTTTCTGATGGCCATGGTTGGATAATAAATAACTTATTAGCTAGACAGTTTGAACCTGGTTTTCACTAACGACGCACGCACAAGCGCAACACAAGCGCAAGCCAAACATCAATGTCAGAGTGAAAACAAGTCGTGGCCATGGAATAAACGCAAAAATTGCATGACACATTCACAAAATTAACTTATCGTCGAACTCCGCCATATTGGATCTAGCGAAGACTGGAACTAGTTTCAGTGATTGGTCAGATTGGTCACATGACATGTATTGAATAATCTACCATTGTTACCCTTGCATTCTGTTTCGATTTCACTGACACATTAAGATAGAAAATGGCAGGTTTTTTACTGGCATGCATATATACGCGTGTCTAATCTACTCCAATTAGCGCCGACCTCGAATAAACGCCGCATTTAAATCGCGAAAAAAAATGATAAGCGCCGTAAGTAAAGACTGTAATCGATTGGTATCAGGTCCTCGATAAAAGAGAGCGATAACTTGAACAGTTGGGATCAGTATTGAATACCGTACCGACTCCTGCAATGAATTCAACGAATCGGGACGGATCTGTCAAGATTTTTCACTCTGCGTTCGTTGGTACGACTGTCTTTTGCTTTATCAGCACTACATTAATTTGTTGTGGAACCTTCACCGTGCTTTATTCGATATTAAGGAACCCTAAAAAGCACCAAAGAACTCCTTCAACGTTGCTGTTTATCAATTTGTGTTTCTCCGACTTTTTGACTGGTTTTCTCCTCGGAGTAATGCTCTCTGCTGACTCACTCATGGATGTCTATGGTCAAAACAGTGTAATGTTAGACATTCTAGTCTTCATATTAGAAAGTCTACTTCTTTTTGCAAATAATTTGACAATTGCTGCTATTTCTTTGGATCGCTTGATAGCTGTGCTTAAGCCATTACACTACAAGGTATTCGTTACAATCAGGACTGTCAAGTTTGTTATAGCAAGCATCTGGATTCTTTCGTTTTTTATTTGTCTTTTGCCAGTGTTTGGCGTCTCTAAATGGACGTTTTTATTAATATATAGTCACAGTCATGTTACTTTTCCGTTATTATCTTTAACCGGCATGTATGTGGCTATCTTCAAAGTCCTCTCAAAACAACGACGACAAATATGGGCCATGCAAAACGATGGACAAAATCATAGCACAAGAATGGAAAATTTGCAGAGAATCAGAGAAAGAAAAAGAATGGAGAGAGACAGAAAACTGACTCATACAATTGTTTTAGTAATGTTAAGCTTTTCGATATCCTCTGTTCCGTTCCTTGTTTGCGTACATTTAATGATTCACATCGAGAAATGCCCAGACTGTTTTTCTCTTTACTGGAATCGAACTATCACCTCTATATTCTATTTCTCGGCGAGGTTTGTTCTCTTAAACGCAGTGCTTGATCCTATACTCATAATAATACAAATTCCCAAAGTGCGGGAAGCTGCTCGACTTATTTTCTGTAGAACTTTTCTTTCCGCAAGGAGAAACGTTCGTTGGCCAGCTCAAGACGTCGCCCCTATATGATTCCGTACGTTATAGACACAATCCGTTACTTTAGCAGTGTAAACTATCATGGTTCATGAAAGGCAAATAATAATCTAATCACAGGGATGGAAGACATATATGATGTATTTGTTTATTGTGGTTTACAGAAGCAAAGAGAAACTAATGAAATGATGTATCAAGTAAACTACTAAAACAACTAAGTAACATGTTAGATACACCTTATGTATAATTACGGTGTACAGCTGCCTTTGTCATCGAAATGTACAAAAAAAAGAATAATAATATTAATAATAATAGAGCACTTTATTTCAACGTTTAACTAGAACTAAACTAGAACTAGAACCAAAACTAAACGTTCAATCAGACTCCTGACCCAAGGCAAAAGTGTTTACGTGTCTTTAACTGAAAACGATACTTTTTGTTCTTATGCAAATTTATTCAACAATTTTTAAATACCAAGCAAATACGTTTTAATTAAAACGTGAAATCAAGTGACTTCAAAGCGCCGCACCATGCTTGCGTTAATCTTTATCTTAAATAGTACTGGACCAGAATGAATCATATACAAGGTAATTTTTATCTAGGCCCTAAATGATAATAATCAAATACCAAACGTACATAAAAAAAATCGATTATTTTTGCGTATTTTTCTCTATTTTTGCTTGGACAAAGGAGATGTCACGTGACGATCTCGCCATATAAGACTATATTCCGGATAAGAAATATATCAGCACAAGCAAATGAAAATGAAAAAAAATGAAAAAGCTATCTAAATGTAATTTAATATGAAAAACTGATAACAGTTGAGATTTTGAAGTACATTGTGGTTCAATATTATAAAAAAAAATTGGTAAAAAATCAATAATGAATGATTGAATAAGAAAAAATTAAAATAAACGGATTAGAAGACATTAGAAAGCACAAAAGAGAGACTTCCCGATGCTTTGGTCGCACGAAAACGTGCAGTTTTCATTTTTAACTAAGACGAAAATACCAAATATATTAAACCTCAAAAATTAAAAATCTCTCAAAATTTGTCCATTTGCAATCTATAGGAAGTAAATAGAACGACTGTGGTAGTAGTTAGCATCCCCTATATAACACCTAATTAGCATATATTTTCCGTTATAGGAATATAGGAAAATAATCCTTTTAAGGATTATTAAACAAGTTATTTAAAAATAACAAACTTTTTGGCTGCAAAAGAAATTCCAATCACAGATGTGAAGTTTGCGTGTCACTTGTTGTTTTTTTTTGGTGATCAATGCATAACACGAACTGGTATAATACTTACAGTGAACAGGTGACCAGTAAGAATGTATTATCAATTAGAAAAGTTCGTTGGCGAAGTATTTGTTTTGTTCATGTTTTCGATTCAATAAAGAAATACTAACGAAACAATCTTTATTGTGTTCTTGTGAGCTTTTTTTTAAGCCATTAGATCTAGATATATATTTTCAAAATCATTTTCACCTTAGATATAAAAGTAAGTATCTTGACGCGGCCGTATTTTCATAAACAAAGTAACTTCGCTAGTGTTATTTTAGACATATGTTGAGTTGTAATAAGCATCTGCTTCGTAACCTCGCAAATGCTATTATGTTTTTGAAGCCATTAGATATATAATTTCAAAATCATTTTCACTGTAGATATAAAATTAAGTATCTTGACGTATTTTCAAAAACAAAGTAACTTGGCTAGTGTTATTTTAGACATATGCTGAGTTGTTATTAGCATCTGCTTCGTAACCTCTCAAATGCTATTATGTTTTTTAAGCCATTAGATATATATTTTCAAAATCATTTTCACTGTAGATGTAAAATTAAGTATCTTGACGTATTTTCAAAAACAAAGTAACTTGGCTAGTGTTATTTTAGACATATGCTGAGTTGTTATTAGCATCTGCTGCTTCGTAACCTCTCAAATGCTATTATGTTTTTTAAGCCATTAGATATATATTTTCAAAATCATTTTCACTGTAGATATAAAATTAAGTATCTTGACGTATTTTCAAAAACAAAGTAACTTGGCTAGTGTTATTTTAGACATATGTTGAGTTGCGATAAGCATCTGCTTTGTAACCTCTCAAGTGCTATCATAACTGAGGGGAAGATTCCAGAGGACTGGAATGATAGTTAAATCATCAACCTGTTTAAGGGAAAGGGAGATGCCTTGGATAAAGGCAACTGCAGGGGTCTGAAACTGACTGAACACGGCAGATGAGGCATGATCGCGTCCGGAGTGGTGTAGTCTTGACTGAACACTGACTGAAGGTTATCAAAAGAATTGTGGATAAGTTAGTCCGTGAACTCGCGACTATAGATGATATGCAGTTTGCCGGTTTCATGCCCGATAGAGGCACAACTGATCACAGGGAGCCCGGCTTTTTGTCGTTTCTTTTCTTTTTTTCTATCTTTTATTTACGCTATTGATGCGCTATATTATGTTTGCATCGGGTTTCCTGTGGTATGAGACAGTTCTGACGTATCGTTTAACATGTTGATGTAATTAACAGTAACTCGATAGGAGGATAAACTCTTATCTGTAACGCACTCTCTAGTAACAGTCAATAATCGAGAAGGGCCGAAACAACTGCTAGATTATCGTAACAGCACCACCGCTACTTGCCCTGACCAGCTATTTTAAGTGACTCATTATTTGTGACACAATCCATTTAACAACGCAAAGTAAACCGTAAAAGTAAAAACTTGAATAACAAAATCCACGATCATAAATCAGGAGTTCTTACTCGTCTAAGAATAAAAATAATTTAACGGCTTAGTTAAGTTTCGTAAGCTCCTCGGTCAGGGCAACTAGCGGTGAACATGTAACTAAAACTCGACTTTTAAATATTGCTGCGTAGCATCGTATCATTTCAGATTTCCCCAAATTTGAACATCCTAACATAAAGTATGTTTATTACACAAACGTTTGGAGGCTTTATAACAATGGAAGAATGCTTAAAACATTTTATATATGAGTTTTAATTGAGGCATCTAGCAGTTGTTTCAGCCCTTCTATACATTAACGGTTACAAGCGAGTGCGTTACAGATAAGAGTTTAATCCTCCTATCGAGTTACTGTTAATTACATCATTTCGGAACTGTCTCATACCACAGGAAACCCGATGCAAACATAATATAGCGCATCAATAGCGTAAATAAAAAGAGAGAAAAAAAGAAAAGAAACGACAAAAAGCCGGGCTCCCTGTGAACTGATGCAATTTTCATTGTCCATCAACTGCTAAAGTTACTGTATGCGAAAGAGCACACCCCTATACCTTGTTTTTGTTGGTCTAGAGAAGGCCTTTGACTGACATGTTCCAAGGAAAGTTAAATGGTGAGCCATGAGAATCTTGGGTTTACCAGAATAGTTAGTTCGCGCATATATAGTCCAGGCGATGTATAACAATCCCAGTAGTAGAGTTCGAACCAAGAACTCCTTCAGTGCTCAAGTAGGAGTCAATCAGAGCTCCGTGCTCAGCCCACTACTGTTCATCATTGTATACTGGAGGCCCTCTTAAGGTTTTTGCACCGGCTGCCCCTAAGAGCTCTGGTATGCAGTTGACCTTGTTTTAACATCTGTGTCACTGCATGAACGTTTGGAAACATTGGAAACAGTTGGAAAGCTGGATTAGAGTCTAAGGGCCTTCGTGTAATAATGCCCAAAACTAAGATCATAATAGCTGGTCCCAACCTGAATTCTCTGAGAAATTCAGGCAAGCATCCTTGTGGTGTATATAGAAGTAAGGTTGGCAGTTAGTCTATTTTCTGCAATGGTTGCTCCCATTGGATCCACAAGAGCTGCAGCAACATCCAGGGCTAACTGACTCCTGATCCATGCTACAGATGTTGCATTTCATGCCATGACACGCTCTATTGGTAGCAGGCCATGTGACCACGATATGATAAGAGAAAATTTCACGATTTTACTCAAACTGGTAGTCAAATCGACAGATTCAAATGCGGAGCAAATTAATGTCCCGCAGACTTTGACATGTAAGCATCAAAGGATACAAAAGTATATTAGTATCGTTATCTAATAATCTACATGTTTTTTTATTCAATTAGGTAGTGTTGATCCTTGTGGTACCCCACGTATTATTTCTAAGCGATCTGATTCAAAATAAAAACAACATTTCAAATTTCATTTGAAAAATGCATTAACACTTGACAACGAACAAAGCATTCTGATCATGCGTAGAATGACTCCCACATTTGCCGAAACACGTCTTGTTTTTGTCAGTATAGAAAAAGCCTCTCTTGTCCACAATAGTCCTTGGAATCACTTGGACTATACTCGAGGTCACATGAAAAGGCGTTATTCCTGATACCATTCATTTACTTGAGTATTCGATATTCAGATACGTGTGTCTTATGTCCAACACGTTTGTCAGACGTTTACAAATTAAAACTTACAAAGCACTATCAACTTATTTCATGCAGAAAGGGTTGACTGAGTGAGTGGCGGATGGCAATTGCACGCCGCGTACGTCCGAAAGGAATTGTGGGTCTTTGATATTCATTTTATATATACATCTCTTTTTGGCAGAAAACGAATTTACTTTACATCACCAGCCCCTTGTAGAAAGCAATACGTTAGAAATGATTTGGAATGATGGAGAAAGCTGCAGTAATTCAAATATCTTGGCATTAAAATTTCTGTAAGTTTGGTGAGGCCGTCACATGCTGAATGACTGAACCGGTTTCAACAGGTTTCAACACGCTCTTTTTCTAATCAGTAAAACTATTGGGAAGCCATTCGAAAGCAACGCGCGTCGTAAAATATCAAAAACAATATTAATTTCTCTCTTTAAATCTAGAAAACAGCGACTAGTTTATGTTGTATTGGTAACCACAAATCCTCATGGTCGTGCAATCGCCGTCACCCTGGCGCCGTGTCAACCTTTTTTGAAATATGTGTATGTCGTCATTTGCGCCAACTCAACCCATTAAATAATCAGTATCCATATTCTAAATGGGGCTTCGTTTTCGTCATAGAAATCAGTTAAATAGATCCTGAATATTGAAATAAACTCGCACATGTATATATTCTCTATCAATAAAATTACAATTATAAATTACATTGACATTCCCTTCATTTGTGCCATTATAATTTCAAACACGTACTTATGGTAGCCCACGGCTTCCTGTGTAACTTTGGGTGTAACTCTTTGAAAATTATATATGCAGTGTGCGTCAAGGGTCAATTTTAGGACCTTAAAGTGCCGCATTTGCGAAAAATGTAATAAGCGCCGGGAGTTCAAACGGTAATTATAATCGATTGGTATCAGGTCTTCGATAAAAGAGAGCAATATATAAAAGAGCGTCAACTTGAAGAGTTGGGTACATGCATTAGTGAACTACTTCTGACTGCTGCAATGAACTCAACAAGTCAGGAAGAATTAGAGATGTTTCACTCTGCGTTCGTGGTCACGACTATCTTCTGCTTTATCAGCACTACATTAATTTGTTGTGGAACCTTCACCGCGCTTTATGCGATATTAAGGAACCCTAAGAAGGACCAAAGAACTCCTTCAATGTTGCTGTTCATCAATTTGTGTTTCTCCGACTTTTTGACTGGTTTTCTCCTCGGAGTAATGCTCTCTGCTGATTCACTCATGGATGTCTATGGTCAAAACAGTGTAATGTTAGACATGCTGGTATTCGTATTAGAAAGTCTACTTCTTTTTGCTAATAATTTGACAATTACTGCTATTTCTGTGGATCGTTTGATAGCTGTACTTAAGCCACTACGCTACAAGGTATTCGTTACAATCAGTACTGTCAAGTTTGTAATAGTAAGCATCTGGATTCTTTCATTTTTAATTTGTCTTTTGCCAGTGTTTGGCGTCTCTCAATGGACGTTTTTATTAATATATAGTCACAGTCATGTTACTTTTCCGTTATTATCTTTAACCGGCATGTATGTGGCTATCTTCAAAGTCCTCTCAAAACAACGACGGCAGATATGGGCCATGCAAAACAGTGAACAAAATCATAGCACAAGAATGGAACATTTGCAGAGAATCAGAGAAAGAAAAAGAATGGAGAGAGACAGAAAACTGACTCATACAATTGTTTTAGTAATGTTAAGCTTTTCGATATCCTCTGTTCCGTTCCTTGTTTGCGTACATTTAATGATTCACATCGAGAGTTGCCCAGACTGTTTTTCTCTTTATTGGAATCGAATTATCACCTCTATTTTCTATTTCTCGGCGAGGTTTGTTCTCTTAAATGCAGTACTCGATCCTATACTCATAATAATACGAATCCCTAAAGTACGGGAGGCCGTTCAAGTTATTTTCTGCAAAAGTTTTCTTTCGAAAAGGAGAAAAGTTCACCATTTGCAAGTTGAAGTCAATCCTATAGAGCCCGTTATAAATACAACTCCTCTTTGATTTTAGTGTAGAAAATGGTCCATAAAAGGCAAACACACCCAGTTTTACTCTTACTGACATAATTGAAGACATGTAATTGACTTATTAAATTGTGGTATATAAACAAAGAGAAAATAATTAAGCTGTGTATAAAATAGATATAACCTGCGGGTATGCCATTTATTTATTACCATGTATAGTTGGAATAAAATCATTAACAGAAAATGTAAAACATAATAGTCGTTCAGCTTTTTGACGTAGTTACATAGCGGTGCAGTACGGCTGTCAAACGTTCAGTGCCGCGTGGGTGCATTGCCGCGAGTGTGATGTTCCGTTTTCAAAATTTACAATTTGCCTTACTGTACTTTGCCTTGATCGACCGCGTTAAGTTCGTGCCGTGATCTTTAGATTGAATTCGATTGAATGATTTAGTTAAGAAGACAAGTAAACGAGCCCTCTTGAAATAAACAGATTAGACCACTATAGGGTCAACCGCCGAATTCGAAAGCCGCGAGCGATTTAGTACAAAGTTTTATCAATTCCCATTTTACTACTGCAACCAAAAGAATTTCAGTCAAAATTCAACAGTAAGGTTTCGGAGGCATTAACTAACCACACTAACGAGTGTAAAGTGCTGGTTTACAGCAATTCTTTCTATGGTAAAACAAACGCATGGAGATGTCCAATTTTTTAAAAACAAACAGTATTTTTGCGATTAATTGAATAAATACTAAAATATCCCACACATTTGTCAAAAATTGCAAAGCACTTTATGTTGTCATTTGCACCACTTCAATCTATAAACCGTATCTAAATTGGGCTTTGTTTTCGTCTTAGAAATTTAGCTAGCACTGGGCTAATAGATCCTGTAGGAAATTAGAATTTGCACATGTTTATATTCTCTCTCAATGAAAGTACAATTATGAATTAGATTCACATCCCCTTCATTTGCGCCATTATAATTTGGAACACGTACTTATGGTAACGCACGGCAGTTCCTGCTCAACCACTTGAGTGTATCTGATGATATCTCAATAAACGAGAAACAAAAATATTTTACTTGAATGCCCAAATAATTATGTCACAATGTTAGGGCAGCCACTTTTTAAAAGACTTTCTACCATTATAGCATGCAAGAAAGGTGTTAAAAAAGCCTCAGCTTATCTACCTTACTGGGCCTAGTTCAAACACCGCATCTCACATGTACCGAATCTAATGCAAATGAATCAATACATATATATATAGTCAATACAATCAATATATCATACATGGGTGGCATGGGTGGCCTAGCGGTGAGAGCGCTGGCCTTTCACCACTGTAACCTGGGTTCGATTCCCGGATCGGGCGACAAGTGAATAGAGTTTGTTTGATCACTATCTGTGGTCTTATAAGGCTTATATGGGAGAATATACGGCGATTTTTAAAATATACAAAATTTGTATAAATAAAAAATAAACGTTCTTACTTGTTTCTTGTGTTGTACTTTGACTCCCTGTTAAGTTTCAGGCCAAGAATTATTTCATTCTGACTACACTACACAAGACATTTGTAAGATAGTTTATTGGGATTCTTTCGCTGCAGTCAGGAGTAATATGACAAACAACCTACTAATATACACTATATTATACACTATAATTGAATTACCCAACTAGTTGATGTAAAAACTGCCAGATACGAAAAACCGCTAAACCACGTAAAAAACCAGCCTAGGGATGTGGCCAAAAAACCGTGGAAAGTTGCGGAAACGTAGTCCCCGACCTAATGCAGAATTACAGAGCAACCTTCACTCTCCGGGGGTTAGAGAGCGTCACATATTAACGATTGTTAAAACTATGTAAAAAACTTAGATTTTTATAAGGATTGCCAAGGTCAAGAATTCTCCCAAGATCAAAAACGAAGAAAACTGTGCCGGCGTGAAGCCTGACTAGCCTAGATGGTTAAACTCTGTTACACGTGCCCATATATACTCACTACCCATGAGCCTTTGCTCATACCCAGACCCATACCCCGGCAGAATATCAATTTCTGACAGCAACGCTCCTTCGTCGCTGATTGTCAGAAACTCCATATTCTGACTACACTACACAAGACATTTGTAAGATAGTTTATTAGGATTCTTTCGCCAGTCAGGAGTAATATGACAAACAACCTAGAAGACAAAGAAAGGGGAACAAATAAGTTAAACATACATAAGTTTATTGCAAAATTTTTTAAGTCCAAGGCTTTATGACACTGAAGCTCTAGAACTAATGTTATCCATAACATAGCCGTCCTTGCATGGCTGAGGCTGACTTCCATCGTCCGTGCCTCTGGAACACCCGGTCCTCAATACCAGCATTCGCTGCTGCAGTGCCCCCCCCCCCCCCCCCCCGGCCCTTAAAGAATGTGTACTAAACGTGCGGATATCAGGAACGATAGATTTAAAACAAGATTTAAAGGTTTCCCGTATAGTAGAATAACTAATGGGCTTATTGCTTCCAACCAAACGATGAACCGTACCAGTCTTACTAATAGGTCGGAACAAAAACTCCTCAGGAAAACTATCGATATGAGCTAAACCTAGGTACGTTACGAGGATAGAAACAGGACACGACTGAGAACCAGTTAGCCTAGAGATAACAACCTAATCGCCAAGGCGAAGTTGGTCGGTCTTACTCGATTCTACTGTGATAATAATACCATTATCAATGAAACGAATGTTGTTCCTCTTAATATTCAAGACCTCCTCGATACGGAAAACCCCCGCAAAAGCTAGCACAAACACACGAACGTTACGCAAGCATAACAAATTATTTAAATCAGAGTGAATAACTAAATTTTGAAGGTGTGCAGCCGTAAGGGGCATCTTCCTGTTGTTACGGTGTCTTCCAAAAAATCTGGAAGCAGCATCGCGAACAGCGACCACGACCGGATGACGCGTGGGGGAGTCGAGGCCAGCCAAAGAATGCGCCCACTGAATAGCGTAGAATGCTGAGTCAACGGTTGAGGCGGAACTTGCGGTATCCATCAAGGACTGAAGGTACAGAGCAACATCTAAGGGGCTGGCTGGGAGGACTTCCATGTGTTCGTAACAGGTTGTGAAACGTTTCCAGCGAAGAAAAGCTCTTTTGTACGAATTAGTAGTTCCCTCTGCTCTAGATGAAAGAACCGTTGCCTTTAGACGCTCGAGGCTGTCTTGAAGACGCTCGTCATCCCAACTCTTCCCCTCTGCCCAGATGCCTTTGTTGAAAATGTCTGCAAAACAAATAAAGACGTGCAATGAGTAGAACCAGAAAATCAGCACCGTAGCTAACCATACCAGAACAATGCAAAGCTACCTAACCCGCATTTTCACCATAGCCTAAAACGCCTATCATATATAGTGAGGGCACACGGGGCCTTTACACTCACTCACTTCGCAAGCCGACAAGGCTGTAAGTGTCCGTAGCCAAAGAGGCCCTGCTCATTCTCAGCCGACAAGGCTCTGAGCACACAAAGACCAACATGGTCATGCGTGCACCGCCGCCCGCTAGGCTAGGCCCAACAAGACCAGTTAGTGAAAATACAAACCAATATGGCCTACAGCACGCAGAACTGTAACCACACTGGGCTAAGCTCAAATCCAGCTCAAGGAGCTCTGCATCACCGTAACCGACAGGGTCGAGTGCATACTGCATGTACCCATTCTGCTGTATCCATTTAGAACTCATGAAGCTCTAGCATACCTAAGCAAACCGGAAGAAAAAAAGAAAAACAACAACATAAAATCATGATAACAATAGAAAAATAGACACCAAACGTATCAATGGGATAACGACGACATTGAATTAGGAAAATTTCTTTATTAGCGATCCGTCATATTTCAAAACGAAAACAAAAATTAATGTGGTATACAAAGTATAAAGCACACTCCTTCCCTTAATGTGCTGCGCAACTACGACTGGCACAATAATCCCCCGATAGTCCTCGTCTTGGAGGGACTGGAAAGTCAATGAATAACGCTAGAACCGGAGCACGGTTAGGATTGGAGTTAAGGAGATTATTCTTGGCCTTCCCAATGACAAACACATCCGATAGGGGGGGGGGGGAGGACCACCCAATCATGCACAAAAGGATTCCAATGGACCCCGTCGTGACATAGCAAAGTCCAGTAATAAGAAGACCTCCATAGTGGTACAAGTAGGGAACCACGTGCGTTACACAACCTCATGTGCGTGATACTTTTGCCAATGAGCGAGATGGGGGGAACCACCCAATTAGCGTCGTAGTGCCAATTCTGCAGTAAAGCGTCAACAGCTTCAGTACCAGGTTGAAAAAATCTTGAGTTAAATCTAGTGAGTTTTGTGTTGTAGAAACAAGCGAAACGGTCAATGGTATGAGGGCCCCACAAACTGTCCAAGTAGACAAATATATACTTCCTCTTTGACCGCATAATCATCAAAATCAATAATTTTGCTTATACTATCAGCCGTGCAGTTCAAGTCCCTTGAGATCCAAACTGGGGAAACACATACCTTGTCTGTGCTGCAAAGCACAAAAATATCTAATGCTAAATCCTGTAGCTCTCTAACTTTGCTACCGCACTCAATGATAGAAACAACGTTCTGATTGTCTGAGTACCACGCCACATGGCTGTTTTTCACCTGCTCAATGTACGACGATAACGCCAACTTAACAGCTGCTAGCTCCCTCCAAGTCGACGACTTTGCAGACTCAGCTTTAGACCAATTTGCCTGAAAAATACGATTGTCTTGTTCTATTGTCCGTAGAATGAATTCACTAGCATGAATAGCATTCCATTGAGCAATTGCTTTTTTAAGTCGCCCTTTAACGGACTTGCACACAAAAGAATCTAAGTCACTTTCGCAATATGCAAAATAATCGATTTATAAATTATCGTTCATAACATCCAAAATGAAAACGTCATCTTCACAAATTGAAGAGTCAAGTTCAATAGATTCGGGGTCTTCTACAGTAGAATAAAATTAATGTGTAGCTTACCTTCATCCTCTTGTCATTTCTTACCGTGATACGAATGCGATTGATTGGCATAACTAGTAGCACTAACTTGCTTCGGGACAAGAAGCTCTCCAATGACCAAAGCGGCCACAAGCAAAACAAGAACCCGGCTTTTTCCAGGCTTGAGGAAAACGATTCTGCACATTCTGCACGCCCGAGGAGACGGGTTGGGGGTAACCTTGAAACCTAAACTTAGGTGGGATAGACTGCTTTTTGGCCTTTTTCTTAGCAGCTTCGGCTTTGGACGCTTTCTCGGCTCTTTCCTCGGCCCTGCGAATTTTCTTCTCGTCGGCTTCGTCTTTTGCCAACTCGTGCTGCTCGTATTCAGCGGCCGTTCTCCATCCAAACTCAGATTGGTTAGCCAACAAAACCAATTTCTGCCTGTCTTGAGATAAATGATGAGAGAAATACCTTCGTCTAGAGATTCGATCGCCTTTGCAGGATTCTTTGCGTTGATTGAGTATTTGGTCTCTTCTAAAGCTACCTCCAATTTCGCGTTGAACTTGTACTGGATCTCGTTTCCTTTTCGTTTGAAAACCTTGTGCTCATTAGTTTTGATTCTCTTGATTTCCCGCGTTTGGAGATCGTTCGCCTCGGCATGGGCTTTTTTTAGCTGATCAACGGTCTTATTCAAGGTTACAGCGAGACGATCAAAGAGTTTTTCGTTATTCTGAGCATTAGAGGACGTGATAAGGTCAGTGATTTCTTTGCCCACTTGTGGTTCGGTATCAGAAGGCATAGTATAGTTGTAGCCGAAAAAATGAGTAGTCAAATAAACCGAAGAAAACTGTGCCGGCGTGAAGCCTGACTAGCCTAGATGGTTAAACTCTGTTACACGTGCCCATATATACTCACTACCCATGAGCCTTTGCTCATACCCAGGCCCCTTTAACCGTGTCGGCAGAATATCAATTTTGACAGCAACGCTCTTTTCGTCGCTGATTGTCAGAAACTCCATTTGTCAAGGGAACAAAACTGCCCCAAATGGCCACAGATAGTGAGCTTGGGCTACCTGTGATCAAACAAACTCTATTCACTTGTCGCCCGAGCCGGGAATCGAACCCAGGTTACAGTGGTGAAAGGCCAGCGCTCTCACCGCTAGGCCACCCATGCCACCCATGTATGATGTATTGATTGTATTGACTATATATTTATATGTATTGATTCATTTGCATTAGATTCGGCACATGTGAGATGCGGCGTTTGAACTAGACCCAGTAAGGTAGATAAACTGAGTCTTTTTGAACACCTTTCATCAGATACACTCAAGCTAGAGTGGTTGAGCAGGAAGCCGTGCGTTACCATAAGTACGTGCTCGAAATTATAATGGCGCAAATGAAGGGGAAATCAATCTAATTTATAATTGTAATTTAATTGATAGAGAATATAAACATGTGCACATTCTAATTTCCTACAGGATCTATTAGCCCAGTGCTAAATTTCTAAGACGAAAACAAAGCCCAATTCAGATACGGTTTATAGATTGAAGTGGTGCAAATGACAACATAAAGTGCTTTGCAATTTTGGGATATTTTAGTATTTATTCCATCACAAAAATACTGTTTGTTTTTAAAAAAATTGGACTTCTGCATGCGTTTGTTTTACCATAGAAAGAATTGCTGTAAACCAGCACTTTACACTCGTTAGTGTGGTTAGTTAATGCCTCCGAAACCTTACTGTTGAATTTTGACTGAAATTCTTTTGGTTGCAGTAGTAAAATGGGAATTGATAAAACGTTGCAATTGTACTAAATCGCTCGCGGCTTTCGAATTCGGCGGTTGAATATAGTGGTCTAATCTGTTTATTTCAAGAGGTTCTCGTTTACTTGTCTTCTTAATAAATCATTCAATCGAATTCAATCTAAAGCTCACGGCACGAACTTAACGCGGTCGATCAAGGCAAAGTACAGTAAGGCAAATTGTAAATTTGAGTTAATGATTTTATTACTCAGGCTTCCGTATACGGAAAGCCCGAGTCTAAAAATTCAAACGGTTTTTCTTCTTCTTCTTTTTTTTTCGTCGTCGTGGTACTCAAATTGGAGAGTCAGGTCCCAGGCGTTCCTAGTAGTACATGTCAGCGCATGAGCAAGTCGACCTCTGACCGAAAGCTCATACGAACGAATAAATATCGATTGAAATGAAAACTTGTTTTTATTTGTGATGTCATTCACGAGACTGACGATGATTGGCGTTGTCATTATTTTGGATAACATGTGAAGACGAGTCATTGTGAAAATGACGAATAGATTGTTCGATCGAATATCGACTCGCGTTTACTCGTTTAACTCTGATCCCGCAGAAAGTAATGGATTAATTTTTTGGACTGATGATCGACAAGACATTACCTATTGTTAGTTGCTGTATTACAGGGTTGACTCCCGAAATATAGCTTGCTATTTCCTATTTTATAAAGACGAGCTCGAGGACATCTTGGCCGGAATGATCCGCCGTTAGCAGAAGATGTGCCAGCAGAATTGCATTCGCTACGGCATATTATCAAGCACTTCCAAACGGAAATCTTGAGTTTATATTGATTAATGTGCTATTTTGTTCTTCAGAGAACGTGACTTGCTTCACGAAGCCTACAAAGCGAACACTGTCAACACGGCATGAAAACATTCAACTCGGCCTGTCTGAAAACCACTCTCAGCCCAAATTGCCTCAAAAATTGCACAAATTGCTTAAGTAACTATCTATCTTTCTTGTTCTGACGTTCAATTTTCAAGAACAACTTCAACTTTTCGAAGCATTCAAGTTTTCGAACACTCAAATCTTCGTAGCGGCGCTTTGAGGGGAGGGGACGGGTGAAATGGTTAATCTTGATAATAATGTTTCTGAGACTTAGTTTTCATTTTCTCAATAAAAACATGATGACATTTGGGATAAGGACATTTCTTATTAAAATAACCTAAAATTAGTTATAAATGATTATTTGTTTATTTTTGTGCACATTTTAAACATTTTGCTAACATTAATCAACCAATTTAGTTCTTCTTCACATTTTACTATTAGTGGCTCAGGATAGCTTTGTGTAAATATGTGAATTTATGAAACATTTTTAATGCTGTTTTAAATTAAAATACCAACCAATGCATCAAAACACCAAGCGGGCTAAAATGTCTAAAATAAAACACAACTCTGGCTCTGTCATCTCCTTGGATATAATAAGATTTTTCCTAATTTGTGTCTCAGGATAGGTTTCTATACGTATAATATGCCTGTATTAGAGCGTTATCAGTTTGCTCATGACTAACTGAATTTGCTTCAGTTAGTGTCTATGTATACAGTAGTACCTCTATTAAGCTTTCACCCTCCGGACTTTCCAAAGTGGCCGCTTAATAGAGGTTGGCCGCAGAATAGAGGTATAGGTATTGATAGAGTTGGGACTTTTTATTGTGACCGCCTAATAGAGGGTGACCGCTTAAGACTGGTTTTCACTAGCGACGCAACGCAAGCGCAAACGCAAGCGCAAACGCAAGCGCAAGCACAAGCATGTGAAAACGAGATGTGAATAAGCGCAAGCGCAAACAAACTATTCACTAGTGCCACGCGCAAGCACAAGCGCAAACGCAAGAAAAAAATGTTGATGCCTTGCGCTTGTGCTTGCGCTTGTGCTTGCACTTGCGTGGGCGGTTTTCACTACGAAATAAGGCTTCTTGTGCTTGCGCTTGCGTCTGCGCTTGCGCTTGCGTCGCTGGTGAAAACCAGGCTTAAATAGAGGTACCACTGTATATGTATTGAAGAAATAGAAAACGAGGCAGCGTGCTCTGTTGAGTTATAGAGCACGCGGGGATTTTAAGAAGACGAGAGAAGCGTTAGGAGAAGCACGACGCGTAGCGGAGTGCTTCTCAGCGCTTCTCGAGTCTTCTTAAAATTCCCAAGTGCTCTATAACTCAACAGAGCACTGCTGCCGAGTTTTCTATTTCTTTTATAAAATATTCAGTAGTTAAAATCAAACAAATCGACGCTCCGTGCACTGTTGAGTTATAGAGAACGCTTCTCAGCCAATCAGAGCGCGCGATATAAATCAAATATTTTATAATGTATGATCTATGTATGATGCATCATGAATTTCAATCACTCAGAATCCCTTCTGTTCAGGAGCCCGAGTTATCGCTCACAGAGCGTCTAGTTTTAACTATAAATGGCATACCCGCAGGTTATATCTATTTTATACACAGCTTAATTATTTTCTCTTAGTTTTTTTTTATACCACAATTTAATGAATAAGTCAATTACATATCTTAAACTATGTCTCTAAGAGTAAAACTGGCCTTTTATGGACCATTATCTGCACTAAAATCACAGAGGAGTTGTATTTATAACGGGCTCTATAGGAGTGACTTCAACTTGCAAATTGTGAACTTTTCTCCTTTTCGAAAGAAAACGTTTGCAGAAAATAACTTGAACGGCCTCCCGTACTTTAGGGATTCGTATTATTATAAGTATAGGATCGAGCACTGCGTTTAAGAGAACAAACCTCGCCGAGAAATAGAATATAGAGGTGATAGTACGATTCAAGTAAAGAGAAAAACAGTCTGGGCAACTCTCAATGTGAATCATTAAATGTACGCAAACAAGAAACGGAACAGAGGATATCGAAAAGCTTAACATTACTAAAACAATTGTAAGAGTCAGTTTTCTGTCTCTCTCCATTCTTTTTCTTTCTTTGATTCTCTGCAAATTTTCCATTCTTGTGCTATGATTTTGTCCATCGTTTTGCATGGCCCATATCTGCCGTCGTTGTTTTGAGAGGACTTTGAAGATAGCCACATACATGCCGGTTAAAGATAACAGCGGGAAAGTACCGTGACTGTGACTGTATATTAATAAAAACGTCGATTTAGAGACGCCAAACACTGGTAAAAGACAAATAAAAAACGAAAGAATCCAGATGCTTACTATAACAAACTTGACAGTCCTGATTGTAACGAATACCTTGTAGTGTAATGGCTTAAGTACAGCTATGAAACGATCCAAAGAAATAGCAGCAATTGTTAAATTATTAACAAAAAGAAGTAGACTTCCTAATATGAAGAGTATTGCGTCCAAAATGTCGTTGTTTTGACCATAGACATCCATGAGTGAGTCAGCAGAGAGCATTACTCCGAGGAGAAAACCAGTCAAAAAGTCGGAGAAACACAAATTGATGAACAGCAACGTTGAAGGAGTTCGTTGGTCCTTCTTAGGGTTCCTTAATATCGCATAAAGCACCGTGAAAGTCCCACAACAAATTAATGTAGTGCTGATAAAGCAAAAGATAGTCGTTCCAACGAAAGCAGAGTGAAAAATCTTGACAGTTCCTTCCTGATTTGTTGAATTCATTGCAGCAGTCGGTATAGTATTCAATACTGATCCCAACTGTTCAAGTTATCGCTCTCTTTTATCGAGGACCTGATACCAATCGATTACGTATATGTATGTCAGCTAAAGAACCTCCCATGAACATACAAACTTTAAGTGTCTTATGAGGTATATAGTGTCTTGATTTAATTTCGTTGGCACGTGCAAATTAATCTCATATACAAAAAGACAATATACAGTAATAATAATTTGATTGATGAGAAGGTGTGACAACAAAACGAGCAATATATGATGGTAATTGGACTGAGTGGAGTCCAATTCGGTCTGTAATCATACGAGTATGATTCAGTCAGACAGAATTGGACGACACGAAGCTCGATTACCAATTAATCATAACTATTAATTAATTATTAATTAATTAATTATTAATTAATTATTAATTAACTATTAATTTGTTGTAGATGAGGCATGACGTTTCGACAACCTATCACCAACGCCGACTACTTGAAAGCTGGTACACCGGCTTAGAACAAAAGCCACTTAACCGTTGCATAACACTACCGGCTTCCTACAATAGACTCATTAACGACTTCAAGCTTTCCGCTAACACAATGACTAACACCTACCCACGCATCAACAACAACATTACCGACGAACCAGACAAATAAATAACACCGCTGTCTTTTCATTTTCTTTACTCTGAAGATGACTTCCGCTCAGGTTGTCGAAACGTCAGACATCAACACCATCAGTCTTTCTCAAGACTACACCACCCCGGACGATCATGCCTCATCTACATCGATTACACCTGGTATCAGACCATTCACTCTTATTAATTTGTTGCTATAGTGATTTGTATCAATTCAGTGATTGGTTGATTAATCTGTAAGCAGTAAAATCATTGGCTCATGAAACTGTCCGATAACAATTGTCCGATTACAGGCAACTGTCCGATTACAAAAACAAGATTGATTAGTGGAAAAAAGAGTAGTCTGTCAACCAATCAGATTCGAGGAAATTGTAATAGTTATGATTAAGCTTGTAATCTGATTATGAGTATTTTCTATTATTTGCACATGATATGAAGTTGAATATTTAATCATGTGTAAGACTGCAGTGTGCACCTGCCAAATGTTTCAAATGTTTTTATTTTTTTTAATAATTTCCTAGATAAATAACCTTTTCCATATGTTTTGTTTTATAATAGGTTGTTAATACTAGGATAGGCAAAAATAGACATCAGCCTGATGTCTAGGGGGTCAGGAAAAAAACATTCTGCAACAGCGGAAAATAATTAGCAACTTAAGACTGTCTATATATAGAGATTGATGGTTGGATTACATTGGATAAGTCAGAGCTTAGAGCAAAAACAATAAAACCATGAAATAAAAACAAAATAGTTACTAACTAATAGCGGAGCTCCGCGCGGGCCGAAGGCCCGCGCGAGCGGAGCACCATACTTAAAGTGCTAGTCTTACGAGTATGACAAAATTTCTAAAAATTATACCTTTTAAAACTTCAGATGTTGGTCATATCACTGTTCAAATTTTATTTTCATACGAGTCCGGGAAGTTGCTGTATTTAGCGTCTGAAGTTCGGCACTTTGCGTCTGCCATTAATCGATCGCGTTCTTCTGAGCCGGCCTGTCATTAAAGGAAGTGACGTCATATGCGCAACGCTCGAATGTTCATTGCTACTAAACCTCTGTTATTTATATTGTCCGATGATTCTTGAATATTTTTACGTCCAAACTCTAAAACATGTCTCCTACAATATGTGTTGTTCAAGTTTGGTCGAATTTGTCTTACAATAACGCCGAAATTTCAATTCATTTCAGTCAATAAATTAAATATGAACAAATCGGATTTGCCCGCACAAAAATAGAAAACTTTTGCAAAGGCATTATCGGCTTGATTCATTTCAAAAGAAACCAACTTACAAGGAATGTTTACATCGAGGGATGCAAAAGGCAATTTGTAAAACGAAAGTGTCTTAAGAATGGAACTAAAGAAACTCATCAGTAAAGAGCGCTAAACTATGCATCATTGTCATAAAAGCTTGCCCTACGTAAAGCAAAAGTGACAAGCATTTGTTGTATCTCGTATTTAGATTTATTGTTGTTTTTTATCTTAATTATTTCATCAAAAACGCTACACTCCTTTTGATATAAAGAGTTCAGTTTTTTTACTTCCAAAATGTTATGAAACTGGATTTGTTTTGAGTCAGTATGTCAGCCTACGTAAGGTCAAAATGGAAATCATTCCAAATCAAATAACGTATGTTTTACTGATCTAAGAATATGTATTATAAGTTACAGAATTAACAAACTAAACAACCTATAAAACAATTCGCAGAAAAAAATAAAGACGAAAACTTTGAGTTTGTTTATGAAATGAACGCTCTTGGATGCCAGTATAAATAGTAAGCACATATTGCGAGTTGTCAGTGTGGCATTTTATCTCGACTGTTTTTAATACTGACTAGCTTCATGAACGTGCATAGAAAACTGATTTTAACGATTAACAAATTGAAAGAGCTTGCACTTGTGATTAAAAAGCTACATAATTTTTAGAATACTCTAGATAGATTACTTACTTTTGTACATGCTGGTTTGGTTACGGGCGAACAACGGCATGCAAACTATATATGAAGTAACTTCGGTTACAAAACGAACAAATCAAGACAACAATTCTAGCACAATAAACGTCTTTTAATGCTTATTCAATACACCAATCAGGCTATGCAGTGTCCTACATCTTTTCCCTACAATGATCGTTATACAGCGACTATACTCTTCATGTTTTACAATCAGTTGTAAACTACACAGAGAATATTTTCACTCGCAAAATAAACATAAAAGTTCATGATAAATTTCTTAAATATACTGATAGACTTACTAAAGATATAACTTGTAATTGATTATGAATTGCAATTAATGATTTTATATTGATTTCATGGGTTCCCGTAGCTGTTTTTGTTTTTAGTTTCGACTCGAGCTGTTGATCTACAATATCCTTACGTTCTTCTTCGACAGCACAATCTTCTCTTGATTTTGTTTTTACCAACGGCTCTAAATCACTTTCAGACTTCTATCAAGTAGTTGATGATGTTGTTCCATACTTTTTTTCGTCTTTTTTGCGTGGTAATGGTATAAAACTCGCATAAAAAGAGCACGCTACTTCATATAAATATTAGTAAGGAATGTATTGCGACCAGAAGCGTCTTGCGCATATGATGTCACACACTAAAATGTACAACCGCTGTACAGTATCAAGATCGAGTAATGGCGGACAAAATTTTAGCGTTTTTGACAGCAATTTTTAGGTGCAATAAAGTTTTTTTTTTGCATAAATTTTCTGTAACTATCCTTTTTAGGCATATATTTAAGGATAGCATTCTAAAAAAGTGTGAATTTTGCACCTTGATTTTCGTAAGACTAGCACTTTAAGAAAAAATGGTAACCCATCTAGTTGATTTTTCGTCGACCGACACAGGAATCCCGATTCTGTCCGTCCGTCCGTCCGTCCGTCCGTGTACATCGCGATTCTGATTGGCTACTTATTTATGGCGGGAATTGAAGAGGGCGCGCGCGTCAAAATATCCTTCCCTGAGAAAACTTTTTTCTAGCTTTTACTTTAGGCTCAGATTTCAGCCGTTGGGGTTTCGTGCGCCCGCGATACTCTCCCCCGTAACGGCTGGGCGCATCGGCTTCGAAACGTGTCGCGCATGTCCGTGACGTAATTATGCTAATAGCATAAAAAAACGGAAACGGAAATAAAATTTGTTGAAATGTAAGCTAATGTAAATAAACTTTCCAACGGCCTGATTGTCAAAAGGTCTTTTATTAAAATTTGCAAATGATTCGAATTCAATTCGAAACAACTCTTAGCAAAACCTGCATATCATTTAGCAATTCCATCGGGTATGTTATTTGTCAAAAGAACGATCGAGACAAATCAGCGCAAAAGCTATTTCAATGGTAAACGTTTTGTTTATTCCAAGTATATAGTCCGTTTTTATAGGATTTTAAGAATAATCAAACAATAAAGAAGTAAAATTACAGCTAGAGTCGTTTCGATACACATTGTTGACTCGTTAAGAGAGCCGCTTGAGTATATGTTACAACCGCGCATAATAAACCAGTTTTAATTTTGAAAGTAAACATTTTGGATTTAAATGTAGTTATTCAAAGAATATAGCTGTGTATTTAAGGTTTATCGAGAAAAAATTCAAGCAATAAGACGATGATTACAGCTAGAGTCGTTTCGATACACATTAGTCACATTGTTGACTCGTTTCTTGTGTATATGTTACAACCGCGAATAATAAACCAGTTTTAATTTTGAAAGTAAACATTTTGGATTTAAATGTAGTTATTCCAAGAATATAGCTGTGTATTTTAGGTTTATTGAGAAAAAAAATCAAGTAATAAAGACGATAATTACGAGTTTCGATACAAATGACAACTTACAATCACCGCCGTAATTTAAAATGAAAACTTCGTAGTTGTTTAGCATATTACTCATTCGCCATCCTCTTCTTGGCCTATCAAGGCAGTCTTAATGTCTTTGGATGTTAAGAAGTTCTCTTGGTCTCTCATGAGAGAAACCAAAGGTTAAAAATAACCAAAACAATGGATCCTTACAAGCGGCGCTGTTTGGAAAATCAATGATTTTCCTGAGCCAGTCGGTAGATAAACAAAAACATCTTTGCCTTTTACTTATTCCTTCGTTGAATATCCTTAGATTTCTCGAAACCAAACGATTTCAAAGCATTTGAACAAGCACTTTCGAAGTCACTCTTATCCGCCATTATGTTCACGATGAATTTTAATTTATTAATATTATGCCCCTCGATTTTCGAGGGGCAAATCGCTGATTGGCTGAGAAAAACAATGCCAAGCCGATGCGCCCAGCCGTTAGTGGGGAGAGTATCGCGGGCGCACGAAACCCCAACGGCTGAAATCTGAGCCTACTTTTACTTAAGCTTTCTTCAATTTAAAAAAATGCCAAAAGAAAAAGAAAACGAAATTAATAAGGGAAAAAGACAGTTAACAGAAGAGGAAAAGACAAGAAGACAAGAAAGAGAAAGAGAACGGCGAAGGAGTTTCCGTGAAGAACAGTGTAGGCTTGAAAGAGAAAGAAAGAAAGCGAGATTGTAGACGAAACTTGTCAGACGAAAAACAGAGAAAATGAACGCCAAAGAAAAAGGGTTTCGAGAACGAACGTTTCGGAGGAAAACAGGGCTTTCGAATTCATTAATACAAAATATCAACGGAGAAAGATGAATTTCGAGGAACATAAAGAGAGTTTTGACCGAAGAAGAACATAAACTTGAAGGACACAAAAACGAAGAAATTATACTAAAGAAAAGCAAAAGACTGATTCCAAAAGATCAATTAATTAAGTAAACGTATTTCTAGATACCTACGTGGAAGAATATTAAAAGACTACAGCAATTTAAAAAAATGATAAAGAAGCGGCTTTGTTTGATATGAAAACTGTCCTAGCACAGTTTATTGAAGGATTTTCAAGCTTGGCAGTTAAACTATGAACAATGTTTTAATCAATCAAAATTCAAGTACATACATTTATTCGTCAAAATATGATCAATGTCGACGTCATTGAAGAGTAGAAAACCTCAGGAAAATACAATCACCGATAAAGTAAGTTCAAGTTTAATTTTTGTTTCAAGTTTTTGAGAGACAGTAAGCTTATTTTCATACTGACTATTTTATGCTTACGAAACGAGCTTTTTTAGTACTGTTTTTACTTCAAAGTCGTTAAAGTTTTTTTTACAGAACAAAATGATGTTTTACACAAAGTTTTTCATAATAAAATACCTTGTTTTAAAATCCTTGTCTTTTCAAATCGATCAGTGGTGTTGGTAGAACTTATAATTCTTGCTTTTAATTCCATTTCCAAAGACCTTTTTGTTTTGTTTTGAAGATTTACCATGACTACTTTTTAGTAAATCTAATACGATGAAAAGGTTTAACCTTTTCTATCCGGAATCCTAACTAACTTTGGAAAATAAAACAAGGTAAAAAGCGGCCGTAAAACGACTGTTCAGCCACAGCACTTTTTCAAGGCGCTATAAAAAGCAAAATAAGCTTAATGACTTAAAAATAAAAAGGATAATAATAAGGCTAATCACACTATCGTTTGGGAATGGTATTTTCCATCAAAAACATTTCTGAACACTTTTTTGTCTGAACAAAACTATTGACTGAAGTGACAGTTGAAAATTTGAGAAAAAGATGAAAAAGTGCATAGAATGAAAACGATAACCAACCTAAGAAAAGGCAGTGAGATTTATTACAATTTTTTACTTACATTAAATCAATTTCCATTCATGAATTGTCCATTAACATGCTTTTATGGGACTTTTTTTCAATGAGAAATCTCCGCCACTCGTGTAAATGACAAACTTTCCTTTTGTCTGTTGCGTTACATGATGACGTCATCTACATCGATAGCCAATGAGGTTTTTGACATTATGTCAATCAAAAAGAGAGCGAGAAATATCTTACATTTTACTGGCTTTTCCTGGGCTTTGTTTTGATTCTCTCTCCGCGCGCTGAATCTTCGAAAAGTTATATTTTTCGATTAAAGATGTTATAGAAATTACAATAAACAGTTAACAGTTAACAGATTTTTTTATATATTTTATTGATTTTTTGATAGTTTTTTACACTTACATAAACACAATTACAAAAGACTGAAAAAGATAACGTTTTTTGGTTAATTCGTTATTAAATTATATTGACTAAATTATGAATTAATTAAGCTTTGGATTTATTTTTTCAAATGAGTGTATAGCTTGTTGTTATTTTTTGCAATGATGTATTCGATTTTTTCATAGTCTATTAGACTTATTTGATAATATTTAATGACAGGAAGTAACTGTTTTTGTTTGCAATTATAAAGTACATATTTGTATAGTAAAAATAAGAAACCTTCCATAGTGTCTTCAGAACTCCCTATTAATGAGAACATTTTTAAAACTTAGCTCTGGTATTAACTTTACATTTGCGCTGCTTAGACCTGGTTAATGTTAAAGTAAAGGTACTTTGATATTACACATTCGACAAAAAAATGTTCCATAGATTCGTTTGATGTTTTACAAAATGTGCATAAAGGCGAGTCCACTATTTTAAATTTACATAACTTCATGTTTAAGAATAAACAGTTATTCAGTATCTTTTATTGGAATTCTCTTAATCTAAAATTATTTGTTAAGCTATACACTCTTTGATAGACTGCACCCACTCAATGTTCTTATTAAAATACGTAAGCAACTCGTAAAATATCAGCCCGTAATACTCAAGAAAATATCTAATAAGTGGTATTTACATGCACATATTGATGTTGTAAGAAAAAATTAAACTGGGAGCTCCGCTATTAGGTATTACCTAATTTGTATATTAGTTTATATTCAGTGACTATTTAGTCAGTATCACTGGCTCAACCAGAAACATCAAATACAAAGGGAAACAATACCTCATGCATATATTACAACTTTACTTGTCGTTGATAGTGACTTATAGTCACTAAATAAGAACTATTACACAATAACAATTTGATTTTCTTTAATGGATATATATAGTGCCTTTGCTTTAGTCTCCCTCGCAGCCGTTATTAGTGTCGGTTTTCCTGTTAACGGCTGTGGGGGAGACTAGTCAGAGCTGGAAAAGAGCCGAAAAACAGTTCTTAAACATTTATAAATAGACATATTAAAAATTGAATATGAGGAACTTCGTTGTATTACAGGGGCGGATCCAGGGGAGGGGAATTCGGTGACTCCCCCCCCCCCCCCCCCCTCTTTTTCTAAGCAGTTATATCTTACGTCCGGGATAGCTCCAGCATTATTGGGGTTTTTATATATCCGAAACCAAAATCCCCCCCCCCCCCGTTTTCCAAAATCCCCCCCCCCCCTTTTGAAAATCCTGGATCCGCAACTGTATTAGTTATTTCTGCTTGCAATTCAGTGTGAATTCTGCATATACTTAACTTTAGTACAACTTCTTCAAAAACGCCGTCAATCTTTGATTTAATTTGTGTGATTTGTGTGTTTGAATACGCCGATCCAAGGTTATTGCCGTCATCTTGTATAGGGTGCAGAACTACTGGGGCGAGCAGTGAAATGTATGTTAATATTAAATTTTTCTTAGATTTTAAAATTTTTACATTGTAAAGCGTTGTTGAAACTAGTGATATTGACGCTATATAAAATATTAAATTATTATTTATTATTATTATTAATTGAAAGCAGCTGTCATTTTCTCTTGTGTCCATGGAAAATTTAATTCCGACAAAGTTGAATTTGTCGTACTAAATCACACATATAAATGTGAAGGGAGAAAGCAACTCAATTTACGTCCCAATTGATTAATTATCCTACCCCGACTTGAAAACGATAGTGCTAATAATACATTCAAAATGCGATCTAAATTGTAATATATAAAAAAAAACACCCTTAAAATAAAGAACAATTTAAAAATTTATGTTACAATATTTTCTAATGATATATTATATATAAAGAGACAATAAAATGAGCCGTAAAACATAAGTACCTTGAATTTATATTTAGACAAAGTTGAATTTGTAACTTTTTTAAATTCCTGGAAGACTATCTTAGAAAATAGTTCAAGGTAACATGATAAAGTGTAAATAAGCACATCACAATCATGCGCGCACGTTAGAAATTCAAATATAGAAAACCTCGCACGTGCACCTTTCCGCGAGCAATAAGAATGCATGGAACGAAGAATGCATGGAATGAATGGAATGAATGGAATTTGGATAGAATACGCATGCGCGAGCAGTTTAATTGTTTATTTACATCAATCTTCCTCCGCGCGCCAATCAATGTACGTTAAGTTTTCTATCAGGAATTCTCAGGAGAACGTTAATTTTGTCCAATATGAATTGAAGTGAGCCGATTCGTAAAAATATGTATGATCTTTCAATTTTATTTTGTTCCGCCTTACTCGATGGGCATAGCCAATCAATCGTTTGATTCAAGAAACAACTACAACAAATTTAACATTATTTTAATGAGAAATTGCCTATTTGCCTCCAAAGAAATAGCGTTGGAAAATGTAATATAAACCATTTTAAACCTTTCACTAGCTTTTTAGAGAATTTCCTTCTTTTAAGAATAAACACTGTTTTTGATATAACAATAACATGATATTAGAACTCAATATTTGCCCAATAGTCAATGCCGTAGGACTAACACTTTTATCACATGCCAGTGTTAATTTATACATACACCGTATATTTATATAAGTTACATCCCTTTTGGTTGACGGTTATTAAAATAACTAATTAGTTTTATGTTTATAGGATAACAATAATCATCATCATTATTAAATCTGGGGTTGGTTCGTCTTTCTTACTGGGGGTTGGGCTTGGTGGATAATCCTTGTAGGGGACGATCTTGTTGTTCTATTCTTTCTATTCTTTCTTACGCGTACTGGGGGTTGGGCTTGGTGGATAATCCTTGTAATGGACGGCCTTCTTGTTCTATTATATATATTGTTTGTTAGTTATGTATGCTTGTTGTATATACTAAATCTTTAATAGATAAAAACATCGCGGGACAATTATTCACGTGTCTCTAAGATAGCGCAGGGAACTGTGAAGGGGACCATCAGCTATATATCAAAACCCTGATAACAAACGAAAATACTTTTTGTTAAATCTCCGTTTATTTACAAAGATTATTATCAGTGAAACCTTTTTAATATACACATGCTAATTATAAATTATAAAAGTCATTCCAAAGTAGATTTCCTTTATTAAACAAATATAGTAGTTTGAGGTTCGTCATTGTACCGCCTTCGCCTCGATCGTTGCGAGTAAATTAGTCAAAGAGAAGAGATAGAACCCGTGATATGGCTGCCTCACCAATGATTGTACTAATAAGTACAAAAGAACATATCACATGCTATCGAGGATAAGGGTGTGCAATGAACGATCTCTTCACGGGAAGAGAGCAATGGATGACGACACAAGGCGGCGTTATAGATTACGTTTCCCGGGAAGGAGGGGGGTACTCCCTTTGTCCAAGTGGTAGACTTGATCGGCGTTCCTTTTAGGGTTGAAACTATTCCCTGTGCGTACCTTTTAGGGTTCTGGCTCAAAAGTCAATTACGTAACATGACTCTGTACCTGTAAGGGTCATTTCTACTTGGCTTTGTTACTAAAAATAAGCTTAGCTGCCAAGAACATCACACAGTTGTACTTTTAAGGGGTTGAAATCTGCAAGCCTTTGACAGTTATCTTAATTTATGCGTACCTTTTAGGGGTCATTTGCTATCGACCGCCCATCACGCCTACCACTTGGACAAGGGGAGTACCCCCACGGACTTTTTTTTTAAATTTCGTCTAGACTCAGAAAAGCCGCGATGAAACCTCGGGGACAAAAAAGTCAGTGTCAGTATATCAAGGTGTTCGTATTATGGAGTTTTTTGTACAAAGAATGACTGTATAGTGTGGCTTAACTTGATTTGACTGTACGTATATCTGGCTGAATGCCCGTATAAAGAAACTATTTGTTTTTACTCAGATGTATATTAATTAGACCTGAAGAGCTGCATTAGCCATATGAAGAGGTGCCCTTAAAAAGTGAGCAAAGGTTTCACTGCAATTGAGTTTTTAGTCCATTAAGTTGGCCCCTGCAGTTTATTCATCGCCGACACCGTAAAAAAAGAACGAATTATAACTAGACGCACTTAGTGCATTTACTCAGGCTACGTCATAGAGTAGTAATTGATAGGTGGTTTACTTGTGGTATTACGTCATGTGTAATCTCGACACAACGATAGACCCACAGATAGAAAAGGTAAACCTAGACTCAAGCTCCCCTGCAGGGTAGCCTGAGTAATTACAACCAAACATGGAATCAGATTTCTCTTCAATATAAATATCGTCTATTTCATAGACTTGATCGATTGATGAAATAGTGAACAGACATCATTTTTATCCCTTTAGAATTCACTGTGTAATACCAGTCGTCCAGACATCCAAACGGTCGACAGACATCGAAGACAATTTCTCGAGTTGCAAAATACCACCCAAAAATAATCCTTCTTACTTTGAAGTTGATGTCAACAGACGATTAAACCGTCTCATTCTTAAATTAATTATTTAGCCTACCGACAAGTAACAATGTAATTACCACTCCTGTTAGCACAGTTGTGCTATTTGACAAAAGGCACATTTGCTCAGAATAAGCTTCGACTTATTGTATGTAAAACTATTACCACTAAAACATTGAAGACAATTGTTAAATTCCATGCAAAGATTACTCATAATCGTGGCTTGACCTGTGCAAATTAGCATTTTGTCAAATAGTAGCTGTGTGAAAAATTGTTTTAACTAATAACATCGACAAGCGACGACACAAGCAATTCGTCCGACATTTGACGATAAATCGATGCTTAGATTATCTTTAGTAAATTTGTTGGTCTTTGAATCGTTGGTGCTAACGACGTCACAGTAAGCGATCACGCAAATTTCAACCGACAGCCAGCAGACAGCTAAATCGTCGAATCCTTCGATCGCACAATCACACTAACGCTACCGACAATCGACAGACGACAACGCTGGTTCGTCCTTCGTTTCGTCGACAACTGCAGTCTTATGGAATCCATTTGGCGGGTCATTATGACCGCCGCGATCGTTATAAAACTTCACTTGTTGTGACAACTGTTCAACTTCTTGGGCCAGTATTTTGACAATGTATCCGCTTTTTCTCCTATCCCTGTTGATAACAGTATGGAGTTGTTCTAGTTGGTTTTCTAGAGTGTTCGCTCGATTTCTTTCCATTAGTACTTTGTCGTACAAAAGTTTGTTTTTCTCCTGCAATTCGACGATCTTGGCATACATAGCTTCTACATTATCCATGGAGAAGTCTTCGCTTTTACGGTGCTTTTCTTTGGTCAATTTTTGTTTCAACTGAAAGGAAATGTTACATTTTATCAAAACAAGAAGAAAGAGCTGGAGAAACAGAGAGAGAATTGCCTAAACTAATGAAGGAGAAATGGAGGGGGACGGATCGGAAGGAAAGGAGAAACTGCCCATTCATCCATTTTTCTCCCCTCCCCTCTCTTTCCCTTCCCCTTTTCCCTCCCCTGAAAACCTGCAGAATGCATGGTATATATTAAGTGATAAAACAAATAACGATCAATTTAATAGCAGTCCCTTTTTATCAGAAAAGAGTTGAAGTATAACGAGTTGATCAAAGCAGATGTGCTTGGAAATAGGCTAAAATGGAGATTTACTTTGTTCTTATGCATCTTTCTTTCAGTTTTAATTTTCTCTTTACTAAACATTTACTCATGGAAACTAGCGAGTAAACTAGTAAAGGCTGCGTCGGTGTTTGATATAAACGATATAAAACCGTGGGCACCCAGAAATATTTTAGAAATCGTTTTTTGTTCGTTGAACAACTCACAAATAACTCTAACTACAAAACGTTTATCATACTACACATCAGTCAAACTTCTTGCGGTGATATAATTGTTTCTGAGTTGTTCAACGAACAATAAACGATATTTCTAAAATATTTCTAGGTGCCCACGGTTTTTTGATTCGCACTGTAATACCTATCGTAAACATTTACTCAATCAAACTCTAGCAAATTTCTTTTCTTTTCGTAAAGTAGTCATGAAGTCAAGTTACACAAAAAGACATACCTTCTTGTATCCTTTAGCAGCTTTCTGTAGTGTAATATAAGTTTCCTTGTATCTATGAAGCTGTAACTTAGCTAGTTCCACACATCGCATGGCCGCTGAGGCACCGAGGTGGAGTGAGTTCGACACTAGAACCTGCTCCACTGGAGGGCTAGTTTCCCGCCAGTTTTGAAAACACTCGTCCCAAGTTTCTTTTTGATAGAGACTATCACGGCCAAGAGCTAAGGCCGGGTCATTTCTTTTTCGTTGACTCAGTTCATTCATCTTTTCATTAAGAATGGTATTAACCCTATCATCCTCCTGTAATGAAAGGTATTACACGTATTACAACATCATCGAGTAAAAAATACCGAATTAATATATTCCTAACGGGCCTAACAAGCATAACTTTTGGAAGAGACCAGCCCTAGCCTGTCAATGTACAGTCGCCCCCACCCCTACCCCCTACGGAGAGGAAACGTCTGTGTATATCGTAATAGACTACGAGTAGTCCTTCTTTTCCCTCCAAAATCAGTAATTTAAAAAAACGAGTGTTGCGGGATTCCTGTGGAGCGCGCCGGAAATAGATCGTTGAGTAGGGAGAGGAAAAGAAGGGACTACAGACAACACTGTAAGAAACGAATTACCGCCCCTTTTTAACACAGTTATCTTGTCAAAATCGTGTCATCGGGTAATCAATATCAAATGGATCATTTAGACTGCAATTAAATTCAATTAATTTTAACCAATCCAATTGGATCTGTAAAATGGCTACAATTGTAGGTTGTTAAACACGCTGGAAAATAGTCTCTTATTATCGCTTCGCAATGTAAACATCTATGGCGGATACACCAAAAAAACCTGCCAAGAGAGGGCGAAAGCCGAAGCCATCCACAGTCGATGACTTTTGCAGAGCATGTGGCTGCTCTTTTAAAATAGTTTACGGAGAGTTTGCAAAAGTTTCACATATTTCCACGGAAAATCTGTTTGACCTCCCAGGACGTTCTGGCGTTCGCCAAAACAAATAGTTGGTAGATCAAGCTCTTGCCAAAACCGGTCGGCAGAACAGCGAAAACATCTTTGCCATCTAGCAAATTGATAACGGCCACTTTCTGTTCTTCTTTTAAGGATGAAACGTTTGAAAACTTTCCAGACACTCGTTTAAAATAGTTTCATGGTCAGCCATAGTAAACTAAGTGACCGTGTGCTGGAATGTTTCACGATGACGCTTGACAGCTCTGCGCGTTCCATTACAGCCGCTGACAGATCGATCGTTTTTAGCCAATCGGAATTTTCCGTTGTGAGAGCAACGGGTAATTCGTTTCTTACAGTGTTGTCTGTAGTCCCTTCTTTTCCTCTCCCTACTCAACGATCTATTTCCGGCGCGCTCCACAGGAATCCCGCAACACTCGTTTTTTTATATTACTGATTCTGGAGGGAAAAGAAGGACTACTCGTAGTCTAATATCGTAACGGCGTTGCTAATCGTGTTCCGAGGTCACGTAAGGTTTTTCCTCTCCGTTTCTCCCCGTAGTGGGGAGGGGTGGGGGCGGCTGTACACAAGCTAGACCAGCCCCCCTCCCGCTACGTTCCAGAAGTTAATTTAGGCTGCACGGCAAACTGAATATCGTTAACAAATAAACTTGTCTGAAAAGCAGGCGTTCCAAGCTTTAAAACGAGCGTGAAATGGAAACGAGAGGGGGAGGGGGTAGGGAAGAAACGCAGGGTCCCCTCCTTTCCCCACCCCCTCCCCCTCGGACCCCTCCTGTTTTGTCCTTTAAAAATAAATATCAACATACATAACTATGAAAAAATAATCGATGAAATATGTACAAATTTTCCAATTAGAGCTTTGCAGGTGATATGATTGCAGTTGATTACTCAGAATCCAGGTTCGACTTTTTCGATTGCCTTTCGATATTGTGCCAATATATAGTCTATAATCTAAAGTCAGGCAAAGATACGTGATCACTTACACAATAACAACTACCATACCAAATCACAGTAATCTTTTATTCAAGTGATCACAGAAGATATCGCGCGGACAGAGTTTCGTGCAGTACAAACAGTAATTAACCATTTACTTTAGAATTTCAAATCACCGGAAAAATAACTAGCTGCAAACCCCATAGTTAATTATCAAAACATCATGAACAAAATCATGAAATAATCACCAGATAAAAAAACAAGATAATAATTAAACAAAGAATAATTAACCCAACTTAAAAAAATACCCGGTTGTGAAATTAAATTTTTAATTCAATGTACACATTTAATATTTTAGCGATGTGTGATGTGTGACAAATTTCCCTTGTTTTCCTTAATTTAATCAACGCCGAGTACCGGCTTAGCTTAAAATAATATAATTAAATATTTTGTCGTTGAAGGAGAGAGCATAAAATAAGCTTAAGGCTCATCACGGAAATCAAAATCTATTTATTAAATAGTTAAAGTTTTTGATGTTGTGAAAAGACAACTGCAAACTGTGCCTGCGTTTATATATGTAATTGTAAACCAACATTTCATTTGACTGTGTTTACACAAGCGTCGATTTATAATTATCTGCTTCTCTTAAAGAAAACCAAGCGAGAATCTATGCAATATAAAGGCAGATCTGACATTTTTTTGTTTGTATGTCTGTGTAATAACCGTGTAATCGAAGATAGTATTGTTTCACAGCGAGAATATAAATTCACTATGACGATAATAAACCGGGTAATTTACGAAAACATTTTTCCATAACAATTTATTACCAAGACAATCTCAAAAATATTGTTCGTTCTTCAGGTTAATTACGTCTAGAATAAGTTGGTTATTTATAGTGTTTCAATTTACAGCTTATTTTAACGTTGTCTGGGAAAGTTTTCAACAAGTTTAAGCTATGTGACTCAATATGATGATCGATGAACGTATTAAGCCAAATAGACCGCCAGCTATTTTTGACTCTTATCTCTCGCATATACTACAAACCTTTGTGGTCCTTTGGTATATATTACACTAATGGTAACCATGTATATTAAATATATTTGAACAAAGTGTAGGAAACATTTTGCTACAGGATTTCGTAAGCTTATTTCACAATAAACGATAATACAAGAGTAAAAACTTGGAAGCCAATATTTGTCACACAAATGAAATGTCATAAAATGTACAAGGTTTAGCTTGCGTAAGTTCAAACTTAGTTGAAATATATATTTTTAGTATTTTTGTAACGATGGGTATCTTTCGAGCATAGTTTTCTCTGATAAGATAGATGATTATTGAGTGGCCATACCGCTAGATGATATGATGCCTAACAAAGAAAGCCTTTACCGGCAAATCTAATCAACAACAAACGCCAAGTACTATCAATACTCACCATCAATAAATCCAGGATTTCTTCTTTAAACTGAAGTTCAGTTTCAAGGAAAAGCAGTAGTTTAAGCATGCTTTCTAAAGTTGTTGTTCTCTCAGTCTTCTTTACAGTTTTGTCCGACATGCTACTTTGAGCCACTACTCTCGCGCTCGCCATTTTCCCGCTCGATTTCCGTTCGAAGCAGTGATGTAATTCTTCAGTCTTGTCTTTCCGGCAATACGTGGCTTCTACTCAAAAACTTTTGATATGTGGTCGTGAATAAGACGTGCTGCGTGTTGTTTTCTTCAAGCTGTTCCCGATTTAGACTCTTGAATATTCATAAATACCATGACGAACGAACTAGCGTAACGACTATGCATGAACGAAGAAGAACAACCAAAGTTTACAACAACGAGACTTGGTAATGAGATATAATTACCATAAATATGCTCTTGATGTAAGCCAATACGTAGTCCAGACAATACCTTTTTTTACTATATTCAGCGGGTTTTTGAAATATTAAATTCGCCCTGCCAAGGCACAAACACTCTTGTTGGCCTGAGTCCTCTCGAGAAGATTGTGGTTTCGAGGCGAAGTGACGTCACATGTAGACATTGCAGTTTTACTTCCGCTTCCGGTTCATCTGTTGAACGGTGGGCAACCGGATATGGCGTTTTTTATCATTTATGAGTATGTGTTTGTTCATTCAATTAATATGTTTTTGAATGTGTTTTTGAATGAAAATATTTTTGTAATGAAATATTGGTATGTCAAATTAGAAAATATATATGTGGTTTCGTTGAATTCTGAACTCTGTGGGCTCGATACAAAATACAAAATTGGATATGATTACAATGAAAAAGCTAATTTAAATAAATGAGTTTTGAGTTTGGACTTGAACGAAGATACACTTGAAATGACAGTAATTGAAGGAGGTAGAGAGTTTCAAAGTAGAGGAGCAGCGACTGAGAAAGAACGTAGACCATACGACTTGAGATTGTGTGACTTTGAGGATAGCAACAAGTGATAGTCCTTAATATCATAAGTACAATGTACACAGTCTTTCAGTAACACAAGAAAACAGTAGGTATTATTAAATATAATGAAATTTGTAACACCGTAAAAAAGTGTTCACTTAATTAACTTTACTAACGTTAAAAAAATTACAAATTTCATTATATTACCTATCGTCTATATCAAACACCGACTCAGCCTATACTAGTTTATTCGCTAGTTTCCAAGAAAACAGTACTCAATTAATCTTTCGGATTGGCTGACTGTCGCCCTCTACGAAAAACGATTCGACGTCTTCCTCCTGAACTGATCAAGGTGTTTTTATCATCTTTTGCCTAAATAGTTGTTCGATCAGATCTTTTAGATAGTAAGGCATTTCCAACTTTTTTCTTTATCACGAATTCCGCTATTTGATAAAATTCGCAAGATTAACTAATCTGATGTCTTGACTAATAACCGGACGATAATTAATTATTTTGTCCCATGTTATATAACACCTCCAGATAGGTTATCGGTTGCGATAGCTTCTTCATCCTATACTAGTAAGTACGTATAGTGAGTCAGCTGCTTAATGAATCATTAATATTAATGATCGAATTAACAGAATTTCTCGGTTAATATCATTTTCATTTCTATTTTTCTTCCATGCAGGGGCCGTGTGTGCACTTTAAAAGCTAAGTTATGGTCAAGAATTTTTACATAAAAATTGCCAAAGTGAATTAAAATAACTCGTGCCACTCTTTTAATAAGGTACTTTAATAAACATTACCCTTTTCCTTCAGAGTAACATAATAAACACCCATGATCACTTACCAGCATGTTTTGCATTGCCGTATATTTTGAATGTTATCAGTTTCATTCGCTGTCAGGCGTATTACGAAAAAAAAAAACTCCAAACGATTTAATAAGAGCGTACCCTGGTCACCATGCAGAGGCTTGACTAACTCTCTTCCTGTTCTATGGTCACAAGAGGCTTGACTAACTCTCTCCCTGCTATATGGTCACAAGAGGCTTGACTAACTCTCTCCCTGTTACTATGGTCACAAGAGGCTTGACTAACTCTCTTCCTGTTCTATGGTCACAAGAGGCTTGACTAACTCTCTCCCTGCTATATGGTCACAAGAGGCTTGACAAACTCTCTCCCTGTTACTATGGTCACAAGAGGCTTGACTAACTCTCTTCCTGTTCTATGGTCACAAGAGCCTTGACTATAACTCTCTCCCTGCTATATGGTCACAAGAGCCTTGACTAACTCTCTCCCTGTTATATGGTCACAAGAGGCTTGACTAACTCTCTCCCTGCTATATGGTCACAAGAGGCTTGACTAACTCTCTCCCTGTTACTATGGTCACAAGAGGCTTGACAAACTCTCTCCCTGTTACTATGGTCACAAGAGGCTTGACAAACTCTCTCCCTGTTACTATGGTCACAAGAGGCTTGACAAACTCTCTCCCTGTTCTATGGTCACAAGAGCCTTGACTAACTCTCTCCCTGCTATATGGTCACAAGAGCCTTGACTAACTCTCTCCCTGTTATATGGTCACAAGAGGCTTGACTAACTCTCTCCCTGCTATATGGTCACAAGAGGCTTGACTAACTCTCTCCCTGTTACTATGGTCACAAGAGGCTTGACAAACTCTCTCCCTGTTACTATGGTCACAAGAGGCTTGACAAACTCTCTCCCTGTTACTATGGTCACAAGAGGCTTGACAAACTCTCTCCCTGTTACTATGGTCACAAGAGGCTTGACAAACTCTCTCCCTGTTACTATGGTCACAAGAGGCTTGACAAACTCTCTCCCTGTTACTATGGTCACAAGAGGCTTGACAAACTCTCTCCCTGTTACTATGGTCACAAGAGGCTTGACAAACTCTCTCCCTGTTACTATGGTCACAAGAGGCTTGACTAACTCTCTCCCTGTTACTATGGTCACAAGAGGCTTGACTAACTCTCTTCCTGTTCTATGGTCACAAGAGGCTTGACTAACTCTCTCCCTGTTACTATGGTCACAAGAGGCTTGACTAACTCTCTTCCTGTTCTATGGTCACAAGAGCCTTGACTATAACTCTCTCCCTGCTATATGGTCACAAGAGCCTTGACTAACTCTCTCCCTGTTATATGGTCACATGAGGCTTGACTAACTCTCTCCCTGCTATATGGTCACAAGAGGCTTGACTAACTCTCTCCCTGTTACTATGGTCACAAGAGGCTTGACTAACTCTCTCCCTGCTATATGGTCACAAGAGGCTTGACAAACTCTCTCCCTGTTACTATGGTCACAAGAGGCTTGACAAACTCTCTCCCTGTTACTATGGTCACAAGAGGCTTGACTAACTCTCTCCCTGCTATATGGTCACAAGAGGCTTGACAAACTCTCTCCCTGTTACTATGGTCACAAGAGGCTTGACAAACTCTCTCCCTGTTACTATGGTCACAAGAGGCTTGACAAACTCTCTCCCTGTTACTATGGTCACAAGAGGCTTGACTAACTCTCTCCCTGTTACTATGGTCACAAGAGGCTTGACTAACTCTCTCCCTGCTATATGGTCACAAGAGGCTTGACTAACTCTCTCCCTGTTACTATGGTCACAAAAGGCTTGACTAACTCTCTCCCTGCTATGGTCACAAGAGCCTTGACTAACTCTCTCCCTGCTATATGGTCACAAGAGGCTTGACTAACTCTCTCCCTGTTATATGGTCACAAGAGCCTTGACTAACTCTCTCCCTGTTATATGGTCACAAGAGCCTTGACCAACTCTCTCCCTGTTAAATGGTCACAAGAGGCTTGACTAACTCTCTCCCTGCTATATGGTCACAAGAGCCTTGACTAACTCTCTCCCCGTTAAATGGTCTAAAGAGCCTTGACTTACTCTCTCCCTGCTATATGGTCACAAGAGCCTTGACTAACTCTCTCCCTGTTAAATGGTCACAAGAGGCTTGACTAACTCTCTCCCTGCTATATGGTCACAAGAGCCTTGACTAACTCTCTCCCTGTTAAATGGTCACAAGAGCCTTGACTAACTCTCTCCCTGCTATGTATAGACGTCTCGCTCGCCGCTTCGCGGCTCAAAATACGTAGCAGTGAGAAAGTTAGTCAAGCCTCTGGTAACCAGGGTAGTAACAGCGTAAATAACCCCTCACATCGAAAAAGATATCAAAATGTCTGAATGTGCGATTTTCATGGTCCACGCGGTGCATGCTGGTAAGTGACTTTGGGTCTTTAATAGGGTGTTTGTTCTCTAACGTAGGCGCCATTTGCCCTACCCTTCCGCTCCCATCTGGGGACTGGCTGAACAGGACATTCTCGCGCTGCCACAAGTACAAATATTAGAACAAGTACGAAATAATCAAATATACCTTTTTTTATTAATCCACTGATTTCTTTGGTAAATAAAGTTTTGTACTCCCTTATATATGTAAGCTATTTACACTACCAATCTATATGACTTGCCAACTCCCACAATTTTCAAGGCTTCTATACTATACCTAGAAATTGTGGAAATTTTACCAAATCAAAATATTTCGACTATATATTAGAAGTCTAGAATATATTAGAAGTATTTGCTCTATATAGCCTGCTGTGCAGACTCGATTTTTCTTGCGCTCAAAATATTCGCCAATAAATAGAACTCTATATTTAGGCGAATATTTTACGCGTAAAAATTAAGTCTGTTATTAAGCAGGCTGTGCTTTCTTTTATAAGAACAACTGTTAACGACATCACCAAGTAGACTTGTCATAGCCTGCGTCACAACCGGATGTGACGCAGGCTATCTTATCATGGCCAATGAACAGTTACCAGAAGTATTACATTATACACCTATTTCAAAAATCGTAGTCGCAATCAAAGCTACAGTCCAGTAGGCCGGTATATATCAGTGCAGTTAGTATTTCTACTCTTGTTATCGATTTATTCATAGCATATTTTTGTTATAAGTGTTTGTGGTATATGAACATAACAAGTTTTGCAGTGATAGATGATGAAACAAATATTTATTTAAAAAGCACGTAATAAATCATACGTTCAGTTCATATTACCGACATCCTTTGCAGGCTTCAGAGTGTTGACTGTAGCTTCGGCTGCGACAACGGTTTTTGAAATAGGTGTAAATCCGAGTGGCTGAATTCTATGGGGGTTTCGAAATACCAGTGAAATTTCAACTTTTCACGATTATTTTGAAATTCCCATCAATTAAAATACATTGACGAGGATTTAAAATTACAATTAATATTAAAAATCATAACTTATTTGTCATACAAACTAACATTTATCCCTCGCTTTTTCTTGTTGTTCTGGTCAAAGAATAGTCTTGCATGTTATACATTATATATTTGCAAATAACTAGTGAAAAAGATAATTTGCTTATTAATAGACTTAATTGATTTTCTGCTGTATAATGAATGAAAGCATAGTTTATAAACTATATAAACTATATAAACTATAACTCTATAAACTATGATGAAAGTGAATAATCACTACTGAAAATAAATGGAAAACTGCCCTGGTTACTAGAGGCTTGACTAACTCTCTCCCTGCAGGGTACGATTTCCTTTTTAAGTTTCTCATGATTTATTGATGAGTTTTACAATGAGTGATAGTAGAACCCCACTGGTTAGCATACTATCGTGAATCCTGCAATCTGATTGGCTGCTATTCTCAGGCAAATGACAGTGTTTAACGAAAGGACTGATTCTTGAATGAAAGTCTCCAAATAAATAAATCCTAGTACCATTTAAAAGTTAATTCTATCAAATTAAATTAATATTGTCCAGCTTCCAGAATAAGTTGTAACCGTTTGGGAATACATGTATACTTCAAGTTCAAGTTCGAGGTAAATTGTATGTTTTTGAGTCAAATATAAAAGTGAAATAATGGTATGTTGACTATAAATTGAACTGCCCAAAACCCAAACTCAGAGTCTAAATGTGAAATATCTGGTAATATACAGTTTAAGCTAGTAATAGTCTCTAAAGTCTCTAAATACGAAAACTTTCTTTACTTCCTGTAATGTGACGTAGTCGTAAATACACATCTGTACCAAGCCCTTCCATAGTCTGCACCTCAAGGGACCCCCCAAGATAATTTGCATAGGCTCTTGATGTTGGTAGTCCAAATCCCCACCCTGCTATAGAGCCCCCACTAGGGGAGTTATTGGGGTGCCCTTCGCAAATAGCTCCAAAGATCCCTTGATTATCAGAGGGTTTGATTTCACTGCGATCCTTCATGGTTGTAAAGGAGTATTTGAAGATGTTATGAAGCTTTTTCTCTGGTATTCCACCACCACGGTCAGAAATTCTGGGGAAAACAATAGAACAATCACAATCCAGAATTACACAGTGTTTTAGATATAATATATACGTAAGCTAAAAGCAAACAAACGGCAGACAAACAAAATATTATCACTAACACAGAAAAGAATAGCATGAACAAACAAACACGCACATTGAGATATATTTTGACCTAGCCTGGGAATGCATGAAAGCACTATATAATACAGCTGTATTTCAAAAACAGTTGATTATGACTACTGCATACTGAAAAGTGCATTGCAAGACCGAAATGCATAAAATTTTGGGTCAAGTCATATTGTTTACAATAACATAAATAATGTGCAAATTCAATCCAAAACAATAAACAAGCTAGTTATGGGACAAAATATCCCTGTATATTTTTTTTACAATCGACCCTTTGGTCTTCGCATGGAATGCACTATTCATTTTTGAACATATAAAAAAAATATACACTATATATTATATAGATCTCTCACCTTATAAAGAAGTCTGTGTCATTAGTACAGATAGTGATCACAAGGTTAGGAATCTCTAGAGGTTTGTTATAATGAAACTCCACACTTGCCCTATAACAAACAATAATATTGCATCAGGTAACTGAAGCTTTAACAACACTTTAAAAACCCATGGTTACTTACCAGTAGGCAACATAAAAAAGATTAAATTTTGTGAACAAGAAAATCACAGATCATTATTTTGATATCTTTTACAATGTTTTTGCACTATAACTAAATAGTTTATTGTTTTGTTTTATTTGCCTTCTTGAAATATGACTTCAGGACTGCGAATGAATTATAACACTCATGCTAATCAAAATGAACAATGCAAAGCATGCTGGTAAGTGACCACAAGTCTTTTACATACTGGCTTTGCAAATCTAGTTTGTCTTCCCTCTGAGAATTGATCATGAGCCTTTGCTAAAGTCGTGTATGTTGTGTTTTCAGGCTTCTAGATAGTAAATATTAAATATAAATAAGAATAAATTTATATTGTAGGATAGTTATGTAACTTAGACATGTTTTTTTGTTCACTCTTTATACCTCATAGAATTCTTGATGAGTTCTTGTAAGATGTATTCTAATGGTGCAGGGATGAATGGAATGGTGGCTTTTGTATGACCATTTATTATGACTCCTGGTGCAATTCCATACATATGTTCACAGATTTGTCTGAAAAAGATGAATGAAAAATAAATTATTCAAGTCCATTATTTTGTTTACATGATCTAACAATTTTTTGAGAAACATTAGTTCCCATGACAAAATTACTAATTGTTGCTCACCTTACAAAGTCACATGACCTTTCAATAACTTGTTTAAGGTTCACATGGGTACAGATAATGCCAATGTAATTGGACTAAAAAAATATAACAAATATCAAAACGTGTCCACTTGAATAACAATTTATTCATTTTGGGCCAATATTAAACCCATTTTGTGGCTCTTTTGGTTCATCCTCAGCCTTTATAACAAGCAAAATATACTTTTAATTCTGTGGAATTTTGAAGTGTTAAAAAAATATTTTGTTGTTTGGAATTTATTCCTACAAGCTGTAGTGAATTCTAAAAAAAATAATTATATTTAATACATGCTATCAAAGCTGAGGTTGCTCAAAGAGAACTGTGAGATATTTACAGTTACACCAGCTCATGCATTCCTATCTAGGTTAGAGGGTTGAATTTGTTATCAAAATTTCATTTCTCATTTGTTTTCAAATGAAATAAATGAATTGAATCCTGTCCGTGATGTTGAGAAAAATACAGTCTGTGGTACCTCTATTGGGTGTTTCCAAAAAATAACTATACCCCACAACGGTTGGCATCGATTTTTGACCCCCCTCCCCCCAGGAAATTCCGAAATCGGTTACCCCCCCTCCCCCAAGGAATTCCAAATTCGTCTTCTACCCCCCCAGGAATTTCATAAAAATAAATATTCTCGTAATTGTCTTCTAGGGAATGAAATATACACTGTTTTAACCACGCAACGAAAAATAGACCGATCGTTTTTACGAACTTATCTCTTCATCTGTTTATGTTATGCTTTAGAAATCAAATAAAATTCACTGTT
This sequence comes from Metridium senile, assembly GCA_949775045.1. Taxonomy (NCBI): domain Eukaryota; kingdom Metazoa; phylum Cnidaria; class Anthozoa; order Actiniaria; family Metridiidae; genus Metridium; species Metridium senile. The sequence continues at coordinate 15,364,303 of OX459095.1, forward strand.
CTTGTAATAACTTATCTTTAATCTTGCTCTTTTACCTCAATTTACAAGCAATGTGCGAACAAAGAAGACCGATGAGAAACAAACACGCACTTCGCTAGCTCTACGACGCCATCTTTAATTTTGTTAAGGAACCGCTGACCACATATAATGCAGTCTCGGGAAAAACGGCTCTTGGTCGAATCGATGATTTAAACTGAGTTAAAAGGCCTTCAAAAGAAGCTAAATCAGTTTATAATGTATGTATTTATGCATTCAAATATAGTTTAAAATGTCTTTGATAGTTTGTAGACCATTTGAGAAAGAATTATTTGTGATAAAGCGTTTGAATCTACGTACGGTCAAAGTTTGACTAAACAGTTCGTTTGTTGCGTTTTCCATAAATTCTCGAAGCAACCCCCCATCTTCCTTGGAATTCCGAAATCAAGGACCCCCCTTCTCCCAGGAATTCCGAAATCAAAGACCCCCCCTCCCCCCAGGAATTCCAAAATGCCAACCGTTGTGGGGTATGGTTATTTTCTGGAAATACCCATTAAGCGGTCACCCTATGGACTTTCGAAAGTTGCCATTTAAGGTGGATCACTATAGTTTTCGGAAAGCCACACAAGGCCGTTTTAAACGTCGTTTTGACAAACTTCCCAATTTTCGATTGACCTGAAACTTTTACAGAGTATCAGCCTTAGACTGAAATTTAAAACAATATACTTTGTTTTTAGATTTGTATTTTAATAGCAGCGATATACAGGAAAAACGGAAATCAGTTGCGCTTAAATTGTAGACGAACGCGATGAGATCTCGAAAAGCGGCTACCACCACAGTAAACTACAACACTAGGCACCCAAAATATAAAAGAATTAGAGAAATCTGTATGTTTGATTTCGAGAAAATTACAGATATATTTTGTACTTTGTAGTTTTGAGTGTTAGAAGGAATCACTCAATGTGTGGCAATGTGACTTACAATAACTGAACAAATAGCGCTCAAAAACTGTCAAAACCTTCCCTGTACATATATGTCTTTAGTTACTAAGTTTGAGACAATAAATCGTTCACAGTATTGAGAAATTATTTTTTTCCTTAGAGATGTTAGAGCTTGACTTCAAGCGAAAACACATCACTGTTGCGCTTTTCTAGAAATATTCAAAACTGCCGTTTACATTTTTCTGTAAAATTCACAAACTCTTCTCCAAAGTACTAGAAATGCTATACTGAAGTTTCATAATAATTGAGGCATTTAAACGTGGTAAAAAAATTAAACTTGGATATCTTAACGAAGTCGACCCGTTCGGATGTTCACGGCCGCTAATGATGCAAATCTGCGTTACATTCTGGAGTCACGACGCAATACACCTTGACGGTTTTGGTTGAGTTATTACTTCCGGCGATAAAAGAAAGAGCCAGGGAAGGGAGGGGAGGGCTGGAGCTGAGTTGGTTTACCCTCATAGAAATAAATGGGGGGAAAAGCAACGACTTAAGATGATTAATTTTGTTTTTAATGCTTCTTTCTTCTTAAGATATTTGAATTACGTGGCAATCACAAAAACTAATCTTCAGTTAATTTGTACAATGCTTGTACTAAATCCACAAAACATATAGCACTTTATGATAATAAATTTCGCTAATGTTCTTTTGTTAGTTGTGACTTTTTATTCGCAGGTATTTTGAGAGAAAAGGTAACTAATTTGCAATTCATTTCACAAATTCAACTGGCACAAAGGAATGTATCACTACATGCAGTCAGATGTAATCAAAAGAACAATGGAATGAAGCAATTAGCGAAATTTATTTTTATCGCCGGAAGTAATAACTCAACCAAAACCGTCACGGTGTATTGCGTCGTGACTCCAGAAAGTAACGCAGATTTGCATCATTAGCGGCCGTGAACATCCGAACGAGTTTAATTTTTTTTACCACGTTTAAATGCCTCAATTGAAATGAAGCTTCAGGATAACATTTTTAGTACTTTGGAGAAGAGTTTGTGAATTTTACAGAAAAATGTAAACGGCAGTTTTGAATATTTCTAGAAAAGCGCAACAGTGATGTGTTTTCGCTTGAAGTCAAGCTCTAACATCTCTAAGGAAAAAAATAATTTCTCAATACTGTGAACGATTTATTGTCTCAAACTTAGTAACTAAAGACATATATGTACAGGGAAGGTTTTGACGGTTTTTGAGCGCTATTTGTTCAGTTATTGTAAGTCACATTGCCACACATTGAGTGATTCCTTCTAACACTCAAAACTACAAAGTACAAAATATATCTGTAATTTTCTCGAAATCAAACATACAGATTTCTCTAATTCTTTGATATTTTGGGTGCCTAGTGTTGTAGTTTACTGTGGTGGTAGCCGCTTTTCGAGATCTCATCGCGTTCGTCTACAATTTAATCGCAACTGATTTCCGTTTTTCCTGTATATCGCTGCTATTAAAATACAAATCTAAAAACAAAGTATATTGTTTTAAATTTCAGTCTAAGACTGATAATCTGTAAAAGTTTCAAGTCAATCGAAAATTGGGAAGTTTGTCAAAACGACGTTTATAACGGCCTGGTGTGGCTTTTCAAAAACTATAGTGATCCACCTTAATAGAGGTTGGCTGATGAATATAGGTAGAGAATAGGTATAGGAATAGATTTGGGACTTTTTATTGTGGCCGACTAATAGAGGGTGACCGCTTAATGGGTGACCTCTTAATAGAGGTACCACTGTAAACAATTATTGTTGGAAACTTACTCTTTCATTTCGGAAGCCAATGTGGTGTTCTGCTAACATTCGTATTGCTAGTCTTGATGTCAGTGTTTTGTCTAGAAAACTCCCCATGTTATCATACTAGAACAGAACATGTTGTGTTTCAGAAAACATATTTTAAGTAATATAAAATAATATAAAAGTTGTGGTATTTAGTCGTATTTTATCTATAGAATTAATATTCAAGTTACTATGTACTGTTTTTAAATGTAAAATAATAATTCATTATACAAAAAACTGTAGCTTACTGATATGTGATTCTGGCATTCTAGAAAACCCTCAGCTAAGTTTGTTACTACATTTTGATGGTCTTCTAATAATCCAGTTAAGAGGTGACTAAAACGACCATCATCTTCAAGAGTTTCAACCTGCGCAAAATAAGAAAGTTATCATAAATAAATATCATACAGAAATACATGTATACAAACAAACAAACAACAAAAACAGTTCACATTTTTAATCATTACTATACTGATTGCATCACAAAGATAATCACAACATTAAGCAATTAGTCTTTTAATATGTCCCTAATGATTATATTATAATCAGGAAGCATTGTCGCATTTAAGAAACACAACTGTATTTCCTAAAGTATTTCACAAATCAACAGCTTTGTAAAATTGTATAATATCATAATAACATGACATTTTGGGCCATGATAAGTGATCTCCAATATCCGCCCAAGCCTCGGGAGGTTTAATTAAAAACAAAACCTCCCTCAGCTTTTGTGGGACATCATTAATCACCCTCAAGTCATGTTATCATGTATAATACATGACCACATCAGCAGAGCTGTAAAACCCACATCGTGTCTAAATAAATATTACTAAATTATTATTATTATTATTATTATTATTATTATTATTATTATTATTATTATTATTATTATTATTATTATTATTATTATTATTATTCGCTTATAAACTAATTTATGTAAATAATTTAGCCTTGATGGAATTGGACTGTACATTCAGGACAGGTTTTAATTCCCTGATTTACAGCATCTCGTGCAGAAGGCAGTCAAATTTGCTAGAACATTATTGATAATGGAGCGTGATGGCTCCAAAACGTCAAAAATTTATTTCTTTACTAAGTCTCATTTTTACGTCATTATGTGTTTCAAAATCATTACTTATAAGATTATTATTATTATTATTATTATTATTATTATTATTATTATTATTATTATTATTATTATTATTATTATTATTATTATTATTATTATTATTATTATTATAATTATAATACAAGCTTTAAATAAATTATAAAATTGAAGTAGGGTGTTACCTTGGGGAATTTTGTTAACATGTTGAACGCTCTAAGATATAATTCATACTGTTGAGAAAATAATAAAATATAACAATTAACATTGTTTTATAGTATTTGCTACTCAATAGCATTATTACCTAATATACATGTATATTTATATCATTAAATTGATGAAGGTATCTGTGAATAGCAAATGCAATAATTAAATGTGTAAAAGGTATCATGTTTATATGTCACCTTAAAGACATCTTTAGCTGACCTTATCTCAAAATATATCATTAAAAAAATATGACTGCCAGAACAAGTCTATGCGTGCATCTCAAATTTTCTTCATCAAAAAAAGAAACAGTTTCTACAAGTGGGAAAAACATCCCCAAAAAGATGTTGAGTTTTCGAGGAAGAAATCACACTCTAATATCCTTCAGATAACTGGTCAACCACTTAGGTTGCGGTCACACTTGCGCTAGAGATTCTGATTTAGCAAGCTTGCTTGTGACGTCAGTTTAGCGAATGCTAGAATTCTAGCTAGCGCAGCGCGGTCACACTTGTCAAATTCGTGCTTGCTTGAATAAAGGTGTTAACAGATGTAACTCAGAGCTTATTGTCTTCAGCCTGGTCGATCAACAACCATGGACGACATTTCGATCTTTTTCATTTTAATGATGTTTTATCGTTTGAATGAGACAAGACGGCGATTATCCCGCAATCGAAGTAGAAGGAGAAGATGGCTGCTTATGCAGCAGCAACAGATAAATGAATACTTCATTACCCAAACTATGCAAGTGGCTATTCTGGCGATAATCAATACTGTCTTGATAGAAAATGCTATTACCGAACGGCCATGGATGCTCCGTAGGCCAAGGTTAGGGTGGTTTGAAGTTGTATTTCATGATCCCAATCAGTCACACTACTGGAAGAAGCACTTTCGAATGACAAAAGACACGTTTCTTGAGCTTGTTAACCTGGTTGCTCCGGCAATTTCAAGACGAGACACGATGTTGCGAGACGCAATTCCAACTCCAAAGCGAGTAGCAATTGCTTTGTGGCGTATGGCTTGCGGTGGAAGTTTTCGAAACATTGCAACACATTTTGATGTTGGAAAGTCAACATGCATTACTATCACCAAAGTATTCTGCCAAGCACTGAATAGATTTGCGCGACGATACATAAAGTTCCCATCAAACCGTCGTGAAACTACAAGGGCTATAGCGTTATTTCAAGACCACTGCAGAATTCCACAAGCTTTTGGGGCGATCGATGGTACTCACATCGAAATCGTAGCACCTGAGGATCAGCCCTTTGATTACTTTGACAGGCAGCATCGGTACAGTGTAATAATGCAAGGAGTAGTTGGGGAGAATCTAATGTTATTGAACACTTCCATTGGTTATCCTGGAAGCATGCACGACGCACGTGTCTTGCGCTACTCTGAGCTTTACAGAGAAATTGAAAACAATAACTATTTAACTGAACCAACCATAGAAATTAACAATACAAGAATACGACCTATTTTGCTTGGTGACGGAGCTTACCCACTTCTACCATGGTTGCTGAAGCCATATGCGCACAATGGTGTCCTTACAGCATCTCAGCGGCGTTTTAACAGAACACTTTCCTCTGCAAGGTCAACAGTAGAACGGGCTTTTGGCGTATTAAAAGGCCGTTGGAGAATTCTACTGAAACGTTTGGATAATAGATTTGTCAATGTACCTGAGGTTATCCTAACTTGCTGTATATTGCATAATTTCTGCCAAGAAGCTGGCGAAGAATTTGATGATGCTGAAATTCTTCGTAGAATAATAAATATTGAGAGGCAGTATTTGCAAGCGAGAAGGCAACAGAATCGGCATGGCCTACACGGAAACCCTGCGGCAAATAATATCAGGCAGTGTATAGAAATGAAATTGGTATGATTTTTATTATGATCAATTAATCGATCACTGAAATTCTATGTAATCATTTTTGTTGCAGTTTAAATTTATTATCGAAAGGCAAATCAAATCGTTTGAAATCATAACATTGTACATGTATTATAAATAAGGCAATGAATTGTACTATTTCTGCATTTAACATGAACTTTTGACAGCATATTATACAATATATTTTGAAATTTATTATGATGTACATGTATTTGATATGTTCATAATCAAGTAAAATCACTGATATATGCAGCCAACAGGAACATTTTTGAATATAAATAAAATATTAATAATACATCATGCTATAGTGTTTTTATTTTGTCTATTTTTTCAGTATTTCTGCCATACGTAAAAAAAATTCTTGGTCCCTTCTTCTAGACTCTTCGTCGAGCTTCCTTTGTTCCATTTCAAGCTTCACAAGGAGTGATTCAGTTCGTGATTGCGCTGCATCAAGCATTTCTCTTTGAGATTTTTGCATATCAATGATTTGTTGAGTCATACTTTCAATAGCATCAGCTTTTGATTTCCTTGCCTTTTTGGGGGGTTTAGGGAAAAGTTCATCGTCCTCAGCGCGACGCTTTAGGGTAGTCTCGGTACAACTGGATTCATCCTCTTCTTCGATATCGGAGTATGAGGACGATAAAGGCGAGGTATTCTTTAGCCCATCATCTATTACTCCGGGCATTGTCATTACGGGCCAAGAGCCAAGTACTTCATCGAATTCATCATAGAATGGGCATGTCTTGGGAGACGTTCCCGTTCTGTTGTTGTTTTGTTTCGCCTCCTTGTATGACTGTTTGAGGTTGCGAAGTTTGTCCTTGCTTTGTTTTATTGATTTTGCAGATCCGTGTTTGTTTACTTCTTCGACAATTTTCTGCCATGTTTCAGTAGCACGACTGCTCTCGAGCTCTACAATCCGCTCTTTCCACTCATGAACCAAAACAGAGGTTTGTTTATCGGTCCATCTAGTCGATGTAGTTTTGGCGCCATTTTTCAAAGCATGTACTGAAGAAGATGGTTTGGAGGTATCGTTGTGTGTAGGAGTACTCATACCTGAGCTACCTGGATAATTCATCGGTGGCGATGTCCACGTTGATGTTGGAAAGTATAGCGTAGTTGGTTGTGGAACAGATTGAGGACCATTAAACGCTATTTGTGAGGCATTCGGCGAATTCATTCCTGGCTGATTTGCTGGGTATCCCCACCACGCTGAAGCTTGGCTATGATCGTAGTTTCTGCCTGACATTGCTTGGATTTTCAAGCAGAGTACTTATTTCTGTTTAAGATGATTGTCGTGCGCAAGAAATATTGATGTGTCTGTTTCAATAGCCTGCGTAGGAACGACACAAAAACAACAGTCAATGGCGCCAAATGTTCGTATTTTCTGATGACCTTAAAGGTTAGATTCAAAGTATTCTCATTGGTTGATAAACGTAAGCCAATTTATTCTATTGATTTAGCAAGCTTCAAACATGGCCCTGACCGTGCTTAAGCTTTGCTGCGGCTTCTTTGTACTTTGAAAGATTCCAGATCCGTTTACTATTAAGCATGGCGTGCTGTGAAAAACCGGTCACACTGCACATTGAGCTAGAAACGTGCTAAATACACAGGATTAACTCAAGCAAGCACAATCCTAGCGCGAGTGTGACCGCAACCTTAGCTAGCTGGCATGTAACTTTATCTAAATAATTGTACTTACAACATCATGCATGACAGGGTTTGAAAGTACTACAAATGGAAGTTGTTGAAAAGCTACAACACGCCTTGCAATTCTGATTGGTAATTCTTTTTGTAAATACTGGGCACTTTTCTGGAATACAATTTAACACATCAGATTATAATAAACAAATTTTAACTTAAATCAGTAAGTAAATTGAGTAATTTTTTTTATTATCGTGTTGTCAAAAGTGCTGTCCATAATAAAAACAATAACAAACTCAAGAGAACATTTTAACTATATATAGAAACAGTAATAAGAAATGTAGTAAAATAATATCATAGTTATCATGATATTATCATTATAAATGATTTTGAAGAAAATGCTATGAATAATTACGACTGTACATGACATGTATTAATCGCAGAGTTTGTACGGTATTAGCCGTCGAAAACAAAAGTACAAAAACGTGTACATCAAAGTACAAACATACAATGTACACATTTTCACAACAATCTGAAGCATACTTACAATTAAATGACTTCCATCTTTAAATTTACCAGCATATAACATTTGATATGGTGTAAGACGGATAGACGACTAAATAGGAGAGAATCCAAAATAATGTTGGGTTAGGAGTTTTATACGTGAGAAGACTCCCTTATTTTGTTAGGAGAGGAAGGTATAAACTCACAAACAACATAAATAAAATATTCTAGTCAATAAGTAACAGTCTAACTCAAATCGATTTATTTGTATCAAATGCTTGTACTTTTGCTTACCTTGTATGCATATTTATCTAAAGTCTGTTGTTTCACGTGAGACCAAGGTTGTGTTTGTGAGCCATACATGGACATGCTCGACAATCCACACTGTTGTTTCGGTAGTTTACTAGCAGCAACAGCAAGTCGCGAGAACTCCTTTTGTTGCAACAAAAACCTCATATTGAAGAAAGATAACGTATGTAGGTATTATGAAATTCTAGGCTTGATCCCTTGATTAAAACGGCAAGAAAGGCAACTCCAGGTTTTCGTGAGTCTTTTTTTGCATATGTCGATCAGGCTGGCATCATGTTTAATATTTGAAATGACTTCCAAAGCATTACTCCCATACGATCGCAAACAAACAAACACAGAGCTTTCCTTGATCAAATAACCTACATATTGGCGATTTATAAAATTAGGTAAAAATCCAGAAAATCCTAAAACTACAAAAACCAACTGGTCATCAATATAATAACGAACGTGCTATTTCTGAAAATAAACATTCAAGAGTCGTGTCATTGAATACTGTGGTAGGTTTAACCAATCAGGAGCAAGAATTTGTGATCCAGCTCGTGATCGTCACATTGGCCTTGAACTTTGGACCCACGTGACTTGTTAAACAGGTTTCGGAACTTGTTTGGAACTTTTATTTGCTGGCATTTTATGCAAACCAGGGTGGGCATGAGGTAACGCGTGAACAAGTGTGTGATTCGTGAAAATATCAAAATTCAGTTTGTGATTCGTGAGCTTTATGTTGACGCCTGACTTCGCTTCATAATTTAAAATTTACGCGATTCGCAGGCCCGTCTGAAAATCAGGGTACTTTAATATCCCCGGAGTATAATCGATGAAAAACGAGTTATCCCATCGCTCACAATTTTCTTCCGTATGTGCATAGATTCGTAAATTTGACTTCATAAGTGTCGACGGCGTAAAACGTGAGACGAGAGGCCACGAGACGCCCTTAGCTTGGCACTGCCAGTACAAAAATAATCCCAACCCTCCCCTCCTCTGTACAAGATTAGTATAACGGCGCATATTTATGGCCAGCAGTTTTTAAATTGGCATTCTGGGAATGCTTTGTGAATAAATAATGTTTATTTCGAGAGCTGCAGTATAAAATGTGAAACAGTCCGACAAATTCACACACAAAAGAGCTTTTGTGGACTTAAAGCTGGCCCATTTTAGGGCCTAAAGATAACCAAAATGTCTGGGGAAACGTCCCATTCCACTACAATTCGTGGCTCGCCAACAAAATATGTGAAATTGAACGTTGGAGGATCTCTTCACTACACAACTTTGGGGACATTAACGAAACAAGATAATATGCTGAGAGCAATGTTTAGCGGTAGGATGGAAGTTCTTACAGACACAGAAGGTAATTGGCTTTATATATGGCGTTCAGTAGGCAGTTAAATAGCCATACTTGGATATTACAACTACAACACCAAATATACACAAAAATGTCTGGATTGTAACTATCATGACTTAAATCAAGATAAAGTTGTCAAAACCATTTAGTGTCGTATCTTTTGACATTTTCTCATATTCATTGCTCTACAAACATTTTCAATGTAGTATCCGTGTATATTTTATCCAAGTTTTCAAGTTGACAGATCAAGACAGTTATATTTATTCTTGTTTGTTTGTTTATTTATTTATTTTTGGACGTAATTAATTTTTTGTTTATTAAAGCATATTGTATTATAAGAATATTTAACCCCGGCGTAGTCAATCGAACAAAATAGAACGTTCGGATCAATTGAGCGCAATCAAATTCAATCGAATGATTGGAGTTGATTGCATTGGGCAATCTAATGAAATCGATTTCACAAAACCTTTTGAATGCTAAATGCAATCCAATCCAATCGTATGATTGTGTTAAATGTATTGGATTTCAGAATCATTCGATTGACTATGCCGTGATTTAACAAGAGTTAACATTGGAACAACGTTACTGACTGGAACCTGATTATTATTAATTTAATAACCTGTTTGTTTGTTTAAAAACAATTATCCTCTTCATGCTTTGTCCAAAATAACTTCAAATCTCAGTTTTTTCTCCTCTGCTAACCCTCATCTTTTTCTTGGTTATCATTCACCTTGTGTCCATCAAAAAACATTGTTAGATAATAACAAAATAATTGTTTATTCATTGGATTTTAAAGGATGGATACTTATTGACAGGTGTGGAAAACAGTTTGGAACTGTTCTTAACTTTCTGCGTGATGGCTCAGCTCCATTGCCGCAAAATGAAACTGAACTAAAAGAAGTTCTTGCAGAAGCAAAGTACTATCTTATTGAAGAGCTTGTTGCACAATGTGAAGGGTTGTTGGCTAAGAAGAAAGAACAGCATGATCCAATTTGCAGAGTTCCACTTATAACATCAACCAAAGAGGAGAGGTTACTAGCCAGTACTGCCAATAAAGTAAGCAACAATTTGTATGCATGTTAATACAGATATAATAATAAGAAAATAGCTTCACTTTTTATTGAGTACCTGTTGTAAGCATCCAAAGTCTGAATTAGTCATGTTCTAAATGTGCCGTAGATTGGGTTCGAGTTTGATTCGTAAAGCATATATATTGATTGTTTGCAGGGCAGACTTGATTAATTTGCATCACTCTGTCGACCCTGCAAATATTCCATACATGCTTTTCAATTGCTACTTGAAGAAAGCCCCTGGAACATTTAAAACATGGCTAAAGTTCATACTGTATATCCAAACTCTGGTGGGTGTCAAAGGTGTTGCTTGCACTTGTCAAAAGTGCACCTAAGATTCTGGTGGGATTGGCATAACCCCAAACAAAAAAAAGTTGTCAAAGGTGTTGCTTGCACTTGACAAAAGTGCACCTAAGATTCTGGTGGGATTGGCATAACCCCAAACAAAAAAAAGTTGTCAAAGGTGTTGCTTGCACTTGACAAAAGTGCACCTAAGATTCTGGTGGTTGGGATTGGCATACCCTCTACCCACAGTAGAGTTTAAAATCAAACAAAAAAAAGTTGTCAAAGGTGTTGCTTGCACTTGTCAAAGGTGCCCCCTAGACTCTGGTGGGTGTTCTAGCATAACCCTAACCCACAATACAGTCGTAACGTCAACAAGGTTGACAAAAGTTTTGCTTACACTTGAGAAAGGTGTCCCCAGACACTGGTTAGTTTTTTTCTTACACTTTTATACTTTGAGCTCACAGTAACTGGAAAACGCTGTTAGCTGTTAGTGGGTAGCCTGCCATGTTATTTATTTATTATTTTTGTAATATAATTTGTTTTCTTTGTTATTGTATTTATTAAGGCGAAGTTAATAAAATAAAATAAATATTTAAAAATGAAATAAGTTATTACTGACACTTGCCAAAAGCTGTACTGTGTTTGTGGTGCCATAATAGGACTTTGCTTGCTTAATTATTACATTAGTTTAAAGTATGGCTTGTATAATACTAAAATTAGTATCATTTGACTTCCTTTCAGCCAATTGTAAAATTGTCGTACAACAGGTCCAACAACAAGTACTCATATACAGCGTAAGTTTTAATTGTTTATATCTGAAATCTCTAGTGATTTTAAGTCTGGTTTCAAATATTATTCCTATAATCTTTGATATTGCCATAATCTCTGGGCCAGTGCCTAGTGATCATTGCCATATTATATGTAAACAGCTTAATCAGTACTCATTACTGTACAACTTACACAGCTTAGTTAATTTATTTAGGCTAGTACACTTTTCATATGAAATATGTTCAAAAATTATATACAATGTCTACTATTTTTTCCGACCATTGAAAGTTTACAATTATTAGTGTTTGTAATAAGCATCTAGAAGTATGAGCCAGTCACTGAGGTTAGTCAAGGCCATGGTTTGTTACATCCTATACATCCTTTTAGTATTGTACTTAATCTTCAGTTTTATCATAGAACCACCACAGACTGTTAATTCCTGATTGCAATCCTAGCATTATTCTTATATTAACCAATATTGTTACAAAAATATACATTAATGTTATATCTATTTTTTCAATAGACAATCTGATGACAATCTTCTAAAGAATATTGAGCTGTTTGATAAACTCTCACTACGATTTAATGGTCGCATTCTCTTCATTAAGGACTTGATTGGTAATAATGAAATTTGCTGTTGGATTTATTATGGCAATGGCAAGAAGACAGCTGAAGTTTGCTGCACGTCAATTGTCTACGCAACTGAAAAGAAGCAAACAAAAGTTGAATTCCCTGAAGCAAGAATTTATGAAGAGACTTTAAATGCACTTCTCTATGAAAACAGAGGAACTGGATCAAAATTACCAGATGCAGAGTTGCTTCATGCGACTCGTGGAGCTGTTGGGGCAAGAGTTATTCATGACTCAGAGGAAGAGCCAATGAGACGGCACAGAGCAGGAGCGGACTAGATTGTTTATCATTTTGTGACATCATGGTGGCATTAGCACAACAGTTTTCACCAAGGGTATCTTGTACGCAACATAACATTGTAGTTTGACAAGGAAATCTCTATGAACACTGCTCTCTGCTAAATTGTTTCAAAAAAGACCCTATATGGCTGAATCATATTGAAAGGATAGCATTTTCAAATTTGACGTTTAAAAATAACACTAGTTTTATATAAAAACATAAATTTTATGAGAGAAGATAGGTAATATAATGACATTTGTAAAAAGTGTAAAAGCTCCAACAAAGGACTAAAGCTTGAAATGTCAGTAAGTTAAGTCAACATTTTTTTTTATGGTGTTACAATTAATTTCATTATATTACCTATTGTTTATATCAAACACTGACGCAGCCTATACTAGTTTACTCTCTAGTTTCCACTTATGAGAGAAGTTTATGTTTTGAAGTGAGTTTGTGTTAATATACTTGTAAGACAACTGAAGTGTTACAAATTGAAATAATATGAAATGGTGTGCCAAGTTATGCATAATGATATCTCTTTGTGAGAAAAACTTTCAGTACTTGAATAAATGGTCATAAAATTAATAATTTATCATTTGTATAAAAAGGTCTCAAGGTAAAATGCATGGTTTTAATAAAATCAATCTGCTTAGTTTTGAAATTATGGCAGATTTTCATGTTTTAACCAATGAGATAGACGGATTAGACAATGCACAATTAGCAATTTCCTGCATTCCGTTGCCGTTTGCCTGCCTACTTCATACACACATCATTACTTAAATTTTAACTAGCACAAATATTTGTGACCCCTCACCCCTTTGTCCTAGTGGTAGAGGTTATCAGTGGTCGATTTTGCAAATGACCCTAACAAAGCCTTACCCTGGGTTCAAGAGCCTCTGGAACCCAGGGTAACAAAGCTCTGGGGGGGGGGGGGGGGGACTCCCTTTGTCCAAGTGGTAGGGGTGATCGGCGGAGATTTTGAAAATGACCCCTAAAAGGTACGCTCAGATACAAATAAAGCAGAATAAAAACGACCCTTAGAACTGATTTTTGAGCCAAATCTCTAAATGGACCCTAAAAGGTACGCATTGGAAATATTTCAACCCTAAAAGGTACGCCGATCACCCCTACCACTTGGATAAAGGGAGAACCCCCCCCCCCCCCGGGAACAAAGCCTTGAACTGACAAATGAACTGACAAAGCATTAATTGTAGTTTGAAACCATGCAGTTTTACAAATGTGTAATGTTCTTAATTGGCAGCTAAGCTTTTTTTACTAACAAAGCCAAGTAAAAATGACCCTTACAGGTACAGAGTCATGTTATTTACTTAACTGACTTATAAGCAAGGACCCTGCATAGAAAATATGTTAGACTGGTTGAGGTTTACTGGGGATTAAGGAAGATATTTGGGGATGACATAAGAGGTTGACTGGGGCCGAAAGAATTTGCCTTCCTTCTTAAAACAGGAAGCCCAAAAGTAAAAAAAGTTGCGTGCAGAGGAGGCAATTAATGCTCACTCTATATTTCTATAGCATCTATACC